>WIGO01000014.1:4875-357845 GCA_014235945.1 Colletotrichum plurivorum | reverse complement strand
AGACATTGTACAATTGATCAAAATGATGGTTTGAGTAGTGATAGTAGCTAAAAGCACACGAAGGTCAATGACGTATCATCTATGTACTGACCAAATGCGGAGTAAAAATGGGTATTGAAGTGGGTACTTCTGGCCTTGGCAAAAATGGGGTCCAGCAGCACTCGATGGGATACGTGGAACATTCAGCTTGGGGTGTAAGATAATAGTCCCCATCTGGAAACACCGGTCCGACCGAGAAAGTCTTGGTTCCGCAACCATCTCATACCGCAGTCACATCTAAGAGCAGCAAGAAAAAAGGCGAGTTGATTGTTGCGAGAGTTGGGATGTACTGCAGCATAGACTTGTTGATCCGATTTCTGCTTCTTATTTGTTGTTTTCTATTGGTAAAGTGTTCTCTGGGACTTCGTGGCGATGTCTACACACTGAAGCAATATTCAGATGTGATGTCCCGCTCTCTCTATCCAGCAGGCGGCTCAGAACTCATGCCAGGAAGACATCCTCTGAACATAAACACTTCGAGTAATTCATTTCCCTCAGAGTTCGTAACCTCGTTAAGGTAGTTATAATCAAAGCCTCTATCCTGGAGAAAAGAAATACCCCGTCACCAAGGCCCGCTCGTCCACCCGAATCGCACGTCAACTCCAGACTATGTTGACCTCAACACAGCAAGTTCTTCATGTCATCTGCAGGCCAGAGAAGCATCAGATCTTGAAGAAACCAGTGAACAACAATGACAACTCCATCAAACAGCTCCTACCTATCACCCGTGAAGCCGAACCCGCTTACAAACCACAAAAGCCACAACCTCCATCCGGACCACCACCAGCGCAAGCCACCACCTCGTAAGACAACGCCATCCCATTTCCGTCCCCATCCCTCCCATCATAAGCCCAACAGAATGCATTCATTCCATCATATTCCTCTCCCAAACCACGCTTCCCAACAACACAAAGACCTCCTCTTTCGAGAGGACACTGGGCGATTGGTTTAGTGGTATAACGACCGCTTCGCATGCGGTAGGTCCTAGGTTCGATTCCTAGATTGTCCAAAATATCTTTTTGCTGTTCAATTATAGGTGACGGCTGACTGCTTGTTGTGTTTTGGCCTGTGAAAGTGGTGAGAAAGTGTTGCTGGATGTGGGGCATCCTCAACACTGAAACCCTAAGATTTCGGGTTGGTTGCAAGAGTAAACTCGAATATAGACACCTCGCAATAGAATAATCGACGATCTGACCGTACTATTTGTTTGACGTGTTGTGGCCAGCAACGACGTGGTTAATGAGCTTTAGAAGTGTAAGCATAATCTAGAACTGAACGTCTAGCCCACCTGATGCTGTGAGTTGTGGTATGTGGGCTCAACGCAAAGTAACTACAATCAAACAGGCACTTGGGAGAGTTCAGCCTGTTGTAGACCTCAGAAGTAATTGGCCAAGATGTTGCATCTAGCATCACCCAAGGTTAACAGCCGTATGAGGCTGGAAAAGCCGGCGCGCTGCGAGCACCGTACTACAATAACAACCTCACGAACTTAAGACAAGACCGTTGATCACTTGGCAAGCAGATTGTGAAGAGGAACGTAAGCTTGAAGAAATAAGGAGATTCTCTCAACTACAGAGGAATTAAAGTAGATTTCTTGGTACACAGCTCACAAAAGAGACTTGGATTGAGCTAAGAAACCTCCCCATTCCGTCGTTCCTCTTCTATACACAGGCTCTACGCCCCACCTCCCGACGCTCATTGGTATTTTCGTCGCGAGTCGTTTAGTTCTTCTCCAGATCCGCCAGAATCTTCTCACCCTTCTCCTTGGCCGAGGCAAGGTCACCGACCATGTAGAAGGCACCCTCGGGAAGGCTGTCGCCCTCACCGCTCAGGATAGCCTTGAAAGAGGCAATGGTGTCCTTGAGGTCAACGAGCTTACCCTCGATACCAGTGAAGACCTGGGCGACGGTGAAGGGCTGGGACAGGAAACGCTGGATCTTGCGGGCACGCTCGACGGTGAGCTTGTCAGCCTCAGAAAGTTCGTCCATACCCAGAATGGCAATGATATCCTGGAGGGACTTGTACTCCTGGAGAATCTGCTGGACGCGGGTGGCGGTGTCGTAGTGCTCCTGGCCGACAATACGGGGGTCGAGCATACGGGACTTGGAGTCAAGGGGGTCGACGGCGGGGTAGATACCCAACTCGGAGATACCACGGGACAAGACAGTGGTGGCGTCCAAGTGAGCGAAGGTGGTGGCAGGGGCAGGGTCAGTCAAATCGTCAGCAGGGACGTAGACGGCCTGGACGGAAGTAATGGAACCCTTCTTGGTGGTGGTAATACGCTCCTGCATACCACCCATGTCGACGGCGAGGGTGGGCTGGTAACCGACGGCAGAGGGGATACGACCCAGAAGGGCAGACACCTCGGAACCGGCCTGGGTGAAACGGAAAATGTTGTCAATGAAGAGCAACACTGTAGGTTTGTTAGCTTTGCGATTCCCATATCGACTCTGAATCGTTGCGAGCGAGCAACTCACCATCCTGTCCCTCCTCGTCACGGAAGTACTCGGCAATGGTCAGACCAGTAAGGGCGACACGGGCACGGGCTCCAGGGGGCTCGTTCATCTGACCGAACACCAGGGCGACCTTGGACTCGCCGTCAAGCTGAATGACGGAAGTCTCCTGCATCTCGTGGTACAGATCGTTACCCTCACGGGTACGCTCACCGACACCAGTGAAGACGGAGTAACCACCGTGGGCCTTGGCGATGTTGTTAATCAGCTCCTGAATGAAGACGGTCTTGCCGACACCGGCACCACCGAAGAGACCGATCTTTCCACCACGAGCGTAGGGGGCGAGGAGGTCGACGACCTTGATACCAGTGACGAGAATCTCGGCGGTGGTGGACTGGTCGATGAACTCGGGGGCATCGGCGTGAATGGGGAGGCGCTTGCTGGTCTTGATGGGGCCACGCTCGTCAATGGGGTCACCAGTGACGTTGATGATACGGCCCAGAGTCTCGGGACCGACGGGGATGGTGATGGGGGCACCAGTGTCGGTAGCCTTGCGGCCACGGACGAGACCCTCGGTACCTATGGGGGTGAGCTTTGGAACCTGGAAAAAGTTTTCCGGCAGGAATACTAACCGTCCATGGCAATGCAACGGACGACATTCTCACCCAGATGTTGCTGTTGAGACGTGTCAGTTGATGCCGAACCTCCGCTGTGGATATTTTCTTTTCGTGTCCGTCCAGGTACGTACCGCGACCTCAAGAACCAGCTTCTGGTCGTTGTTCGTCGTCTCGAGGGCGTTCAGAATGGGGGGGAGCTTGGCAGTGTCGAACTTGACTGCATCGAAGTGTTAGTAGGGAGGTCGTTGCGATGGAATGCGAACCCTTTCAAAGGTTTTCTCGGTGTTTACGAACCATCGACGACGGCACCAATAACCTGCAGGTTTGTTGTTGTCAGTAACCGCCGCAACCCTCGGGTCAACGGAAGGGAGAGCTGAAGGCATAACAAACCTGGTAGATCTTTCCATCACCGACACCGGCAGTGCTGGCGAATCTGCTGCTCGCAGGGAATCTGAAGGTAGCAGGTCTGATGGCGCGGGGAGCGGTCGCCGCGAAAGAAGGGCGAGCCGCCCGGGCGAAGGAAGAAATGCCGCTGAGAAGGCCGGGTTAGCTCAATTGGGGCCAATTGAACGCGAGACGGTTCACAAAGTCGATCAGGGTGATGGTACCAACCTCTTGAACATCTTAACAGATGAAAAAGGGCGACTTCGGATGGGAGTGGAGAGGTGATGGTTGAGAGTTGGAGGAGGACTTAGGAGGAAGTGAGCAGTTTTGCTCGGAATCTACGCTTCGTCGGTTAGAGCTTTGCTGGGGGCGTCACGTGATCGGATATCTAGCAGGAAAAATTACCTCGTGGCGCTAGTCTCGATTTAGACACTCGTCCTGCTGTCGTGGTCTCCAATTGCACCAACCCGAACGTGGACCCGGTGTCTCCCGGGGTGCTCCAGCGGCCTTGCGCCTCAGGAAATGACGGAAACTTTTTTTTCTCTCTCCCATCGATCGCTGCAGCCGCCTGCTCAAGCGCTGGCTGCACTGCTCAAAATAATGAGAGATCCCACTTGGCGTGGGTACCTCGCGGCGGTTGAATGTCGCGAATGCTGGGTCCGTTACCTGGCAGTTGTTGTAGGCTGTAGCCCCAGGCACCGGGGAAGAAAGAGAGAGAAGCCCAATGACCTTGCTTCCACCCGCTGCCACCCCCTCCGTGTCCCTGATTTCCCCGGTGACGGCCCTTCCCACCTCGACATCGCTGTACCCAACTTCTCACTCCCTTCTCTCCGAACATCACCATGCCCGCCCCCCGAGCCGAGGTGCTTCCGCCGAACGCGGCACTGCTCCCACCACCGTTCACCACAACGGCATGCAAATGCATCAAAGTGTACGGAACGCCGCCGCCGAGTAGGTGATATTAACCACATTATTTTCAGACTCGCCATCACAGCTTCATCGCACTGCAAACTCTGCTCACCCATCAAACGAAATTTCCGAGGCTGGTCGGCTCTGCACTCGCTGCTTCAAAAAGTGTCTTCGCTGCTTACGGATATTGCGACACGCATTACTATCCCAACTGTGTAAATGTGCCATAGCCCCTCAACTCCAAAACGACAGACAGGTATTCGTACCCAATTCATAGCAACCTAAGCGGCACATAATTATCAAGCGCCACTTTGACCGGCTTCTCGGTATTGTTCAAAAGTAACGTCCGGGGCCCGCGACCCGTTGTCGGCGTCCTCTTCCTCGAGGCGCCGCTCCAGCTCCAAACGGCCGTCTTTGCCCCAATATCCGGCCTTCTCAGTGCCTCGAACGCAGCCCTCGGTGATCAACACGTACGGCATCGGCGCGTCGAAAATGGGCTCGGCCAGGACTCTTTCCATCTCCATCTTGAGGCCGCGAGCTCCGGTCTCTGACTTGGCAGCTCGCTCAGCAATGGCCAACAATGCTTTTCTGGTAAAGTATAAACGGGAAGGGTAGGTTTCGAACAGAGCGGTGTACTGCGCAACGAGACTATTGCGCGGCTCCGTCAAGATCCTGTACAGGTCGTCCAGAGACAAAGGGCTGAGGGCACATATGTTGTGCACTCGGCCAATCAACTCAGGGATGAAGCCAAACGCCTGCAAGTCCACTGGCGTTGTGAGATCGAGCGGTGTATACGCCGACGCCGGCGCCTCCGGGTTGACGTGTGGCAGATGGGAGAACATCTCCCGTGGGATGGCGTGTTTGTTACCACCAAGACCCTGTGCTGCTCGCAACTCGGACCCGAAGCCCATAGAAGGTTTCGAAACTCTTCTCACGACCACTTTGTCGAGACCAACGAACGCGCCGCAAAAGACGAACAGAATGTTCGTGGTGTCGATTGTGTATTGGTCAACCTTGCCCTGCGGTGGGGTAGACTGCGGGGCCGACGTGGAGGTCGACGACGTGTAGTTGGTCGTGATGGGCGATGCGGACCGCGATGATCGGTTGTCCTTCACGTTGACGGTCACCTTGGATCCTTCGACGAGTTTTAGCAGAGCTTGCTGAACGCCCTCTCCACCAACGTCCCGCCCATTCATGCTCTCTCGCTTGGCCAGCTTATCAAACTCGTCCAGGACTACAATGCCGTGTTCAGTTGCCTTTATGTCATAGTTTGATTCGATCAAGAGTCGCTCAATGCATGCCTCTACATCCTGCCCGATATAACCGGCTTGGGTAAAGGAATTGCAATCGGCTATCGTAAACGGCACGTTGAGCTTCTTACTGAGGGTCCTGGTGGGAGTCAGGCGAAGCAATACCGAGGAGTTGGAGATTCCGCGGACTTACTCTAGGATATACGTCTTGCCAACACCGGTCGGACCGATGAGCAGCAGGTTGCTCTTGTCGACCCTGACCTGGGGCGGAGTAACGGGCTCCTCGGCCAGGTACGAACCGTCGAAGCCACTGGATGAACTGTAGCCTTCGTCCAAGTGCTGCACAGACTCGGCGTGACCTGGAAACTCGTCTTGAGGCCATTCATCAGCACGATAGCGCTGGAAGGCAGAGTGACGGCTTCGCTGACCTTGAACGGGATGTACATCCCGCCTCTCATGAAAGTCCCTATCTCGAGCATAGCGCTGTCTCTGGGCCTTCTCCCGCATGTTTCGTTCTTCGTGATCCTGGTGTCTCCTCCGCCTCACGCCCTGATAGTGGTTGAAGATTGTGGAGCATATCGTCTTCTTGGCTCGGTCCTGCCCGACTACGTAATCATCGACGCGCTTCTTGAGGTCGCGGGGGTAGAACTGAGGAACGCCAAAGCTATTCTTATTGAACATGGGCCCGCGCCCGGTATCAACGGTCGGATCATAGCTGCTCGTGAAGCCGGAGTTGAAGTCCTGCGTGCGCTTCGGCGCGATTCGAGCGACGGAGGAGACGGAGAAGGGGCGTCTAGGTGTCGACAGGACCAAGCAGCGGGCGCACATGTAGGCCGATGGCCTGACGGGTAGAGGCATGATGCAAGAGGCCTGGGGAGGGAACCATAGCCTGGAGATGGGTTCGACGTCGGCTCGGAGCAGTAAAGGCGGCCGTCGCGTGATTGCCAGGTTGAAGTTGATGGCGAGGGTGAGCGTCCGGTCACCGGAGGAGACCTGTGATGTCGTAAGAGGGTGGTTGGTCCGCCGGATAAGGCATCTTAGGCCAGAGCTGCCCGCTGTGGTGAACCAGATGCGGGGTTGAGGAGCTGTAGCTCTAGCGCTTAGGAGCGGCTAAGATTGGAGACACAGCTCTCCAGACTCCCATCCTCTTGGCCTGGGTTCTCCATTGTTGCCTTTCCAAAGTCAATGGCACCACCAAGCTGCAGTTCCTACCTAGTGTTTCCAGCTTTCCCATAAGGACTTTTCGACCGTCATCATTGGACCCCCCGCAGCTGCCCTGGAATACTTTCCTCCCGAGCACATCTTACCTCAATAGTCTCCCCTAACAACAAAGTAACCCTAAATCTAAACTTGACATAGATAAAATATCAAAAATTTTCGAAAATTAAAAAAATATTTTTTGTAGTAAAAAAAACTATTTAAAAACATTGCGCCCGTAGCTTACCACATTTCGACTTGTGGGACCACGCGGAACGGAGGGGCCTGTCCGTCTGACATCTACAGTGAGGAAGCTTTTCCGCCACTCGGTGGAACGCTTTAGCACCCAACTCAGAGCGTACCATTGAAGAAGGCAAAAATTGGTTCTGTAGAGATGACTAAACTCGACCTCACTTGGGATAGCAAAGTTCAGACGTCCATGACCCCTGTAGTAGTACTGAAAACAGACTTCACTCATTTTCTGACCGCCGGTGACGCGTGACATCAAAAACCTTACATAGATTACGTCGCTTACCAATACGCAAACCGAAATCATTCCGTGAGACGTCTGCGTTCAGTGACGAAGCTCACATCTACTTGACAGCCTGGCTCAGGCTGCCATCAGACGAAGAAGGGGATTCAGAGCTTGGTAAGAAGTAGACAAATCATCATTGACAATACGAAGAGCTACCTGACAAGGCCCAGTTCCCTTGCCTTGATCTGCAAAGCAATAACCTTCGAATAAGGTCGGCACAACGCTAGGTTGCCAGCCATGTACCAAAATCCCGGATGTCCACTCGGTCTCCAGACCTGTAATTCAACAGTCAGCACAGAACTCACAAGCCTAGATACTCATTGGACTTACCGCGTTCAGCTCCCCCTCCGTGTCGAGATCCCATACGTCCTGGCACCGATTGGCGACAGAGTCACCCAGAGCCTTCCTCACAGACGTCCGCATGTTGTCATACCCGGTTGCCATAACGACAATATCGGCTGGGACCGAATCGCCGTTCTTCAGGACCAGACCCGTGGGATCAAACCCCGCGATTCCCTCAGCACAGCCCTTGACCTTGATGAGCTCATCGGCGATGAGTTGGGAACATCCCACGTCAATGTAGTAGCCTCCGCCGCGCGTGAGGTACTGTCGGCGCAATCCGGAACCCTCTGCCCCAAAGTCCAACGAAAAGCCAGCCTTCACCAATCCATCCAGCAAGGGTTTATCGGCCTCTCTGACCAGATTCGTGACCTTCTGGGAGATTGCGAACTGAATAGGGATTGGTAGGCTGTGCCCGAAAAGATCCCCCGTCTCGAGGCTTGGTTTGGGATGGCTGTCCCCGCGTCCCAAATTCCACATGATCTTGGTGCATGAATCAGCTGTAATGACAGTACCGCCTCGTTGTATGAGAGTCACATCAGCCCCATTTTCGTGGTAGTTCTGCGCGATGTCGTGTCCACTATTGCCAGTCCCCACCACGACGACCTTGCGGTTCTTGACATCCGAGTTGGACGTATCGGTATGGGTGCTTGCGTGGTAGACTTGGCCCTTGAAATTTCCTTGACCAGGGAACTTGGGGATTAACGGCTCGCCTGCGTGCCCTGTGGCCATGATAACATGTCTGGGCTTCAAGCTCCGAACACTGACCTGGCCTCCGATGTTCCGGGAGATCTTGACGTCCCAGTTGCCAGATTGGTCGTTATAGGCTGCTGACTCGATAGAAGATTTCGTCCAGACGTTGAGTTCCAATACACTGGCGTACGTTTCAAGCCAATCCGCGAGCTTGTCCTTTGGCGTGTACAGAGGCCAGGTGACAGGGAAAGGTAGGTACGGCATATGGCAAACATCGACAGGGTCATGAAGTACGAGCGTCTAGACAGGAGAAATGTGAGTATTCCGTCGAGACCGCGAAGATTGTTCACATACCCTATATCGGTTTCTCCAGTTGTCTCCCACTCTTACGTTTCGCTCAATTATCAATGCTGTGAGCCCGAGACTCTGTAGGCGCGCTGCGACATTGAGTCCGCCTTGGCCTGTTCATATTGGATGAGCGATAGTGCAGAGAGGCAAGTCTGGAAAGTCTGCTTACCAGCTCCGATAATTACGACATCAGGATCCTTGTCAGTAAAGTCGACCTGCTTTTCTCTCCGTTCCTGCCATGTCGGCTGCAGGCCTTCTCCAACGGTACCAAAATTGCCACCTTGTGGTCTGCGCGACCCGATGGCCTCCTCGCTGCCTATGATCTCATGGAGGGCAGCGTAAAGAGAGAACGCTCTCCAGGAGGCCTTTCCGTCGAGGTCAACGAGTCGAACAACTGCCCTTCCTCTCCCCAGCTTTGTCTCAAACTTCAAAGCGGCGGTAATCCATACCAAGCCGTCAGAAACACGCTCGACGTGTGGCGGTATCTCAGCCGTATCTAGCTGCAATTGTACCAGGCGGTGTCTCTCAGGGGCAGCGAGGTATTGGGATGGGATCAAGTCCCCGAATCGTCCGCAGATCCCACGAGAGGGCGAGGCTATCTCGGAGCCAAGAATCTCGGCCGAAGACAGTTTCGAGGTCTTTGAAATCCGGCTGGTCAGCACTGAGGACCGCCTGTGCCTTTAGTAACCACTCATTGACGATTCTGAGAGGGTTCTCCAAGTCGCATCGGTGCGGCTCGGGAAATCTGGGGAGGGCTACAACGTGGGCCGGACTGGCTCCTGAAGTCGGGCTGGAAACCGTCACCACTGTCATTGTGGGTGAAATGGTCGTCATCTTGGGGTTCAAGGGGGGAGTTGGTGATTCTTCAAGACGTTCCAGATGTTACCAAGAGTACGAAAGAACAAAGCCAGTTGCCGGTGCAGTGTCACTTTGACATTAGTATCATGAAAAAGGCAGTGATATATATCCCCAACGGCACTTCGCACCTCGGCAGTGTTGGCACAAGGGCCAACGGGCAGCGAGATCACTAGCCATATTGCCGGTGCACTACTCCAGCCCCGTGCCGCGGCACGAGGGCCGAGGGGCTCGTCGTCGTTAGGTGCATCGGATTCTGGGGTAACGCTTTGACAAGTACGATCTTCGCAACACGCGAGTCGAGACCTCCTGCCGAACCGGAGCTGTCCAGGTCTTGTCGAGGGCTAGTGTAGCGTAATGGAGTTGGTTGGCATCGGGGTCCGCGGCATCCTCCGGGGGCCCCGCTCCGAAAACGACCGCAACAGCGCGGCTAGATAGTCAAGCGGCGCGGCGTTGTCTGTGCGGACCTCCGCGGGCCCCGCTCCGTCGGCTCCGAAAACCTAACGACCGCAACAGCGAGGCTAGATAGTCAAGCGGCCTGGCGTTATCTATGCGCGCCCCCAAGACACCGAGCTAGCCATGTTGATACTCCAGATTAATTGGCGTTATATGTAAGGCGATAGAAGGGAAACTGCGAAGTAGAGCAATGCCCATCTCACTTACTAGATTCGTCACTCTGTTAGCCCTGCCACCTTTACACTCATCTTGACCGCTTGCGATCGGCCATGGCCATCCTCAGCCTCTCTCCAGCTGTCAAGTCTCTTCTCCAGCAGGAAGCCCAGTATTGTGCAGGCGGCTTCGAACCGCTGCCAGCATTCATCACCCAGGCTCGGGGGTCCATTCTACGGGTGCGTCATCAACTATTTGAGCGTGTGGAAATACCATTGTTGGAAGCACTGATCATGCTGACAGGACTATGCAGGATGTCGATGGAAAAGAGTACATTGATTTTATACACATGTTCAGTGCCGTTAACTTCGGCCATGGGAATCCGTATATCACCGAGAAGGTCCTAGCACAATACCAAAAGGGTTCGTTGGTGGCACCCACCTCTTCGTCTTGGGCTGCAGGCCCCCTCCTCCGAATCCTCTCTAACTCGCTCTTGACTAGTATCACTTGTTAACCTTGCTGCACGGAATCCTCTTTTCCCGCCCTTCGCAAAGGCGTTGAGCGAGAGGCTGGGCCTGGCAAAAGTGGCCTCGCTCAACTCCGGCACCGAGGCAGCAGATGCTGCTTGCAAGATAGCTCGCAAGTGGGGAATCACCGTCAAAGGGATTAACCCAGAAGAATGCCTCATCCTTGGAGTCGGATCTTCATACCACGGCCTCGGTCAGGGAACCTGGGGTTTGATGGACCCAAGTCCGCAGAGAAAAGGTCTGTGTCTGTCCTCAGTATAAGATCTACCTACCTTAAGCTGATATGATATTCAATTCGTAGAATATGGACTTGACAGTCGCTTTCAGACAAATTGCAACCCCTCCACGGGAGAGTCCCTGACCTACCTGGACGTCGATGCTATGAAGCGCTGCATTGAGGCTAACCATCAGAGAATTGCGGCAGTCATCATGGAATGCATTCATGGCACCAGCCGGTAAGAGAGAGCTGGCTACCCTCCAGGCCCAAGCTACCATACCCTAATGTCTAATCTTTCACTTCGACCAGAGATGTACAAGATGAGATACGGTACGCCAAAGGCGTTAATGATCTCTGTAAGCAATACAATATCCTATTTATTGCCGACGAGGTCCGGCAGGGCGCAGGCAAAACAGGCAAGTTTGTCTCGTACCAGCATATGGGCGAGGACTTCAAGCCCGATATTGTCACCCTTGGCAAATCCATCACCGGCGGTTTCTATCCTCAGTCATTCATTGTAGGGACCGATCCTGTCATGTCTTTGGTGGGCAAGTACGAGATTGGCGGCTCATTCGGAGCAACGCCGATCGGCATTGTCGCAGCTCAGGCGGCTCTGGAAGTTCTTGATCGCGACGGACTGTTACAGAGAGCAACTGAACTAGGAGATCTGTGGCGGGGCATCGTCGAGTCATGGAACCATCCTCTGGTCGATTTTGTTGCCTGTATTGGTGCCGATTCGAACCTCGTCTTGACCGAGAGTGTGGAGAAGCGGCTTGCGGCTTTGTGCTTCCATCGCGGGTTGTTTGTGTATACTCGTCCGCAAGGCTTGCGAATCAGCTTTGCCTTGACTATGACGGATGATGAGCTTCGACGTGGGGCAGAGATAATCCACAGCGCACTCGAGGATGTGGCAAAGTACGAGTACGTCGAAGGGGAGTAGGGGAGTAGGGGACAATATACATGCTTTCGTCACGAACTCAGGCGGACTGTAACCTTTCGAGAAACCTGGTGATTAACGCTTCAATTCATGTTTAAGAAGCGTTTAAAAGACCTCTCTTAATAATGCGTGGAGCTGAAAGGAGTATCCGTCTGGATGCTCCATGGATGTCGTTAAACTCGGCAACTACATTTTGCGACACCACGGACTTGGTAAAGCTCTCACTAGTTACGTATAGTATAAATTCAGTTGACCTGAATACGGACTCTGAGCTAAGGCTGGGTGTAGGAGTGGATTTTCCTTGGTCGTGATCATACATCTTCGTCTGATCTTTTGACTTAGCAGCTCCAATGAACACAAGTATGTGTTCGACCACTCTGACATGCCATCGTTTTCTATCCCAGTCCGCTCACCGTACCAAGTTGAATGCCCCAATGAACAGACTTTTTAAGTGGCAACAAGGATAAGACCAAGTCCCAGCCTCCTTTTCCTCACTCATGGAAGACGATTCGGGGTCCCTGGTAGTGCTTCCTCGCAGACAATGCCCAGTTAATTCCTCCAAAAAAGAATAGAATACCCAAGACGACGATCGAATAATTTACCAAAGGCTGTCAGAAATATTGAACACAAGAAGCAGCAAGTGGCACCTACTCATCGACTCGCCCGAAACGGGCAGGAAGGGTGGCATGAAGTTGACCACAGTCAAGACGGTCACAGAAACAATTGTCCACAGGTTGGCCGCCCAGCCGATTGCTCCCGGCAGGCGGAACTGTCTGTTCCGAGGCAGGAACTTCTCCGAACGCCCTTGACAGACGAGAAGAACGACTGGAATGAGAAACGCGATCTGCTGGAGCACAATGCAGGACGAGAGAATGGCACTGAAAGCTGTAGGTGGGGTTAGCAGGGAAATCCAGGACCTCGTCTAGCGGCATGGAGGGAACACTTACCTGTAGAAGACGCGATGAACAAAATTCCTAGGAGAGCCGAAATAACTATATTGAGCCAACCGGCATTGACCGGAATGCCAAGTGTAGGGTGAATAGTTCCCAGGAAGTGGTTGAAAGCGAGACCCTTGTCTCGAGCGAAAGACCAAGTCACGCGAGAAGAGCTCTGGAAGATGGCGACGAGGATGAAGAAGCCCAACGAGATGGTGGCGATGAGGACCGCCAAGGCTGCAGCGTCCGATCGGAAAGCCATTCGGTTAAGCTCGAAGGGAAGGTATCTGGAGAAACAGTTAACTCAAATTACGTTGTTTTACAGGAGCTCAAGCCGCTCTCTAGGTTGACGTACCCTCCAACAGCAACCAGTTCTTCAAAGTCCGTGATACTGTACAGCAAGACAATGATGTAGACGAAAGCAGTCACGAAGCCGACGATGACCGTCAGGACGATCGCGCGGGGAACCTGGCGGCGTGGGTTCTGGACCTCTTCCGCGAGATGGAGCGCTGAATCTAGGCCGGCATACCCGAAGGAAGTGGTGAGGAGGGCCACGAGGAAGCACATGCCGTCGGACCAGCCGGTGGAGTTCAGGAACGTGTTCCAAACGAAGTCGTGTGTAGCTCTCTCGTTGGGCCGAGAGGCAAGCAGGATGAAAGAGATCGCAAACATGCTCATGGTCAGGGCAACTGTAACAGAAATATCAGTACTTTCCCGATGATCGGACAACACTTGCTCGCCGGAGGAGCATCACTTACAGCCAACATCGTGGATCCTCTTGAACTTGTGAAGAATCCATGTGGTGACAGCTGCGATGAGCAGGACCATGGCCTCGTATAGGAGGAAGACATGCCACGTCTTCTTCTCGTACTCAGGGTGGAAGTATGAAGCAATCGCCAGAATCTGGGATGAGGGAATGATGAGGACCGCCGCGCCGACGGCAACCCAGCTCATCATCACGATCAGGCCGCAGATATAGGAGATACCGCGGTTGATCTTGGCGGGGGCTAGGATGGAGGTGAAGGCGTACTGCCCGGCGGCAGAGGGATAGACACTTGCAATCTCAGCCATGCTAAGGGCAATGCAGAGAAATGTAAAGGCGCTAAAGATCTCGCCGTATAGCAGGGCAGCCGGGCCGCCCTGCAGGAGGGCAATAGGGAGACTGGCCGCAACGCCGGCCCATGTGTTGCAGAGGTTGAAGCAAAGGGCGATGAGGGTGAAGGGGCCGAGCTTCTCCTTGATTCCGCCAGCGTCGTTGGCGACGACCTCTCCAGCCGTGAGACTTATGGTGGGCTTCAGGCTCCGAGTTTCGTGGTCCTGCGAGGTGCGGACATTGGGAGCGGGGGACTTCTTTTTGTCGTCCATGGTGACTTGTGTTCGAAGGGGTTCCTCGGTGATACCCGATGATGGCCTAAAACCAATGGAAGATATGTCTTGCCGGACTCTTTGATGGACCAGAAGTTTCCAGCGTAGTGGCACTTGGGGGCTGAACGAGGAGAAGAGCGAGTCCTTCTATATCGAGTGGTGGTGAGTATACACACCTCAAGTGTTTGGGCTAGGTCGCTCTGATAATGACGAAGCCGTAGTCCTTCGCCTCCTAGCCCCTGGTCACTGGCACTCGCGGTTACTGTTCCAAGACCGGATTGCAGAACGCCCGCTTGCGAAACGATGTGCCTCAACTCCTCGGTTATCTGTATTCCTGAGCAGACTAGGCCCGAGTCTAAGGGTCGCCTGACTCTGCGCTCGTTCACGGCCTTGTAGCGACTGCGATACCATGATCCTGGGGGGTAGATTTCATCTTCCAACCATATTGCGCCGATTAGCATCACGTGTAGATAAAGCGAGCGCGCTTAAGGAGGTCACACGTAGACGCAATTGACTCTCGAAAGGGGGGAGGGGTTCTGTTGATTGTTGCTATGGACACTTACATGCAGACAACACCACACCCTGGATGACCGGCAGTCTCGACCCCGCAACTCAGACGTCGTCCATGGCTCAGGAAAATGGCCTGAATCAGATGAATTTCGATGCTACACTACGATGCTACACCACCCTCGATAAACCTATGCGCTACATTGGCTGCTGTTCTGCCAAGTCCCCCAGACCACCGCTCTCAGGCCGGGTACCCAATCTGCAGAGTGTGCTCAGGGAGGTAATGCATCGCCCAGTACTCATCCCACACAAGCGAGGTGACTGGGCCAACCTTCCCATCCCCGACCGGCGCTCCATCCAGCTCGACGATGCTCATGATGCCACCCGCTGTCGTCGATGTGAAGATCTCCTGCGCCCTGTAGGCCAGCTCAACCGGCACCTCGTACCGGACCTCGATCCCCTTTGCATTGGCGATTTCGATGACGCTTCGCCTCGTAATGCCCTCGAGAACACCGCGTGCGGGCGTGTACAGGATCCCGTCCACGACGAGCCAGATGTTGAAGCCGGAACCCTCTGTGAGGTTGGCATCGCCGTCCGTCAGAAACGGGTACACGGACCCACGGTCCTGGGCCTCGAAGAGACCCCTGATCAGGTCGCCCCATTGCAGGTTCTTGATCGTGGGGTCGATGGCACCGGGCGGGATTCGCCTCGTGCTCCGGCAGATGACTGCGCTGCCTCCGACATTCTGCATCTCCAGGGGCATAACCCACACGTAGGGCATGACCATGAGGTAGAGCGCGTTTGGCTTCTTGTCGTTAGGGTCCATGGTGCGGACAAACTGCTGGCCCCGAGTGACAATGAGCTCAACGTATGCATCCCGGATCCCGCTCTTGGCAATCATTTTCTTGATTGTGGCAACGATCTCCTCACGGGAGAGCGGGGACTTGAGACGGAGCTTCTTGCAGCTCGCCTCGAGGCGGTCCAGATGGTCATCGAATCGGTAAAGGCGACCGTCCCAGACAGCAGGGACATCGTAAGTGAGATCGCTGTGAAGGAAGCCCTGGTCTAAAATGGGAATCCGGGCTTCGTGGAGAGGAGTGAGCTCGCCCTCGACCCAGGCAACGCCCCGGGCCAGGGGGTTGGAGGAATAGGAAGCTTCCAGGACCTTCTGGCGCTTCAGGTAGCCATCCAAGACTTGGGCATGGGTCGCCATTTCGGATAGAGCTGTTGTGGGGGAGGACTCGGGAGGTTTGTTATCTTAACTCTTTAGAAAAGAAGAGAGAGAGAGAGAGAAAGAAATGAAGACCCAAATGTAGCACGGGATTGGACCGACGGTATGGTGTGGTTTTGTTGACTTGGCTTGGCTGCGTGACGAGATGCAGGATGAGGTTGTCAGATGTAGTCCTTTTATACACCCCGTAATAAGGGAATCCGGAGCCGAGAACGGAGTGTAGAGTACTAGAAGTCCACGAGGAGGCAGCAAGGCGGGCATGGCCACCCGCGGACGCCCGGGCCAAGAAATTGGCATGCAAGCGCGATGTCCGCGCTGTCCGTAGCCGCGCCATGGGCGAGAAAGGATGAGTTAACGACCGTCGACTCATGCTGTAGTCAGGGACTTGGCTAAGATTTCGGAATCAGCTGATGCAACTCTGGCCTCGCTGAATAAAAAGGCCATCTATAGGTTTGGGAGCGCAGGACCCGAGAGGATATCCATATCAAACATCACAATCACCATGTCTGTTACTCCCCAGCATCCACGAATTGTCATTGTCGGGTACGTTCAGCTCTGCAAAATTCAGCATGACCTCAACTGACCAAAATCTCCCAGTGCCGGTATTGTCGGCCTCAATACCGCCCTAGTTCTGAGCCGCCGAGGTCTTGGCCAAAGCATCGTGGTTGTGGCCGAGCACCTCCCTGGCGACACGTCCATCAACTATGCCTCGCCTTGGGCCGGAGCCAACTTCTCCGCCATCTCGGGCAGCGACCCCAATGCCCTGAGATGGGACCGTCTGGGCTACTCTCATCTGATGCAGCTCGCGCAGACGCGTGGGCGTGAGTCTTTCGTCCAGCGGACGCCCTCCGTGGAGTACTGGGATGAGGGCTTCCCTGCCGACAAGATCAACTCCATCTCGGAGTACATGCAGGATGTATGTTACCGATGATCGTTCCTATTCACGAGAATAAAGAAAAAGAAGAAAAGAAAGAAAAAAAAAGCAGAATCTGACTTGTCCTCTATTAGTTCAGCGTCCTGCCACAGGAGGAGCTCCCGGACGGCGCAGCGTTCGGCGCAGCATTCACCACGGTCACCCTCAACGCACCGAAGCACCTGGAGTGGCTCTTCAGCTACCTCAGGACAGAGTTTGGCGTTCGCTTCGTGCGGAAGAAGCTGGCGCACGTCAACGACGCGTTCAGCGAGGGAGCATCGTCTCTGGTCTTCAACTACACTGGGAATTCGTCGAGGAGCTTGCCAGGCGTTGAAGACCAGCGCTGCTACCCGACCCGAGGCCAGATCGTCGTAGCGAGGGTCCCCCACGTCAAGACAAACATGATGCGCCCGTCATTCCGAGGCCCTGGTCGAACGGCTCGGCCATCCTGGGTGGCTACATGCAGAAGGGGGTCAGCACGAGCGATACCTTTTCCCACGAGACGGAGTCCATCCTGCGGAGAACAGACGAGCTCAGCCCGGAGATCCACCGAGGCCCTTCGCCCGACATCGTGGGCGTGGTGGCCGGGCTGCGTCCGTCACGAGAGGGAGGGGCCAGGGTCGAGAAGGTCGAGGTGGAAGTGGGCGGTCAGGCGCGGGTGCTAGTCCACAAATACGGGGCTGGCGGCACCGGGTATCGGGCCGGTTACGGCATGGCATTGGACGCGGTCGCCTCGGTGGACGACGTTCTGAAGCAGTGCGTGGAGCAGCCGAGTAAGGCTCGCCTGTAATCAATCAACGTTAGCCCGGTCGCGATGCAGATAGGGAATTGATCGATAGCCTCTCACTCTCAATCCCAGTCGTCTTGTCTCCGAAATGTGTGTGCCAGAAGTGTGTAGAAGTGTGTATGTGTACCATAGGTAGTATGTGTGTGCGGGGCTGGTCAGGGTCCCCCCTCCGCCACCCCGCATTACCGCGTCTAGGTACACGTGGAACATGCGTGATCGATCCCTTATCTCTTATCTACCCGCGCTCGAAAGGCTCCGTTGATCCGCGGGGTGTTCCAGCCCCACATTTCAGCAGGGACGTTCTCGAACCCCAATACGGATATCTACCCGCGCTCACGATAACTTGAGACGACGAGCTTGTCGGGTCGATGCTCGGCAGACCTAGCCATGCTCAGCTTGAGTTACGACACCGGTGACTCGGCCAGCTCAGCTTGCCTCTCTCCCCGCCTTGATGCCACTGATTCCCTGTGTCATGCAACCTCTCAGCAACTTATTCATCAATCCATCAACCCCTAGTTATCGGCTTTTGAAGGTCTGTCCAAGTGTAGCAGTGTATTGGCCAACCAGCCCAACAGGTCCAGGAAGCTAGCTTCGAAGCTCGGGCTGATATCACAATGCCATCCAGACCCAGACCCCTACTGCGACCACAGTTCAAGCGGAGCAGAGGCGGCTGTCTGACTTGTCGGCTCCGTAAGAAGAAGTGCAACGAGGTCAAACCTCTGTGCCGGGGGTGTGAGCGCAACAAGCTGGCCTGTCACTGGGCAGACTCGGAGCCCAAGCGTGCCACCTCGCCAGCATCCCACGAAAGCTCGTCAACGCCCTCTCACCCAAGCCATACAGCCACCTACTCTCCCCAATCTACAACAGAACAGTCCTTCCGAGACGTGATCTATACCGCCGCATACCAAAGAGACCTCGATAGTCCGGCAACAACACTCTGGGCGGCTCGCTTGGGGTCCTTCCTGAGCACAAACAAACCCTGTGCACTCACCCCGACCTCGACATTACTATTACAACATTACCTATACGCTACAGGCAATTACTTACCCATGCCAATGAAAGAAAATGCTTTCATCAACGAAATTCTGCCTTTGGCCTGCGTGGATGACCTAATCATGCACACCCTCCTGGCCGTCAGCGGCGTCCATCTCGGCCACAAGCAGAGGAACAACCCCGACATCACTACAGCAACTTTGAGCCATTATGCCTATATAATCCGTCATCTCCGCACGGAGCTCGGGCCCTCGGACTTGGCCGACTTCACCAAGGCGGCACGGCTGTTGATGGCCCTCATGATGCTATGCCACTTTGAGGTCTGTCACCACGGGTGTGAGCTCCATCCAGACACTAACTTGAATCGTTATTCTAGCTCATCTCTGGTGAGATTCAAGGGGGCTTATTCATTCATCTGGGCGCCAGTAGACAGCTTGTTGCCAGGCTCTTCCGTAGCAGCGCACTGGAGTTGGTGTCGTACGACACTCGGAAGCAACTCGGGTTCGCCTTGGAGCTCTATTCGTACCTGATCATCACAAACACTGTAACGCCACACGGGCTCGTTACATACAGGGCACTTCCAAACGATGTCCTTCCTATCAAGTCTCTTAGCCCTTTCAAGACCTTTGGAATCATGTTTGCCGGCGGGCACATGCTTTTTGAGCTAATCCCCCGCGTATCTGTCCTCTTCAGCCAACGGCTGGCCGAGGAGACGGCCGGCGCTTCAAGCCCTTCGGCAGCCTCCCTGCAAGAGTACGACGATATACATCGCCGATTGAACGACTGGGTCCCGGACGAAGCAGACAACCCGGAAGAGGGTTTGGATGAGACGAAACACTACCTGGCGATGAGTCACGAATCTCTCCGCCATGGTATACGGATCTACCTCCTCGCCGCAATAGCTGGCTCTGTCATTTCAGACCCAGACACTCTAGCCATCATCCAGGACAGCGTGAAGGCCATCTTTGCGCACGGAAAGATGCTGCGAACCTCACAGTGGTCAGCTAACTACCTCTGGTCTATTCTCATGGCGGGCTCGTGCATGAGGCTCGAGACAGACCAGCAGAGTCTGCTAGATGCCTTGATCCACAGCCGATATCACATGGGTCACACAAATCGAGTGATTGAGGTCTTCCAGCTGCTATGGGCGAACCCTGACCCTCGGTGCTTCGGTCCGTACGGGTTGTATTTAACGATCAAAGACCACAGTCCGGGATTTTCGATGCTGTGGGCGAGGGTACGGACCAGATTGTTTTCGAATAAGAGGTGACTTGGATCTGGCAGCGCAGTTTGTCACTGATGTCCTATATAAGCCTATGCCCACGATGACTCCAATGAGTGCGATGACAACCATCATAGCTTGCAGTCATGTGCCCCCACTGCAGCCTTGCCTTCTACCTGGATGGTCTGGGCGTAGTCGACCGACACGAGAAGGTTCCAGTGGTGTTCAGACAGATCCATGTAACCTGCAGCTGTTGTTTTTGAGAACGCCATGAGCGCCGGCATGACCGCCTCTGACTTGTTGTGCAGAATGCCCGTCGATACCAGTCGGTCGATATCGGGATGAACACGATGCGGCAATGGCTTAGCCGGCGGTGCCCTCTGAATCTGACGCTCACGCTCGGTCTCAGGGGGTAATTCGCGCTCTTGTTTCTCTGAATGTAGCAGTCCGGTGATACAAGGTCCAAAATCTCGGCATCGTAGGTCAATTGCATCATCAGTCGCATCATTTAGCTCCCGGCCGACTTGTCCATCCACGAGAGGCCGGTAATTTGCCTCAATTGACTGTGCCTCGTCCTCGAGGAACCCACGAGCGTCTGTCGAAGATATTGCAATGCTTCCCCGAGCATCCCCGCCACGGAAAGTGGACCACAACTTCTCATGCTTTTTGAATCGCTTGCCTTGCATCGCCCAGATCGGAATGCTCCGACTAATGTCTCGCTAAGTCTCGGATATTGCCCACTCAAGGATCATTGCCACGTTACTTAAATAGCCGTAGTCATTTCTGGGACGAATCCTCATCTCTATCTCGTGGGGACACAAAAGGTCACCGATTGTCCCTTGCCAAGCTCTCTCATTCTCATGCACGCTGTAGATACCGGTCCGTCTTGTCTCTCCACAGCGGCCGACACACCTTGAACGAGCCTGTCCTTGGTGAGATTCGCTCCCAGAGTGACAGCGGCGCGGTAGTCGCGTGGCAGCTTCAAATCCGTACCTTGCCTCGTCCAAGAATACGAGGGAAGAGTCCATTTGGCCAGCATATGGTGATGTATGTGGCGGCTCGATAGTGTTGTGCCGGCTTAATACGCAAATACGGTCGTGATCATCGAAGAATACCACTACTTTACCTAGGTCTGATGGTCTATATCTACTTATTCTGACTAAAAGAGGTAGCAGAAGGCTTCAAATAGGTTATTGTCGGTAAGAATTAGTACAGTAGTATCTAAGGTGTCTTAAGAGAATCACTACCTTAGGGTAGCTGAACTCGGATCGAGGGCTCGGCTGATGCTTTGCCTTGTATAGGACTGCAAGTCTAGTTGGGGGCTTCCTGTCGTTAACAAGCCTATAGTCAACTCTCTATCTCTTCTGTACAAATATAAAGGCTAGAACCCGTTCCACTAGGAGCCCACGCAGCAGAAGCAAGGTCTTGTTTGTTTTTCCTGACCAGAAGTTGCTTTCTTCAACCGCTTTGATGTCGGTCCCACTAAGGCCGGAGACAGTAAGGTATTTATAGACGGCAGGCCGAACAGAAGCACTAAGCTTCGAGACGGGGAAGCCGCAGAGTCCACTATTGCAAATCGGAGTTGTAACAAGATGTAAGAGTATCCGCTCGATATCTTCCTTTAGGATCCTAGTCCGTGGGAAAGTTCTAGGGAATTAATGCTAAATCTCGATTGACTCAGGAAGCAGCTTGTGCGCCATCGGCACGGTTCTCCTTAAGATATCTAGGACATCGTGCGTACATGTCCATCGGCCCGGGCTGCGATAAATGGCTCGCTGTAAGCCAAGGGTGTATATAAGCTCAAATTTCATGCTGAAATTTTCGTCATTTTCATCGACAATGTCCCGCGTCGTCTGATCAAGAAATTTCAGCGACTTGAGCATGCTGTGTCCGATTTCGTGCTTCCCAATGATCATGCGCTCCAGCGCCATGAGCCTGAAAGATAGGATGTGCTAAGGCTGGACAAGTATAACACCTCCTTCAGCAATCAAGTCGTAGAAGATACTTTGGATATCAGCCATGTCCGACTTCTTGGGCTGAACGTCGCGGGAGAACGGTAAGTGGTAGATGGGCCTGTTTATCAGACCTCTGAGCTTTGAAACCAACATCTGTAGCATTTTATTGGCCTGCGGCTTTCCGACAATTACCTGCCACAGGCGCCGTCCATCCGCCAGCACCGTGGCAATCACCGGGACAATCACTGAGGACTTGCCCTCTCCCATGTTAAGCTGCATGACCTGGTTGCGACCAGTTGGTGTGCTTATCATGCCCTGGGCGACCTGCGCCTGGACATCTCGGATCGTGATGCCACACTCTATTCCAAGAAGGAGCGTCTCGGGGTGATCGTACGGGTCCCAAGTCATATGTCCCGTGTTGATGAGATCCTTGGTCAGCGCTGCCGCATCATTTCACAAGCCGAGGCGCCGTGTTGTTTGCTGAACGAAACTGAGAGCGAAGCCATACTGTACAATAGACTTTTTCCAGTCCTCTGAGAGCTGGTGCCACCCCTTCTGTGAAAGCTGCTTCAAGAAGAACGCCGGACTAAGCCTTGGCCACTGTCTCCAAACGACCTTCTACGTTGTCCATCGAGAAGTCCACTGCAACAAGTAGCTCAGCATGAAGATGGTCAACACGTTCCTGATAATACATTGCAGTAGAACAGAAATAGTAGTGAGCTTTACAGCTGTGCAAAGTGCTAGCATGGAAAGAAAATCGATAACAATCTGAGATACACTTCATATGCATGAAGCTTCTGAGCTGTAGCGTTACTTTAACAACCTCTGCTAGCAGGAACTGATGATCAGAACGAAGCGTGTGGTCCATCTGGCGTTTGAAGGCGGGGTTTGTACATAGGACGTAGTACACAGTGCAGTACCCCGTATTAGTAACTGTGCAGTGGTTCTAGTAGGGGCCTGAAATAAGGTAGGTACTTTAGGTGCCTTGGGTAATCCGCTCCGGCCGATGTTCACATACCAAGTATTACTGCTACTGCCTGCCAACCCACTGACAGGTTTGGCGGCTCTGCAAAAATCTGGGAGATCAGATCATGTCATGCTTGGTTCGGAACCTGGGACAAGGTTCATTCTCGTTGCACGGCGCAAGAGAGCAGGCCCGGCTCCAAATCAGGTGGTAGAACTATTGTACGGGTAGGGGTATGTAGCCTGTGAAGCAGCTCACCGTGAGGTTGTTGTGTAATGCAACCAACAGCCACCCAATCCGATGTTTTCTTCGCAACGTCTTGTTTGAAGCTTGTTGTATATGCAGTTTAAACGCCCGAACGTCCGGCCCATGTTCCCGCAATTTGTGACGAGGCGAATATGCTCCCGTCTGCAAGAGGCAGAGAGGTTCGTCAGGCCAGCGCACTCCATTGTCGAGACCCCACCAGCGTGCATCTGGCATGCGATTCTCAGAAGGTCCACGACGTATCCGTGATGGCATTTGACGCTGATAACGACATACCGGTTCCACAACGCTGATAGTGATAGCTCGTACCGGTCATGTACCCTGCCGGCCATGCCTCCTACTGGCCAGGAATATGGGCTATTACCGCACTTCAACCACTTCGAGCAGGGTGTTATTCCTGAAAAGGAGCATGGCAGGCGGCGAGTGGCAGGGCAAACCAAGGACGAGGACGGGGGAGCCGAGCGAGTCCCGCAAACCACCAGCACTGGGCATCAATCGCCAAAAGTACCTCAACCTTCAGCGTACCATCGACAACCTTTTAGGAGGTGGCGACTCGGCGAACACCCAAATGCCTCGCTGGGTGACCTGTCATTCGCTGTGATTCGGCCCGCGAATTGTGTTGAGACGCAGGCATGCACTTCCGGGGAGGGTTTGCCGGTGGCGGCAGCGTGTTTTTCTCGTCCCTGGGCGGGTGTGACTGTACGCAAACTGCCACTCTGGAGCTTCCGATGCAGCAATTCTCGTTGAATTGGTCGCACAGTGCCTGCTAAGCGCTGGCTAGGCCACGCCCACGCCGCGATGATCAGAGATCCAGCGCAACGGGCTGGTGCGTGCTTCCCCCGGAGCTGTGATGGATTGCGAGCATTGAGCTGCGGGAGCTGCGTTGCCCCACGACGTCATACCATGCAACACGCCAGCTAGGTAGGTAGGTATTATACATAGTGCAGGAGCTCTTCCCTCCCACGTTCTACGAACTGCACTGGGAGGTTTAAATCATCCCGACCCCAAGTAATTGCAGCGCGGGGGAAACCAGGCAAGAAGACACTTACCTCTCACACGTAGCAGCACCGACGAGAAAAAAAGAGGTACGCCGGAGTCTGCGCCGTCATCGTCGATTGTTTACCTCCCCGCCTTTATCATCCACTCCGTTATTGACGTGAAGCCGAGTCCAACGTCTGACCGAGATTCTAGGCTCGTCCAATTCCTGACGAAATTGCTACCAATCTGCGCATTCCTTGTCTAGCTTCAGACCCCTACCGACCTGGAAAGGTCTGAACTCCCGATTCGCCCAGGTACTTAGCTAGCTCTTGAGCTCTGTGAGCTTTCTGCGACCTCAACATTTCAAACGCGCGGGCCAGTTCATTGCTTAATTGACCTTTACAAACACCACCTCACCTGCCTTCTTCTCGGCCCCTCGCCTCGACTGACGCTGCAATCGATCTTGCAATCGCACACCAGCTGACGCGCAACGTCTGCCACTGATAGATCCATTCCGTACCTCGCGGTCTTGCCCCGCACTCGGATCATCCATCATCCAACTCGCCATCGCCGTCATTCGATATGGCCGGCATTGTCGAGAACTCGTCCAACTCCATCGTGCTCAACGGGGAGAACGGCGCTGCGGATGGTATCCCCAATGATGGCACCGGTGAGAGTGCCCGAATTTCTACCCCCAGCAGGACCATTGTCTGACAGCACGCAGGCGTCGTGAAGCTTGACCCCTGGCTGTCGCCTTTCCAGGATTCCCTCAAGAGACGCTATGCCCGCGCTCAGGACTGGATTCAGAAGCTTAATGACACCGAGGGAGGCGTCGAAAAGTTTTCTCGGGTAGAAGCAGCCCACTCCATCGTTGTGAGTACGACCGAAAGCTGAACATGCCGACAGGGCACATCGATCTTCGGATTCAACGTCGACAAGGACAACAACATCGTCTACAGAGAATGGGCGCCCAACGCCACCCAAGCTTTCTTGACCGGCGACTTCAGTGAGTCTACTGCGTGCTACTCCAGTTCTTGGCTGACCAAACCAAAAAGACGGCTGGGACAGGAATTCTCATGAGATGAAGAAGAATGATTTCGGTGTCTTCGAAATCACCCTCCCCGCTGTGAACGGCGAAGCTGCGATTCCCCACAACTCCAAGGTCAAGGTGAGCATAATGCTGTGGAATTCTGCTTCCAATACGTTGGCTGATCTGTCACAGATTTCCTTGCAACTCCCAAGCGGCGAGCGTGTCGACCGTCTTCCTGCGTGGATCAAATACGTGACGCAGGATCTGTCCGTTTCTCCAGCCTACGACGCTCGGTTCTGGAACCCCCCCGCTGCCGAAAAGTACGAGTTCAAGCACCCAAGACCGAAGAAGCCTCACAGCGCCCGCGTGTATGAAGCTCACGTGGGAATCTCTTCGCCCGAACTCCGAGTTGCGACGTACAAAGAATTCACCCGCAACATGCTGCCCAGAATCAAGTCTCTCGGATACAACGTCATTCAGCTCATGGCGGTTATGGAGCACGCTTACTATGCAAGCTTTGGCTATCAGATCAACAACTTCTTCGCCGCTAGCAGTCGATACGGTCCTCCGGAAGACCTGAAAGAACTGGTCGACACGGCACACAGCATGGGCATCGTTGTACTCCTCGATGTTGTCCACAGCCACGCCTCCAAGAACGTCTTGGATGGGCTGAACGAGTTTGATGGTACGGACCATCAATACTTTCACGAGGGCGGTCGTGGCCGCCATGAGCTGTGGGACAGCAGGCTGTTCAACTACGGCCACCACGAGGTCATGAGGTTTTTGCTGAGTAACTTGCGTTTCTGGATGGACGAGTACCACTTCGACGGATTCCGTTTCGATGGTGTCACTAGCATGTTGTACCTGCACCACGGCATTGGAACGTGAGTTAGGCTTTACAACTGTCTGTCGTGCCTCTACTGACGATAGTAGTGGTTTCTCCGGAGGCTACCACGAGTACTTTGGCGCCGACGCCGACGAGGAAGCGATTGTGTACCTCATGATTGCGAACGAGATGCTCCACTCCCTCTATCCAGATGTCATCACGGTGGCTGAAGATGTGTCTGGTATGCCGGCTCTCTGCTTGCCGCTGTCTCTGGGTGGTGTTGGTTTCGACTACCGTCTGGCTATGGCCATCCCGGACATGTGGATCAAGATTCTGAAGGAGGTTAAGGATGAGAACTGGGACATTGGCAACATTTGCTTCACCTTGACCAACCGCAGGCATGGGGAGAAGACGATTGCGTACTGCGAGAGCCACGACCAAGCGTAAGTCCCGGCACCTGGGCCAATCGTCTCGACTTACTGACATTCCCAGGCTCGTTGGCGACAAGACCCTCATGATGCACCTTTGCGATGCCGAGATGTACACAAACATGTCGACCCTGACGCCTTTAACGCCAGTGATTGACCGTGGAATGGCTCTTCACAAGATGATCCGCCTTCTGACACACGGACTGGGCGGAGAGGGGTACCTCAACTTTGAAGGTAACGAGTTTGGTCACCCAGAGTGGCTAGATTTCCCTCGCGAGGGTAACCAGAACTCATTCTGGTACGCCCGTCGCCAGTTGAACCTCACCGATGATCACCTTCTTCGTTACAAGTTCCTGGACCACTTCGACCGGCTCATGAACACCACAGAGGACAAGTACGGCTGGCTCGGAGCGTCGCAGGCGTACATCTCTCTCAAGCACGAGGGCGACAAGGTCATTGTCTTCGAGCGGGGCGGTGTCGTCTTCATTTTCAACTTTCACCCTAGCGAGAGCTATGCGGACTACAGGATCGGTGTTGATGTCCCCGGAAGCTACAAGGTCATCCTGAACACCGACTCGAAGGATGTTGGTGGTCACGGCCGGGTGGACGAGGGCACGCGGTTCTTCACCACTCCCATGGAGTGGAATAACCGAAAGAACTGGACTCACGTCTATATCCCAAGCCGCAGTGCATTGGTAAGTTTGCTAGCCCAAGTATGCCCACTGCAAGAGCTAATTATCTTCAGGTACTCGGCTTGGAATCTCCCGTCTCCCAGAATGCTTGAATACTACATTGTCGAGAGAAGGCCTTGTAGGAGCATGTGAGGCGGCAGCGAGAGGGTAATTGTTTGAAAGAGACAAACAACTGAAACTGGAAGCGAACAGTTGGCGCAAAAGCACGTCATTTAGAACCGAAACCAAAAATAGACATCTATCGCGACATGAGCTTGTAAAATGCGGCCCCGTACGGCGGCAAATGTGCATGCGTAACAATAGTTTAGGCCCTGGGTAAGTAAGTCCTGGTCATAGTTAAGAGCCACGGCTGGTTTAGGTCATGAGTGTGCAATATTTAGAAACAAATGGAAATGTTGCTTGGAATTCAGCTCTTTTGGTACAATATTTACACCAAGCAGATGGTTGTCCTCGAGTCACGTCGCAAGCCCCCCGCCCCCAGCCCATGCCAGCTCTACTAGTCGTTTTGTACATGGGCAATTTGCCATGGTCGATTGTGATTGTGAGTCTAGAGACAAAAAGAAGGATGGTATCGATTAGTTGCCCTTGGGAGGAGACTGAACAACACCCTTGCCGGTGTATCCCTCGGAGGAGATACCGGTGATGGGGTCGGAATTTTGGGCCTGTATTGTGCGGATGAAATGTCAGTCATTGATCCGTCATCTCGGCGAACATAGCCGCGAATTCATGTTCGACGACGGCGGGCGGAGGTGAGTGACAGACCTTGAGGAACTCGTTGGTGGCCTCCTGGTACTCCTTGGTCATGGTCTCGGGAGGGGGGTTGGCGAACATGCGGACGGTGCCAAAGATGACGAAGGTAGCGGCGATGGAGGCCATGACACCCCAGAAAACGCGGGCGCCCTCACCGGGGGCAGGGCCGGCGCGGGGACCGTGGGGGCCGAAGGCGATCCAGTAAGCTATTGTTGAGGCAATTTGCGTTAGTTTTCTGTCCTCGACTCCCACTTTGTTCGTGACGCAATGCATATGCACAGGGATAGAACGTCCTGTCACATTGGACGGTCGTGCCAATTGGCTTTGCATCCACTTAGTGTTTTTAAAGCAGGCATTGTACAAGAGAGCTTTCTCCTGTGGATAATATAAATAAATGCCAATGGCCGCTGGTTGTTATCTGCCCCTGGCCAGAGGACAATTGGTGGAGCGGGAGCTTGTCGATTGTCGAGATAGCTTCTTCCACCAACTCCCTTCTTTCGGAATATCGAACCACCCGGAAAAAAGACGAGAGAAAATACTACGCACCGGCCTTCTTCTCCTGGAGGGTGAGCTCCGCCCAGGGGCCCTTCATGCGGTCCCTCAGAGCCATCCAGAGCTCGGCCTGCTCCTGGAGGGGCATGCCCTCCCATCTCTTCTCGATGTTGGCGAGCGTAGGGTTGGAGATGGCGTGGGTGGTGGCGGCGCGGCGGATGACGGTTTGCTGAGCAGCGCTGGCGGCGCGCAGGCCGGCGCGGGCCAGGGAAACGGTCGGGGTTCTGAGCATCGTGTCGTTTTTTTTTGTGCGTCGTTTTTTCGGAAATCGGAGAGAGGACGGTCGGCCGGTCGGAGGGGAGAGGTTCTCAATTGACGAGGTCGCGAATTGACTCGACGTCGGGAGTGGGCTTCGGGTGAAGGTTGCTGCGAAAAGAGGTTCCGTCGAAAGGGAAAAGAGGGTTTTTCTGGCTACCTAGAAGTTCCGGGCAATCGTATGATTGGAATTTCGATTGCAATACGCCGGCTACGACTGGGTGACAGGAGCCGCACGTGATCTGTAAATGATCCGTGCACGGGCGTTTTGTCCAATGGGATCGAGCGGTTCGCCGAGGGACCTAGCAGGCTGGCACGTACCTGGCGGGATGTCCCAACAGTGAGTTCTCACCTCGGTGTCTGGGCTGAGAGCTTTCAGCGCAGCTGTCCAATTGGAAGCTCGGTTATCGGCTCATACCGAATACCGCCGTCCATTACGCCGTTTGACCGGGATCTCGAAGACATCCACCACCAGACGTGCAATTAATGTCGAGTCAATTTTTGGCAATTGTGCTTCAACTAATTGACTGCTTTGTTTTGCTCTTCTTCAACTCTGACCGATAACAACTCTATCATTGACCGTCGGAGGACGCCAGCAAAGCGGGTGCTACAACCAATATGACGCCACTCTTACATGGAGCTTACTCAGGCTGCATGTGGTGTTCTGAGTTGGGCCAATTGACTTGAAGTGGCTCCCGTTCTTTCCACTTCGCCGAGGCTAACTGAAAGGTCAAGCCAGTTTTCCTCTCTACGGAGTTCCTGACTTCTTCTACTAGCCCGTCTCAAGTGTTTGAGTTGGAAGGCAAGGCAGGCTATTTGGGTTTTAGCCGTCAGCCTTCTCTTGAGCGTCTACAAACCAACGGTTGATGCTCTGGTATATAGGATGAACCATACGTCGGGTTATGAGTGACAAAGGCCACCTAGCTGGGCATTTCTGTATGCGCCGATATGTGTCCATATCCGAGTTGCAAGTCCGTATCGTACAAGTGCGATTATATTCGAGATAATGATTCGGGTCTATGCTTCAGAGCACTTGCAACGAGGTTTCTTATTACCTCTCCCTTCCCATTTCATTAATGCATTACTGAAGGTTTATGCTTTTGGTGTCGAAGGTCCAGCATCTGCGCTGGGTTTGGGTATCGTCGAGCCGGGAGCTGCTGGTTCGACGGTGGTTGATTTGGCAGGTTCTGTCGTCTGGTTATTCTTGGACTCGCGAAGTCTTTGTTGCTCCTCGAAACTGGGCTTCAAAGTATATGTGGCTGTCAAGTTCACCAACATCAGCTTAGAACTTTTCTGCTTCAGAAGGAGGTTTCGAACATATGCTGACGCCAGCCGCAACGGCGACCACCAATGGCACTACGTTTCTTAGGAAGCTCATTTCGAGTATATCGGAGAATACGAGTCGAGGCTGAAATACAGAATGAGGTGTTGTTTGTGGCGAGGCGATATGTGAGTAGGCTGCGCGCCAGGTCTGGTAGCTTCCATGCGATGCGATCAGTTTACTTGAAGCTCCTGGTCCGGCCCCACATGAATTCGGTTCGGTTCACGCTGGCGGCCGTGCACGCTAGCATTCCCCGGCCGCCGACTTTTAAGTGGCGTGCCACCGCGACAGCGCGAACCCCACCAAACGCGCTCCCTGACTGCCTGAACGCGTCCCGCTTCATCACACTGCCCTGCACACTCGCCGACCACCATATGATATCTTAGGTAATGCACTACCGTTCGCCAACCGAACTTCACGCCGCCATTTCAGGCCACCGACTTCTTCGGACACGCCTTCCCAACCCTTGGCTCAGCATGCTTAGCTGTTTATGATGAATGATTCACGTCATGCCGAACTGGAAAGAACTGGGCGAAGTCCCAGATTCGGACGACGAGGACTTCGACTTCGATAGCCAGGAGTCTGAAAGATCACCGAATGTCGATAATCCCACAGAAATAGACGCTGAAGCCTTGCAATCGACGCAAGCCCCCGAGAACAGCGGTTGGGATGTCCCCGAGTCCTCGCAGCCGACACCACTCACCGCGCCTGCGGCCCCAGAACCCATATCCTCGACCCATGAGGGAGCCGAATCTCTTGCTGATGAACCGCCTTCCTCGCCACTGTCTTCGGCTCAAGATGTCGACGAGCTCGCCGAGATGTTCAATATGTACAGTCAACCGGTTGCCGCACCCACCGTGACAAGACAAGCCTACATGGCCGACGATCGCGGCGATTCCCCGGACCCATTGATGGGAGACGACAGCATATCGACCGGTTATGTCAAGATCACGGCACCGCAGTCTGAGTTCCCAATCGAAAATGAAACATCTAGAATTACCCATTCGGGGTTCCCGATGGCGAGTCAACCGAGCAGCCCGAAGAGAAGTCCGCCAAGGAGTAATATTTTGAGGGGCTTGACCCCGAGCCCACCGAGCAGCCCACCGAGAACTCCGCCTAGAGATCTTCCAGGAAGCCCAGCAAGAACATCTCCAAGACGGTCACCTAGAAGCGCGCCGATAAGTTTGGCTGGAACCCAGTCGACAAACCCCTCGAGGACGCAGACGAGACCCTCCGGGAACCAGCAACACGCGAGTACAAGTCGAGACGAGGAGGTTGCGAGGCAAGTAGCAGCATTGCGTTATGAACGCTCGCTACGACCACGGAAGCCGATTCAAGAACACCCATATCTCATTGAGAATGCTCAATATAGCAAGACTCTGAAGTCACATGGCCTAAGGCCCATCAGGATGCCGACTGAACCCGCCTCGAGACAACAGGCGGCGGAAGATGATTCTCAAGAGCAGGATTTTGAGGCCAGTCAAGGAAGTACGGCCGATGCACAGAACGAGATGACGGACGAAAGCCAAGCCCACGGAGTTACGCAGCCGTCGGATTCTGGAGCTTTACCGGTATCGCTATCTTCATCTCCCTTCCGAACCTCGTCGCCCAAGCACAGAGGCGGTCCGAGTAGCCAACCAAGTCTTGACGGGGAGACGGATAACACAAGCATGTCTGATAACGGAGATATGCCCTCCATTGATGAGATTTTCCGCGACTCGACGACAAATCAAGCGAGCAAGAGGCGAAGACTCGCGGGCAGGATCAGATCGGCAAAGGAAGTTGTTACAGAACCTGGGCACCCCGCGCGTCCGAAATTCCAAACCTACGACGAGATTTACGGCGTCATCTCCTCTCCTCCGTCGCCGGACCCCACCACGGCCCGTGAGCGGGTGGTCGACTCAATGCCGTCTCCAGGGACCGGTCCTGCGTTCACTCTTGACATAGGGGAAGATTACATCAGTGATGATGATCCGTTTCTGTCCCCCGAGAGGCCTGCTCCTGCCGCGGTAAACCGCGAGGTTGTCGACATGACATTAGCTGAAGTCTCCGAGGACGAGAACATGATGGCCAATCTGGGCGATCTCGCCGCGATATCTGGGCCTGAGTCAGAGGACGATGCGGGCAATAGCGAGGAAAGCGGGTCTGAAGCCATCAGAAATGTTGGGCGGAGGATCCGTGGAGTCCTGCCAGCTTCATGGCTGAGATTAGACAAGCCACCCAATCGTCCGAAGCCTGTTCAACAAACGTACCACGACCGGTCGCCTGAAAAGACGCAAAGGCGTGGGGTTGCCGTGCGCAAAATTGGCCGCTCGACATCTACGACAGCGGCTACATTCATGTTTGAGGATTCGGATGATGAGGTTAGGCAGCCGCCGAGAACTACACGCGCGGCGCCCAGCAACGATGACTTGAGCTTCTTGCAGCCAGCCATGACGCAGGCCATTGAGATTGATGACGACGACTCATCTGCCATGGAAGACAACGAGATTGATCATATGGCTCCGAGCCGCAAACGTCAGCTGACTCTTGCCGAATCACTCCAGCCCACAGCGAAGAGGCAGAAAAAGAATGCGCCAACGAAGGGCACACGGCTGAAGAAACCAGGAAAGCCCAGAACAACTGGCACGCGGTCTTCGCGGGCTTCTCGCATTGATCCTTGGGTAAAGAGCGGAAAGTCGACCAAAACGAAACCCCCTCCACGTTTGAGCATCCTGGATGTCATCGAACCAGATGCACCGCGATTCTTGAAGATTGCGGCCCGCAATGCCCAGACTCGACGCAACTTGGGAAGAACCAGTCCAACGAACAAAAGCATCCGTCTCGCGACTCGGAGGGATAATATCGATGCCGGTACGGTACTGCAAAGGTGGACAGGAGGCAAGATTCGTCCTCGCCAAGGCTTGCAATCCAGCAGCACTCAACCCAGGCCTGCTGGCCGGCGCCCGCTCACTCAGCTTTCATCGAACACCTTCTCTCGGACTCCAGCGGCGTCGCCTCGAAAACGCACCGCCACTCAACCCATCAGATCACATCTTGAGGATGTCGAAAGCGCTTCTCCGTCTCCGAAAGCTCGCGGCGGTGTCCGCTCATTCTCCAGGCAAGCTTCGACCTCGAGCCAACGTGCGCCAGATGCTGTCAACAGACCCGCCCAACTCGAGACGGACCTGAACGAGCAGCGTGGACGGGTCGCATTTCATGCGAAGAAACGGGCGCTCGATGCTCTATTCCGGCGCAGTCACTCTCAATCTCTTTCCGCGAGAAGTGTTCATTTGGATTCTGTCATGGACGACACATGCTCCGTTATTTCAGGCCAGAATGTTGTAGCCAGAGACTCTCCTGAACCTCCCGAATGCATCCAGGCCCGGCCAAAACGTCCGAGAAAGCCCCGGCAACCAATTCGCGTTGATGTGGCGGCAGCTCAGTTTCGCCATGCAGACGATCCACTGCCAACGACGGAACCTTTCACTCCAGTCGCCCCTCTCCTGACCACATTCGACGATGGTCATCTTTCTGGACTTGGGCCTTTTGGCACACAATATACCCAGCATTTCGATGTCTTCCCGCTCGATCGTGGAGTGTACTTCCACGAGACAACACTCTTGGGTAGTGGTTGTGTCGAGTCTGCCACCAGCGAGCTCTTCGCCGAGAAAGTATGGCAATCTCGTCCGCGAGTTTCATTTCACTTGGGTGAACAAACTCTTCGTTGGGATGTCTGGACCGAGCAAGTATCCTCTGAGTTCGGCATCCTAATGGACGGCATTTCGGAGCAGATCATCACGGCATCGGAAACTGGCTTCAACACAAAAGCCGCCTCACGATTTATTCTAAATTATGTCCAGAACTCCATAAGCTTCACAGACGATATTGGTGCTCACTCCTTCATCACGCGCCTACTGGAGGTAACCCAAGCCTTCTTGTCCCGCTTGGATTGTGACATCAGTATGGACGGAGACAAACATCCGCAGGCCATTGATGCTCTTTCGAGCTCTCTCCTCGTCCTATCTTGTGCAGTTCGTCTCTGCCAAAAACACGCTCCCCTGCTCTCTATCGGCTTTACTGTGGAGAGCGTTCTCAGAAAAACAGCTGAAGCGTTGGTTCGGAATCTTCTCAAAGCCGGGCTAGACGAAGTGACAAATCTCTATGAAAACCTTCAGACACTTCGGTATCGAGAGCGTGGCATACGTGTCGATGCAGTCGCACCACACGCATGGGTGCTGTTAATGAAGGTGTTAGAAGGCCTCAAAATCCCGAGAATGACTTTCTGGGATGTCACATATCCGCAACTTATTCAGCCAGCAGTCATCAAGGGAGCGAATGCACAGGAATTCGAGCAGCTTTGGAAGACCATGTTTACTCTTCTGCCGCTGTGCGAATTCGACAAGATGGGTGTACTCGTTGCCGAAAGAAGGCATGAGGTCCCCATGGACGGCTGGACGTTACCCCAGCAAGTCTTGAAACGCGTCTTTCAGCTCTATCGCGAGAACCCTCGCCAATCACCAAGCTTCAATGATTATTGCCGGACGCTCGTCTCCAGATGTCACTATCTGGTCGAGCAATGGGGATGGTACAAATGTGGTGGCATTATTGGCACCATCTTTGACTTTTTCGGTTCCCAGAACCTCTCCCACCTCCGGAACGAAGAGGCATTCCGGTCTGCCCGATTTTTGGACAACCTTCACAAAGATCCCTCCCTAAAGGTTGAATCAGAGGACCGGTGTTTCCATATCTTCCTCAAACTGGTCGCGCTTGTGATCAAGAAGCTGAGAAAGAAAGGGCTTGCCAACGACGTCCGCAACCTGGTAGCGCGCACTCTGCCCAACCACGATCGACAGTACTCCAAGGAGCAGAATGTTCACCAAAACGACCTGGCCGCTCTCAGAAACCACCATGATCTTCTGTGCACCCTTTTTTGGGCTGCGCCTCCTGAGGATAGACCAGGAATTCAACTTCTAGAGAAGCTGGTGATTCCTGCCAGTTCTCACAAGGAAGCCTGTCTGATCAACTTGAGAGCCTGGAGTCAACTTGCGCGCTTTGTCGCACATGCCGAGTCTACCACCTCCTTCACACCCTTGGCGAACTGGCAAACCAACATTTTCAAACAACTTTTGGACCAGTATAACTCTGCTGCAGGGGACATCCAACAACAGTTTCTGGCCATGTCCAAAGATGCCACGAACGGGATCAGTGAAGAGTTCATGAACTCCATCGTGGCAAGCAACAAGGCTGCTATCATGGAGATCATGCTATTCTCTGTCAAATTATCCACGGACGTTGTACAATATGCAAGTAGTCTTGAATTGGCCAGGGTCGCATCAAACAGCTGTAAGTAATGCCGACGACGATGACGCAGCCTACGCTAACAGGTTCCAGTCCAATTACGAGAAGTCTTCCAGCACTTTTCAACCCTGCCACCGGACTTTCCGACAACGATTCTGCAGTCTTCCCTCATCACTTTCGAACGACTACTTGCCCGGTTTGAGGCAGTCTGTGATGAGAGCGATGACAGTCAAGATAGCATGGGCACGAAATCTTTCGAGTCCGAGGATGCTATACTGGTACGCTGGATTGACGTTTTATTCTTACAAGTCTAACTTTTTCGCAGATGATTGATCGTGAGCTGTCGTCTGTCTTCTTTTCCATGGCCCGCTCCATACTATCCAGTCTAGCCGCGACAAGTAAACTGGCAGCCAAATCCGTATCACCTGCATGCGTCGAGCAGTGCGTCGTTGTATCAGGCACCATGTCTGGATTGTTCATCCGCTTTCAGATGATGGTCAGTCTGGCCCTTCCCAAGTGATAGAGAATTTTACTGACTTCCACAGCGTCTCTCGCAGGTGTTTAAATGCGGCAAATTTTGTCTCTTTGACAATGTTCCGGGCAAGCTCGGCTTAGACCAACGATCTTACCTACCGTTGTTTCTTTCGACAGTTGCACAGAAAGGAGCAGCGATTGATCTAGCTGTAAGAACGCTTGACATGCTATTTCGACGATTATCAGCTAACAGAACATAGGATATCGGGATGGACATTTTGCAGCTCTGGCTACTAGTCATCGTCCAGCCGAGCCAATGCCTAAGGTTCGAGAATCAACTTGGCCAGCAGTTGCAGCGCGAAGCACATCCCTTCGTTCCGGAGAAAGCTGTGGGGTTTGTGGTCAATCCAGGCTACTTGTCTAACCGTGGTTTCTTCGAGTGTAAGTGCCCCTGGCCGCGCGTAAGAAACGGCCGAGAACAGCATGCTGACAATGACAGACGCTATGAAATGGATGCGGAAAACTCTCCAGACAACAGACAGTGCTGCCAAGCGGGAACTATCGTCTGGGTTCTCAAAAACGTTGGACGTGGTCATGAATCAAATGCGGGCTGATCTCGAAATCACGGCCGAATCAGCAGATCACCCCAACTACGTCAGGTTTGTGCGCAGTATAGTATCCTTGATTGCGACTTACGGCTCGGATATATGCGCTGTGCATCAATTTTTCAAAGAGGTCAGCAGGCACTACTCGCCGCCAGAAGAAGATCCACAGCTTCAGGTAGCGGTCATTCTGTCCTACGGAGTGAGGCTTGCGGAGGGCGACTCGCAAACTGCCAGCAGACTGTTTTACGTCCTTCTGAACTACTTCAAAAAAGGCCTCCAACTCGGCCGCCTGCCGCGGGAGGTCCATCTGTTGAAGACTGCCATGAAAGACGACGCTGTAATGGCATTCGTCATCAGAATGCTTTCGGCCGTCCTGCATGCCACGCTGTCTTCTGTGGAGGCTTACGCATTGCTTGACGTATTTTGCGATGCCCTATGGCTCGTGTGGAATGGGTCAGCAATGCCAAGGAAACTCAGCGACGACACCTTTGCCTCCCTGTCTACCCTAGTTACCTCGCTCTTGGCATGGGCGATGGCTGTAAGGGGGTCGTCTCTCTCCACAGAGCACATGCACGTGTTCAGGAAGGTTGTCTGGCTCGTCAACACCATCCAGCCCGCGATCGAGTCGTTTTCCTTGGAATCTGGGGACCTGAATTGGTGGGATGAGCTGATGGAGCGACTCGGATGGTTCGGCCTGCTTGTAGAGGGGGCAGTGGACTATCTGAGTGCCGAGTTTGACAAGTCGGAAGCACCGTCTTTATCGCCACCAGCACTCTTTCGTCTCCTGAGAAGCGCCGGTCAGGACTTCAGGATCCAAGATGCTACTCTCTTGGGCTGGGCCGATGCCATAGTCCAGGACGTCGAGAGGAACTGGGTTATCAGAGGCCCAATGTGGACAGTACCGGGGACCTGCCGCGATGCTACATTATCGCAGCCGACGCATGGTACAGTGGGAGGCGACTGGAACATGCAAAAAGTGACGGTTAGCTTGTACGATCAACTGCAAATTTGGAACCAGTGGTGGAAGGAAGTGAGGAAAGAACCGGAGGAGAGAGTCGAGTTCGACTTTGAGGACTACACGTTATTCTGAATGTCCTTGAACAGCGTAGCGTAGCACTTGTACTCTAGTATTGAAGCATAAAAGATACCCGGCGCATTCACCTGATGAACTACATGTTATCTCCTCCGAGCCGCTCATAGGCATGCCGATGCTAGAAAAATCCCATTACAGTCGATTTAGATACTACAACATAGAGATCCAGACTTCAATATGTTTGGTTGATGTTGGTCGTTCCTGCTCGGTGTGGATGTCAATGTCGGTGAGGTTCGGTGAATTTTCTGCCGAGATTCCGCCGCTCTCACTAAGCATAGCACCTGCTAGTGTAAAGAAAGACCTGTGTGAAAGGTGTGCCTTTTGCCATGCAACGACACCGCCAATTGTTGGCAAATTGCCCGTTTTCATTCCGAATGCATGCAATAGGGCCTCGGGCTCTTGCGTCAGCCTCCCGACTCTCTGTGTCGTCGAGGTTAGCGCTCTCGGCCTCCCAGCGCCACCAATGCCGACATTTCCACCCGTCGTTCAGGTTACGGAAGACCCCGTCCGAGAGCGGCACCGGCGCAGAAGACGGAAAGCCAACAGACAAGCCGACCGGCGAACAGGACAGCAGCAATAGGAGCCAAGATGGCGTAAGAGCTGAATCACCTACAACAGAATCTGCTTCACGCCTCCGAAGGGGGGGCGCGTTTGCTTCGAGAACGCGCCTTCCGAGGCCACGGCCTGCCGACGAACTACCGCCCGTGAAGCTGCCACAGAGCTTCCTCGACAGCAACGTATCACTCTACGACCCTGAAAACAGAATCAACACTCTATCAAATGACCTCTGGCACCAACGGTATATGGGCGCCCACTGGCACGACTTGCTATGGAAGGATCTCGACGTGGTCTTCAACCATGCCTCTTGGGATGAAGAGAAGCTGCAGGATGCGATGGGCGGCTTTCGCGAGGGCAACACCGAGCCCATAGAGAGGAGGAATAGAATATTGGTCGAGGCGTCTGAGTGGTTGAGTCTGTACCTCGACGAGATGCGATTCTCGAACAACGTTCAAAGCTCGCGGGAGCCGCTCGCGACAACCCAGTTCGCCGACATGCTTCGCTACTCCAATAAGTTCGTCCTCTCCAACATCCTGTCCCAGAACATGAGGGATCCGACGCAGTTCGACTCGATAGATGAAGAAGCGATCGGCGAAGACGGAGTTCTGCGGTCACTCGTTGACCAATACATTGAGGAAGGACGGCCGAGGCCGAAGCGTGACGGACTGCGGCTGTTTGATCCTAGGGTTTGGGGCGAGGTCCTCACGGCCGTGCGCGCAGACCTGGCGCTGAAGCCGGAGGCCAACATGACGACGAGGGAGCTGAAGAGACCTCTTACTGTTGTCAACATCACGAATTACACGGGGCGATGCCATGCACGGAAGCTCATGAAGCGTGTTGCTACCTGCGTCGAGGCGGACTTGGTTCACCTCGACGCTCAGGAGCTGGCCATGATCGTTGGCGACTACCTGGGCCAAGACTGCGCGTACTCCAGAGGCTCCATATCTACGCTGGGTTACCGGGCTGCTGAGATGAACGGGCGACTAGCAAAGTCCGAGGAGCCAGCCAAGCCCAGCGAAGACGAAATGTCTGAAGGAATCGAGGCGGCCTGGGTCAGCATGCGCGAGCATGGAGTAGGCGGTGCCTTCAACAGCCCCATGGACGAAGAGCTCCAAAAGATCAAGGATGGCGCCAAGGACTACGTTCTTCCATCGGTCGACCGTTGGGAGAACCTCAAAATCAACGCAGTCCTCGATGAAATTGCCAACCTGGCCAGCAAGACGTCTTCGCAGCCCGACCGGGGACTCATCATCCACGTTGACAACTTCATCGAGCTCAACATGACACTCGAAGGAGCTCTCATTGTCGGCAGGCTGCGGTCCATCGTTGACGCCTTGTGGCGCGCCGGCAAGAGGATCACCCTGGTCGGCACCTCGTCCAACGAGAACCCTTCGGAGCAGTATGCGACAACTCTTAGGGAGATCGCGGCCGAGGAGTGCCTCATACCTCTCCGGCTCAACTTCGACCGGATAGCCAACGCCAAGAACACTAAGAAGATCTACGAGGCTAACGACTATCTGCAAGAAAACCTGCGCAACATCCAGCACATGCTGAGGACGATATCCGGCGACGCGCCCGACACTAGCAAGCTCCGAATCGTCGGCATGTCCAAGTCATCGCCACCACAGTTCCTTCTCGACGACGTGGAGGGTTCGTACATGGAGGTGTCCCTGGTCCCATTTGTCTTGGCCACCTCCGTCCTACCGCTTTCTGACGTCTATCACATCACGCGTCTCTTTTACGCCTGCCAGGGCACCGTCCCCCGTGACCAGTCCTGGAGAGCGCTTTTCGACGTCGTCGAGTCCAGCAGCTACAACAACGCGCAGATGCGTCTTCTTAGGGACAGACCGACGCGCTCCAGGCCCTCGACATCATCCAACTCGGATACCCAGCGTGCCGAACCCGAACGGCTTCGCGTATCGGGCAATTATAACGACTACGAGAAGAAGCTCCTGACTGGTCTCGTCAACAGCGAAGAGATCAAGACCACATTCGACGACGTCCACGCCGATCCGGAGACCAAATCTGCTCTCAAGCTCCTGACATCACTCTCCCTCCTCCGTCCCGAGGCCTTCACCTACGGCGTCCTCGCTACCGACAGGATACCGGGTTGCCTTCTTTACGGCCCACCCGGAACCGGCAAGACGCTGCTCGCCAAGGCCGTGGCCAAGGAGAGCGGCGCCAACATGTTGGAGGTCAGCGGCGCGAGCATCAACGACATGTACGTCGGCCAGAGCGAGAAGAACGTCCGCGCCCTTTTCTCTCTCGCCAAGAAACTTTCCCCCCTGGTCATCTTCATCGACGAGGCCGACGCCCTGCTGGCGGCTCGCCGGCAGCGCGATAGGGCCGCGCACCGCGAGACGATCAACCAGTTCCTCCGCGAGTGGGACGGCATGAACGACACGAAGGCCTTCATCATGGTTGCCACCAACCGCCCCTTCGACCTCGACGACGCCGTGCTCCGCCGCCTGCCGCGCAAGATCCTCGTGGACCTGCCCCTCAAGGGCGACCGTGCCTCCATCCTCCGCATCCTGCTCAAGGGCGAGACCCTCGAGGAGTCCGTCTCGGTCGACGACATCGCCAGCAAGACGGTGCTGTACTCCGGCTCCGACCTCAAGAACCTGTGCGTCGCGGCCGCCATGACCGCCGTGCAGGAGGAGAGCGAGGAGGCGGCGAGGCACGCCGGCCCGGGCCCATACGTCTACCCGCCCAAGCGCACGCTGCGCAAGCACCACTTCGACAAGGCGCTCAAGATGATCGCCGCCAGCGTCAGCGAGGACATGGACAGCCTCAAGAGCATCCGCAAGTTCGACGAGAAGTACGGCGACGTGCGCTCCAAGAGCAGCCAGAAGCGCCGCGGAATGGGCTTTGGCGTCATCCCGGTGTCGACAGATGCGGAGGAGGCTAGGGTTAGGCAGGCTGCGTAGGAAACGGTCTGAGATTCGACTTCTTCTTTCATTCCCTTTGTTCAACTTGTTTCTCCACACCTGAAAGATCACTTGCCCACCACCCCCTTTAAGAGAAGAGGGAGTGTGTGCTTCCCGACGCTGTATTTCAAAAAACTTCTCTGTATGATGGATTGACGCGACTTGAATCTCGTTGTGTAACACAAATAAGAAACCTACAACACATGCTCTTTTGGACGAGCATAGAGACTGGTGGAGCGACAGACGACTGTATCAACAGATATCTGTCCGCGGTACTGCTGATTGATGGTATCCCCAGGACAGAGATAGGAAGGGGAGATGGGCCATATGGCCGCCGCGGCTTCGATGACCCACGAGGTTACAACACCGCAGAAAAATCATAGACCCCGTTTTGATTTATTCCCTTGGTGATATATATAATGCTACAACAACTTCCCACCGTCCGTGATTGGTATTTTCCAATTGACAATGTCTTTGAGCCTCTGGCCGCCCACAGCATCTCTCTCAAGCCTCCGTCGTGAGCTGCACGCCCTCGGCAGCGAGAGCCCTCTGGTAGTCCGCCTGCGCCTTCTTCAGCGCCTCGAGCGTGGGCTCCATGACCTGCAGCACGGCCTTGCGACCGCCCTTCTCGTGCTCCGGCCTCCAGCCCCTGATCTTCTTACCGGTGGCCTTGTAGTGATCCATAATCTCCTTCTTCTTGGCCTTGATGATGTCGTCGCGGGCCTTCTCGGCCTCGTCGGCGACGGCGTGGATGCGCTCCGCAGACCGCCTCAGGGACTCGACGAGGTACTGGAGCTCGTTGGCGCGGTCCGGGTCGCCCGACAGGAACGCGTTCCAGAACTGGTGCAGGAACTCGACCGTCGTGGCGTGCGTCAGCTCGCACCGGTCGGCGATCTCGGCGGGCAGGCCCATGGGCCGGTTCGGGTCCGCGGCGGTGATGCCGTACTTCTCGGCGCGCCGCTGGCGGATGCCGGCCATGATGTCCTCGTTGGCGGCCTTGCGCGCCGCGCGGGAGCCGACGTGCGGGCGTCTCTGCGCGGCGGCCTCCTCGTCGCTGTCGCTATCGTCGTCGATGCCGATGCCGGCGCGCAGGTCCATGCCGTTCGCCTCGTCCATCTCTATCGTCTCGAAGTCAGACTGCACGGTGAAGAGCACGTCTGAGGGGGTCTGCTTCGCGAAGGCGAGGGCGTTTTGGGATTGGGCTTCCTCCTTCTTGGAGAAGAAGCGGTTCTGCTCCTTGACGTTGAGGACGATCTTGTTCTCCTTGGCGTCGCCCTGCAGATCGCGAAGGGCGAGCTCCTGGAAAGTCAGGTCCTCCGGCCCAGTTGCATCGCCCCTGTCGTCGGCGGGTGCGACGTTGGCCAGCATCCGCTCGCTGAGACTGTTGAGGGTGTTGACGATGGGCACGTTCTTGCGCGGCCGCATCTCGACGTCCTTCTGGTTGCCGCTCCTGAAGCCGCCCTGGTTCTCCTCGTTGCCGTGCACGTCGATGATGTGCGGCACGCTCTGCGCCATGCTCTTGCGCTGGAAGACAGTGGTGTTTTCGCTGGCATCGTGGCTGTCGAAGAGCGCGTCGCGGCGTATGCCCTCCTTCTTCTCGTCCGTGATACGATCACCTTTGAGGGTGCGGAAGAGCTTGCTGAGGAAGAAGCGGGACCAGAACTCGCTCTCGGGGACCTTTGGCACGTTCTCGTCGTACAACCTCTTGACGAGCGGGTGCTGCGCCATGATGAGCTGGACCATTTCGACTGTTATGTCGAGCTTGAGGACATCGTTCTCCAGGCGCGGCTTGATGGCGGGGAGGATGTTGTAAGCGCCCTTCTGCTGGTTGACCTCGATGGCGTGGGCGCGCAGCAGATTGGTGCGCGTGGACCAGAACTGCGCGTTGAAGGCGGCGTCGGAGATGGACTCGGGCTTCGTCGCGCGCGCGTCCATGTAGGTCTGGTGCAGGGTGCGGTCCTTCTTCATGAGAGACTGCTGGAGTTCGATGTCGCCCTTGAGCTGAGCATCGTCGAACCACCGGGCGCTGTTCGGCTTCGAGTTGACAGAACTGGCGAACGCCATCGACCCGGACCCGGAACCACCAGAGGGCGTGGCACCATTTGCGCCATTCGCGCCCGAGTTGGGGGTCCCGGCCGGCTTGGGGACATTTGGGTCGCCGGAGCGAATGTCGGCGAGCAATCGCGAAAGAAGATCCTTGATGGCGTTTGCCTCCGACCTGGCTTCTGGTGATGTGAAGTGAAACAGATAAGGCACCTGTTCAGTAGCATCTGGCGGCTTCTCAAAAATCTTGAGCATAACTTTCGCGGCCGTGTCTGGTGTTTGCTGCAAGTCTGCATTCGTGTGAGCTGGCTGGCTGTCCTCGAACTCACGGCTCCCCTGACTCAAAGAGACTCACTCGTGATGTTGGCCAGCGACAAAGAGACGGTAGGCGGACCGTTCCCAGGGGCTGGTGTCCATGTGACGAACTGCTGGTCTGGGGTCATGGTCAAGACTCCATCCTTCTTCTTGAACGCCGCCCGACCGGACGGGATCGCCATGATTGCGTTTCAGATATGTTCTCAGCAAAAGCTTCTTGTCATAACGCAAAAGTATGTCGCTAGTTGTCACAATCCAGCTGTTCAAGATGGAAATGGGCCTCGACTGGGGATTGTTGCCCCGGTTGCAAGGGTTGACCTATTGTAGAAGGCGCGGCTGCACTGGCCAACGCGCGGTCGTAAAAATTCGTCCAGCGATTTCCTGTTACCGCGCAATCGATCTCTTCAGATAAAGACGCGCGCGCTGGTGTGTCACGAGAATTGAATACCGTCTCAGTTGAATATGAAGTCTTGAAGTTCCAAGCTCCAGCCACAGCCATGAACAGGTGCTGATGATGCCTTGCTGGAGTGGCGCATTGACGAGACTAGGCTGGCAGGTGGCACCGGCTGGAAGCTTCGAAAGCTGAGTTTCTGTGTAAATGCATTTTAACGAGGTTGGTTGTCGTATTACAACCAAGAGATAAATATGGATAAGTAAATAAGCAGTGCGGGCTAGCTTGAATGAGCAAGCACCTCGCAAAGCACCCCAACATCAAATGCCAAATGGCGGCGGGGCCATTGAACACACGCAAAGTCACCATGCTCTCGCGGTGAAGTGGCACCCAGAGTTTACAACGATGGAGGTGCGATCTGCTACCTATTTTATCTGACGTACTTTGCCTGCCAGCCCAATTCCAGCCAAGAACCAGTCCTGGAGATTCAATGTCAACCTCAACGCCAAATCACAAACCTAGACGTGTCCCGTGTCTATGATGCTTGCACCCGCGTATCTCATACAGGTCTCATAAGTATGTCGTAGCCCTTGCGTTACAGCATCCAAAGGGCGATGCGCTTGTCGAGCTCTTGCACTTCAGATGTGCTTGGATCGGTAGCGGCGGCTATGGGCTCTCTTGTGGGACCTCTTCTTAGCCCAAGTAACGAACTCGGTAGATCCAGAAACACATTTGGTGCCCGCAGCCATGCTCATCATGACCGACCACTGTCCCGAGGCACATCGCTGGAAATGGGTGCCCTGGACGCAGAGCCACTGGCCCTCGTCGGTACAAGCCAGGCCAGGCGTCATGGCGTTCTGAGCATTCTCGGGTGGCGTGAGAGTCGGCGTGGGAACAGACGGGTTGACAGAGGTTGCTGCAGGCGCGGTGGTCGGCGAGCCGTTGCTAGGTCTGTTGACGGTAACCATCGTGGTCTGCTGCTTGGTCTCCGAGTCGCAAGAGCTGCTGGCACTGGGGACTGTGATAAAGACGCCACCGGGTCTAGGAGGAGTTAGCACTTGTTCATATTGCTGACTTCAGAAAGAAGAAAAAAAAAAGCTTACAGAGAAGTCGCCGGCGGAGTAGCGGGCTGGGAAGCAACCTGGGAGGAAACAGGGGCAACAGGGCTGGAAGGAGCCGCCGCAGGAGAAGAAGCAACAGGAGCAGGGTTGCTCGGGACTGGGTTGCTAGAGGGGGCTGGGGAAGCGCCGCCAGAGCCACCTCCAGTGCCAGTGCCAGGGTTGGAAACGACGGGGCCGCAGTTACCAGAAGGGGGAGCCGTCTTGCTGGACTGGGAGGTGACATCTGGGCCAGGGTTGGGGAACATGACGTCGGAACCCTCGAGAGTGCTGCAACCGTTGTTGATGTTGGCCTTGAAGATCTCAGGACGGCTACTGAACGAAGAGGCGGCGCCAGTCTGGCCGCCGCCGCCGCCGTTGACGGTGATGATGGCACAGTTCATGTAGCTGTTGAGGGGTCAGCGATGCTCGCTATCACTCAAGGGGTGAGGCACATACAACTCTCGGTTGCCAACATTGTTGAACCAGGTCCAGGCGAAGATGGCGTCAGGTGCAGACGGGGTATCGGCCGGCAGAGTAAACTTGAGGCTCGAGGCGCCGGCGACGGGGCAGTTACCGATGTAGCTGTGGATGACGGTGAAGGTCTTTCCCTTGTCGAAGGAAAGAGCAGCCTGGCAACTGCCGCCGTTGTGATTGGCACCGCCGTCGATGCTCATGTTGTACTCCCGGCCGGCCTGCCAAGTGGCAACGGGGGATGCGTCCTTGGTTCCGAGGAGGTTCAAGGTTCCCTTGCAGGGGAAGTCGCTGCCCGACGCGGCCATGGGACTGGTGATGCTGTAGTCGATGTTGGAGGAGAAGGGGTTCAGCTTGGACCGAAGAGGCGGCGGGTAGGTCATGGCCATGTGAGCCGCGGTCTGGCTAGCCAGCAGCGCGACCGCGGAGAGGAAGGAGATGGCCTTCATGATGTTTGTTCTTGTAGGTTGCGGGAAGTGTTGTGCGAGATGGGGGTAGTTGAGGAAGCCTTCTCAGGTAAACGTAGCAGGAAGCTGGGAGATGGAAGAGGAGGTAGGTTTGGTGTTTGAAGAGAGTGTGTTTGCTCCTCGTCCGGATGATTGCGCAAGTCTGGTGCGATCCCCAAGTTCTAGGGGTTGCGTGGTAGGGTTGAGTGAGGGTGAGACGGTCCAAGTCGAAGTGACTGAGACGGGCGACTGATTTTCCTTTAATCTGGAAGGTGGTCTTTGGATCGAGCGCGGCTCGAAGAACAGTGACCGAATGACTGACAATGAAGAGGAAGGAATGCGAATTTGGGCAACAACGAGGTTGGTCGTGGAAAGCCCAGTACGTAAGTGTTGCGATCTGAAAGGAGGCAGGGAAGGAAGGAGGTGCCAACTTCGCGTGTGGATATCGTTGTTAGTGCGCGGATTGTGTGCGAGCCGAAAAGGGAAGGCCCAAGTTGGAATATCCGAGCAGCTGTGTAATTCTTTTTTATCAGGAGTGACGCAATACCAGAGAGGCAGCAAGAGAGTGGAAAAGGCTAGCGAAGAGAAGGGAAAAGAAGAGAAGTCCAGACCCGGATCAAAGTGGTGTTGATGTCAGGCGTGGATGAGGCAAGAGACTGAGGAAGGCGGGAGGCTGTCACGGGCTCTTTATTGTTGAACAAGCCCACCATCCACCAGCCCACAGCAGGAAGGAAGGCACACAAGGTAGAGGTAACCAGGGGCTGTAGTCTTGGAGGGCAGAACTACCTCATGGCAAGGGTAAAAGGGCTGCTCTTTGCAGCAGATTTCCCGCTCGAGTGCAGGTACCAAGCACCGGAGCAGTCCAAAAAGGCACTCTGCATCCTGACCCATCTGCGGGCTGGCTGGTGGTCGCGGGGCGCTTGGCCAACACCTTCCTCTTCCTCGCGCCGGGAAGGAACAACCCCTGTCGTCGCTTCTTTTTTCTCCCTCTTTCTCCTCCCCATCGTTCGAATTGTATCTTGAAATGGGTACATGGCCGTCAGGTGTTGAATGACAATAAAAAAGAGTAACCGCTACATTGGATCTTGCAGACCGCTGCGATCGGCTCGCTGTTCGGATACTGGCAGACGTCGCGGCTGATCCCTTTGATACAGTGTATAGGCCCAGTCTAGTCTGGTCCAGTCTGGTCAACACTACACGTGGACCGTCTGGTTCTGTTTGACGTCCTCCCTTTCCTTCTCCCTCTGGATTCTTTTCCCATCTCCACAAGACCAGGCGCGACACCCGGCTCTCCCGTGCCCTTTAATCCTGTCCAACAGATGGCCCAACCTCGAGAGACCTCGAGTTGCGCCCAGAGGCAGCGCAGAATTCCTGGCCAGAAACCCCCTTGGCCTTGGTTCCCGCCCTTAGCACAGACTAGACGAGAGCCCCAACCCGGCCTGCCGCCGCCGCCGGGCGGGTCCAGATCAACACAACGTCAGTCCACGGAGACGTGGAACCGGGTTAGTCAGAAGTAACACCTGCATGTGTGCGAACGGCGGCGGCGGCGGGTCCCAAGTGGAAAGACTGTGTGTGAGACAGGCGCGTTTGTCTTCCTTCTCATGCATGGCAAGGTAGGTCCCGATGTGACTTGAACGTGGGATGAACAGCTTTAGTCACATCACGCTACCAAGGTACCAAGGCAGCGAACGTAGTCAGAGAATAGGATGGACGTGATCCAGCCCAGTCATTGGCGAAAGGACGGATGCACGAATAGGATGCCACAGCGGCAGTTGCGCGGTAAAGATCTGAAGCGCAAGGGGCGCAAACCGACCTCACTCTTTGGCGTCGCCCCAGGAAGGGAAGGAACTTGACGGCAAGGGGTGGTTGACGGCTTCCACCGTTCGGATCCAGGCCGGGTCCAATCAGCCGCCCCGCGTGCCTGGCATCGGTGAGCCGCCCGGTGATGTGATTGGCCCAGCCCGTTTACATGCACCTGAGCCCTCTCTCTCATTGCGACCTGTGGCATTACCAAAGGTGCCTCCTCTCAGGGCGTAGCATCCCGTATCACACAGCGTGGAAGAAGCACTGCGGGAAATAAAAAAGTAAGTGTTATAAGTGGGCCAAGCCGACCGGAAAGGGTCCACACCTACAACCAGACACTGGATTTCCATATGTCCCCGCTTCAGCGCCTCCCTCAAGCCCACCTTGCCAGCCAAGTGGGAAGTCGAGACTTTGAAACATGCGACATCCGCGCCGTCAAATGGCATGCAACCTGCAACCGCCACCATCAAAAACGTTTCCCAAAGTCCAGTCGCTGCCGCCCAACTCCCAGTCACCGTTTGTACTCTTTTTTTCTCTCCTCGCTTTCTCTTTTTAGCCGAAGGTACCTAGGCATCTACTATTCCCATCTGATTTTGAACACGATCCTACCCCAGGTACATCAGGTACTTAGCCATATCAGTCGCCAATTGGTCAATCTCCTTATAGACTAAAGTTCTCACTCGCTTGTGTGCTTTGCCTATCTTAGGCATCTAGAATGCAACTTTGACTTCGTTGCGTCATGCCGTCCTGCCACGCCCTGGAATGCTATCCGACCATGGGGACACTCGAATGCCTTAGCTACTTATGTAATGCTGCGCCCTACGACGCAGAATCACTATGTTCCAAGTCCAGACATTTCTGCTATCTGGGGCGCGCACCGTTGCCGCGCTTGCCGTTTGAGCTGTCACTGCGACACTAGCGATGTCTTCATTCTTCCCTCCCTTTCCTCCTCACCACACGTCCAACTCCGGAGTGAGTACTGCTAGCCGGATCAAATATCCGGGCAACCACTGCCTGCTGGCAACTACGATCACTGATATCCAGTCGATGGGTTTGTAACGTGAAGTGATGTTTTATCATGTTCAAGCCACCTATGCATAGATGGCTCGAGGCTAATCTGCAAACTCCTACGCGGTCCAACGTTGGTTCTGCTAAGATGCTCACAGCGCCCAGCTTCAGATACGCGTCCGGATCGTGGCAACCTTCTCAGGTTCGTGCCCCTTGCTCCATGGTCGTCTCCGGCTTCCTTCTGGCATGGCCCGTCAACCTCCTTGTCACCATCGCTTTGGTCGCAGGCCCGTCTCCCTTCGCTATCCATCATATCCTCTCAGCCCCTGGGAATAGCCTGGCTCCCCATCTTGCCAACATGTAACTTTCTGTCAGGTCAAGGGCGTGCTGTATGGAAACTTTGACGCCCCAAGAGCGGCCCCAATGACGGTGCCCCTCCCTTCCGCCATACGTGGGCGTGCTCTCTGACATCTGTCTTGCTGTCGTTATGACTTGTCGACGTGTCTGCGATCAACGTCTCTGCCCCTAGCCATGCAGACAAACAGATGGCAGTGGGTGCGAGAGAGGTCCAGACAGCTGGTATTGATGGAGGCGACAATTCAAGACGCTATGGCTATATTTATTCCATAGTGTTTATTGGATAATTCATTTCGCCTCTTCGGAGCCGTCGGCGACGCGCCCCGGGACCGAGGTGCCTTGCTGCGGCGGCTGGTGCTGTCCGTGGCTGTTAAAGGGCTTGCCTCCGTAGCCGGCGTTTCCACCCCGATGCTGGGGCCCGTATGAGTGCATTTGTGAGGGACTTGTTCCGAAGTGCTGGGGGCCCGGGCTGTTGTAGCCTCGCACGTTGCCCACTAAGCTGGACCGTTAGCGACTTATTGGAATCGGGCGCCGGGCACCATCTTACCCTGACCGCCGGGTTGCTGAGGGGTAAATGCCGGTTGCTGGTACTGAACGTTGGGGCTCATGCCGTACTGCGGTTGGCCCTGCTGGGAACCTTGGTGAACCATCATGGGTGCAGCCGGCCGTCCGGGACTGGGGTAGCCGTTGGATCCCGGGATCGGCTGAGGCTGGGCGCCATTCGGAGGCATGAACTGGGCATGACCGCCAGGGTACATTTGCATCTGGGGACCCGGTACCATGCCCTGAGGGTTCATGAACTGGGGCATCATCGGTCCTCCCATGGGCCCTGGCTGCTGGGGCATGTACTGATGATTGTTTGAGAAGTTCCTGAAGCCGCCCATTTGTGGCGTGCCAGGTCCGACGAAGGGCTGCATCATGGGCTGGTTGTATGGAACCTGCGCGGCGGAACCCATCGCTGGTGTGTACGTGATAGGCACCTGTGCCATACGAGGCGAAGCGAACGACTGCGCCGAGTTGGAGTGCATCATTCGGTGATCGTCCATGTTCTGGTATGGCCCATGGGGCACGTGTCCTCCATGTTGATTCTGCATTGGCATCGGCGGCATGTGAGGCGATTGGCGCGGGCCTATACCATGCGCAGGCTGCTGCAAGTGGAAAGGCAGCTGGTGCTGGTGCGCGTTGGGGACCACGTGGGTGTGGCTCGGCGTGGTAATTGCAGAGGACGCGAACGACTGGCGCTCCAGGAATTCTTTGGATGTCATGAGCATCGTAGAGTCGGGCTTCTCGTTGTCCTGCACCTGCCTCCAGGTGGGCGGCGTGTCGTAGGAGGGCCTCAGACCATCGTTCTCGTCCCAGTTCCGGCCCTGAGGGGGCTGGAAAGTCTTGACATGAGCGAGGATGTAACACTTCTTCACGTCGACTGCCTTGGTCTTGCGGCGAACCAGCTGACCCGAGGGTGCAGGGTTGGAAGTCGGTTCAGCTACATTGTTGGCGCCGGAAGAGCGAGGGCTGGAGCCCGCACTTGGGTGGCCGTTGGGGTTGAAAGAGGCAGCAAACGGGCTAGGCCTGAATTCGTGACTGTTAGGGTTCAGCTTTCCACCCATGTGGCTAGGGACACCACTGATGCGACGAGCGAACGGTGCTTCATTGCTGTTCGCCGGTCCAGTAGGCGGCAGACGCATGTCCGGACCGCCCATCTGCTGATGGTTCGGGGGCTGCGACATCTTCTGCTGTTCGACATTTCTAAGGCGCTGTGCCAGCGGCTGGCGGTTTTGTTGGCCCATGTTCTGTCCCGATCTGTCGTTTCTGTACGTCTGGGCGTGATACTGGGGCGAGGCGTACGACTGACGAGCGTTGGGGTGCCGGTTCGGTACATTGGAGGGGGAAATAGTGTTCTGTGCGGGAGCTGGGCGCGACGCGCTTCTTGTTTCCGGGGCAGCTTGTGTCGCCGGGGTTTCTGCGGCAGGTTTGGCGGCACCTTCCTTTGCCGGAGTCTCCTTGGCCTTTGTTGCAGTACCTGACTTGGTGCGAGCGACTTCTTCGGCATTCTGGAGTGCCTTTGCTTGAATCTCCTTTTGTTTGCTAGGGTCCTTGGCGATGATGGAAATCAAATCAGTCGGCACCGGTGTCGACAACTTGAAGGTGTCGGCAAACTTCTTCAACTCGGTCAGCTTGACTTCCTTGTCAGCCTTCGCCTTGCTGTGCCGAACTTTCTCGGCATTTTGCCGCTGTTGGCTGGCAAATGTCTTGAAGGAGTTCAGAACGTCACGTTCGACAGTGGACGCTGCACTAGGTGCGCCCTCCTTGACCTGGGGGGAGATCGTCCGGGTGGTGGCGGCAGAGGGGCGGGTTGGGGCAGCAGTCTTGTCGGCCGGCTTGACGTCGTTGGCCTTTGCAGCAGTGACTTTGGTATCCGAAGGCTTGGTCTCGGGAGCTTTGGCCGGCTCCGGCTTGGGAGCGGGCGACTTCGCGGCGGGCTTCGGGTCGGCATTCTTGGGGGCTTCTGCAGCTGGTGCGGCATTGCCCTTGTTCACCAACTGGCTCAAGAGCTTCGCGTCTTCGGGCTTCACTGTAGTCTGCTTCTTCGCGGGCGCTCTGAGCTGCGAAGATATGATGGCAGGGTCGACAGGGGCACCAGTAACCGTGGTCTGAGACGAAGGAGCGCGCTTGGCGGGCGGAGTGTACTTGTTCTCGCGACTCCCAAGGGGCGGAAAGTCCTGGCGGCGAACTCCACTGTACCTGATAGCTGCTGTCAGTTCGAATCGATACGAAGGAGTGCGGCGGGGTATTACTTGTCTTCTTCATCACCGCCGTCACCACCGCCGACAAAATCCATCACGCGCTCCTCAGCAACGTGCGCCGTCGCGGCCATACTCCGTTCAATCTCTCTGGCCTTTCGCTCTGCAGCTGCCATGCGCTCCCTGTACTGTGGGTGACTCTTATCTATAGCGGTGGTATAGATGTTCTCGTCGTAGTCGGTCTTCAGGCCGAACAGGCGCTCGTTCTCGGCGAACTGGTCCCAAGCACCGCCACCGGAGGACGACTTCTCAAGGCTACCATCAATGCCATCACTGGAGTCGGGAACCCAGGGCTGGAGGGTTCGCTCGTTGCCCAGGCGGCTGTTGGAGATGGCGGTGTCCGTTCGGAAACCGGGTCGAGCCCCTTTTATATAGTCAGCTTCGCCTCGGCGAACGAACGCGAAAAGAGGAGAACGCACCATTTTGTCCCTTGTTATCGACTTTGCCACCCATGGCCGAGTCTCTCTTGTTGTAGGGCATGTTGAAATCTCGCTTGTTTCCGTTGTTCCCGATATCACTCTGCAGCTTCTTGGGAGGAACCATCTTGAAGCCTCGGGCTGTCGAGGTAGTACAAAAAGGTATTTTTCGACGGCAGTGCCACCTTGGCTACCAATGACCTCCAAGTCCCCTACGGCCAACAGTCAGTCCAGTTTTCCTCTGGGCAGCTTGTTGAGGTGCGAATCGACAGAACAGCCGCAAGAATACGGCCAGAGGACAGATGTGAGGCAAGAAGTTGTGGGGGGCCACAAACCTTGCGACGGGAGTTGGAGGAGGTTCGGTTTCTTGGACTTGGTGAACAGTCGCCGTAGACTGTTAATCGAGGATTGGCTCAAGCGGAAAGGCCGCACCGGGCCCTGCAATGCCGGTCAGGCTCGCCTGCAAGGACGAAGTTGACAACGATTAGCTTCGGGAAGTGAAATAGCGGGGAGGGGGTCGTCAAGGACAGGTAGCTGAAAGTCGCAGCTGCGGGATGTGGTAGACAGCGAATAGGAGACGGGGAGAGGGTGCTGGCGTGGGATGACGGCGAGAGGACAATAGGAGAACTTGTCGCCATGTCCGAGGACTAGGGCTCGAGGACGAGTCGACGAAGAAACGGAGAGAGCGGATGGGATGGCTGCGTGTCTCACCTGCTGGGTCGAAGTCTGGTAGCGGCAGCCGTTGTGGACGGATGCTGCGAAAAGGCTCCACGAAAGCGCGGAGAGAGGGGAGAGAAACGAAGGCTTCCCCAATTATCGTCCAGTCGCAAAGAGGCGCTGTACGAATAGAGTCGCAATTGAGCGACAAGAAACGGAGGGATGGGGGAGAAGCAGGCGCAGGAGTCCAGCGTCGATCGTGGGCAAAAAAAGGGCGAGGACGTGGGAGGGAGTTGGCGTTGGGTGTGGAGGTTAGTTAGGTGAGGTGAGGGTGAGGCTTTGTTTTCCCAGTCTAGTCCGGCTCGTCCCCTACCGCAAGCCACCTTCCCTGACCTTGGGTGTTAGGTAGGCAGGCACCTGGGTAGGTATTACCTGCCTACCTACCTGTGGACCTACCTTTTTAGCCTGTCCGGCCAGCTGTGGTGCTGCAGTGGTGCTACGCTGTGCTGTGTGCCCGCAGCGTGCACCAACCAATCTGGAAGGGAAGGGGAGGTAGGTAGCCCTGTACCTATCAAGGTAGGTAGGTGTAGGTACCGAATGGGAGGAGGCTCAGCAGTGAAGCAGAAGTCTGGTGCCCACTTGAGCGCCCTGAAGTGCGGTGTACCCTGCGCCTCGTCACTCAAAGGCTGGGGCAGGGGGACGAGGTACCTAGGTAGGTACTCCGTAGGGACCTGAGGTAGCGAGAGAGAAAGGCGTGGTGTGGGTGCGGGTACGGATAGTGCTCCCGCCTGGGGCATGGTACGGTCACAGATGAGTGGCCCCTTCATCGTTTCCGACCCCTCGAGCCATCCCGCGGCATTTGAGGCCGTTTATTAAGGCCTGGTACATCACCTCAGAGCAATCGTAAGCTTCCTCACTATTCTCTGGCTTGCTTTGGCAGGCATAACATCTCGTAAGACTTGTCATTCTAGTACAATTTCTCAAGTTGTCCACTTCTCTTTTTCTTTTCTTTTCTTTTCCTCTTTTGAACGTTCCCAGGGTTACTTCGGGAAACAGCTACACAAGTACACCTGATACCTTTTTTTTTTTTTTCTTTCTTTGCAGTGTTTGATCCGTCACCCAACCCAGGGAAACGCCAGCCCACCTCACATCACTTGAGTCGTGAGGCCCGTGCTCGCCGTGCTGTCCCCTCACGTCCAAGCAGCGTTTCGAGAAGCAATCAGTTAATAGGACTAGACTGCCTCTGTCACCATTCTTCCTCAATTGAGTCCCCGTGTTTATTTCCCACGGGGCTTGCAACTATCTCGAACACAATTTCGATTCGGTCCGGCTTCAACGGACTGCCCCCAGTGTAATTGGTTCAGTTGGAGTTTAAGCCAAGGGTACTCCGAACAAGAACAAACGACAAAGTCTTGGCCAATTGACGCATGGAACATACGAATCCCCTGGCCCCGTCCTATGTTCGGTGCTACCAGGTAGGTAACCAGGAATATCGACAACCCACATTTAGGTTAAAAGGCCTTGGGACGGAAACCCGTGGCCGTGCTTCTTTTGCAAGACTCGACGTTTTATTATTTCCTTCCCCAGCGATAGACCATTCTCACCCGAAGCAGCCCAGGGACGAGAAGCACGCGATCGGCAACCCTGCAATCTAGGTAAATCCATGGACTAGCTCTTACACTGCGTATATTACGTCAACACAACGTACCTTACAGAAAGAAACACGTGAAACCTGCAATTGGCAGCAAGATTCAAAAAGCCGCAATAAACGACCTACGTACGTAGGTACTCGGCGCCAGATCGCCTTATATAGAGGTTCCCTACCAGCATGCAACTATTCAACGTAGCCTAATGAGACTAACTTGCCGGAACGCTTCGGGATAATCAGCATATCTAGACGAGCACCTTGACCTCAGACGATATTTCAGACGGCTTCATTAAAAAGTGCAATATGGCATGCGGGAATCAGACAAGCTAGGCAGACACAAGAAAATTCTACTACATATGTTCACAAAGGATACATTTCCCCAATCTACCGCAAATGCTTGACTGTTGGTACAACGGATCGTCCGACCGCTACGAGGCTAGACCCTTCTCCCGTTTAAACCCGAAGGCCAAGCTCCTCAGCGTAGGGCAGCGCGTACAGGTCACCAACCGCCGCAACGCTGGCCTTGCCATCCAGAATCGCCTTCGTCGCCTGTTGCAGTCTTGTTAGCATCTTCGTCCGTGGAAACATGGGTAGGATGGCAAGGGAGTCACTTACCGCCTTAAGCTTATCAGCAGTGACAGACTCGAAGGACTTGACAGACTCGGCGGCCTCAACGACCTTGCCGCCATGGACCAGACCGGAGCCAGCGAGCAGGATGCTGCCGCTGCGCTTCTCGGTAGCCTCAAGAGCGTCAAACTTGGCCTTGGCAATAGCCTTGGTGAGGTCCTCCTTGCTAACGGCGCCTTCGGAGATGCTCTTCAGGGCCTTGACGGTCTCCAGGGCAGCGTTGCGGACGGCGGCAGCCGAGCCGGACAGCTGAACGGCGAGGAGACCAGCGTCGGAGTAGGACAGGTTGACGGTGGAGGTGGACACGCCGGAGGCGGGGCCGAGGGCCTTGGAGATCAAGCTGAAGCCGGGGGACCACTTGATGTTGGACTTGCCGCCGAGCAGAGCCGCAAGAACGGCAAGCTCGGGAGAGGCCTGGCCGCCAGCGGAGCCGGGGAAGGCAATGACCAACGCGCTGCCGTTCGTGCCGTAGGTGCGCGACTCGCCGCCGTAGTACTTGGAGGCGGTGCTGTTGACGGCCAGCTTGGAGGAAGAGCTGGAGGGGACGGACTTGAAGAACTGGCCGGCCCACTTCGATACGTTGGCAGCAGAAGCACCCTCGGCAACCAGGGCGATGTTGGGCTTGGCGTAGGCGGCACCGGCGAACTCGGCAACGGCGGACTCGCTCAGGTAGGGCGAGACGGGGATCGAGGGCGTCAGGTTGAAGGGGGAACCGAGGCCAGAGTGGAAGGCGACGGCGTGGGCGGCGTCGAGAGCCTGCGCCGCAGCGCTGACACCAGACTGCTTAAGGCGGAGGACGGGCTGGACCTCCTCGTGAAACTCGTGCGCTACACTAACATCAGCAACCCGCGTCTAAAGTCGCCCAATCGTATCCGTATATCTCACTGGTGTACTTGGTCTCGGAGATGACCTCGGCGAGGAGTTCCGCGAAGTAGGGAAGGTCATCGCGGAGGAAGCTGGCCTCGAGGACAAGGGCTTCGCGGGTGTGGTAGGAGGTCAATTGGCTGCCGAGGAGCTCGGATTCGCGGACGATACGCAGACCGGAGCGCTTTTGTGTGTTCTGACGAGCGTGCAGCGTGTCAGCGCATTGTTTCTCCTGACCATGGCCAGACCCAGGCGTTAGGAAGGGCGAACCCGCAGAATCTCCGTACCTTGAAAGCGAAAGACTCGAGGCCAGCAGTCAGGCCAGGAAGAGGCTGGTATCTGGTACCGGCCTTAGCAACGATAGCCAGCTTGGTCGTGGGGCCGTGAGAGTCCCTCGCGGCAACCTTGACACCACCAGCGTCGGCGGTCTCGAAGGCGCCGGAGCCAGCAGCGGCGCTGGCGAACCGGCGACCCGAGATTGTGCGAGCACAGCTCGAGTGGCGGAGAGCCTGCTGCGCAGGTCTCGCAAGAGACGGTCTAGAGATCATTGCGATGATGGGGTTGCCGAGAATTGGCAGTTCCGGTTTGCGTGACGCTCAATTCGTCGGAGCTTCAACAGAAAGTGCCTCGTTACAATCCCGACCAATTTTCGATCCATCGAACGAGGTTAGCTACGGGTCACTCGTACTATCACGTGATCTAAGACTGCCTTCTCTCCGAACCTCCAATGAACGTTCGGCTGATTACCTCCGCTGGTCCCACCTGGAGAAAATAGTATCGTTATGTAAGCAAATCCAACGCGGATATCGAGGCTGGTGTCACCGTGTCTCCCCGTCATGGCCCCTGGCACCAGCCACAAAGTTCGGTAACCACCAACCTACCCAGTGTACCTACCTAATTACCCGCCCGCTTGACGTCTGAAGCGGGCCTGATCGCAGTAAGCGCACTGAAGCGCACCCAGGTCCGTTCCTGAGGTTCTGGCCACCACTCACACCCCATTGAGTCACAAGGATCGGCGACTCGGCGCTTCCCACCAGCGTTGTTGGTCCCCCACCTTCAACAGTGGCCCGCCGCTCAGAAAAAAAAGTTCCATACTTACCTGCCAACACCCTTTACTCTACTAGCCAAACGCGACGTCAACTGCGACGTTCAATTTCTGTCGTTCTCCAGCCGAGTGCGCGTCCAACTCAGCATCGGCATTGTTTTCTCTCAATGACTTCGCGGTAGTCTCGGTGGCAGCTCTAGGGGTAGTGAGAGAATCTCTAGAGTCTAGCGATAACAGGACCACAACTCGAAATGCTGGTGGTAAGCCGTCGCATCTCCCCCTCAGTGTAACCGAGTGAGGTCTTTTCTGACATCTTTGTAGACCAAGCATGGTGCTGAGCTTTGCGCTCACCTCGTCAACGATCTCTGTGGCGAACTTCCGGCGGTAAGTTTAACATCCAAACTGGATTGCGATTCACCGTCGAATCTGCCAGCGCAGTGCGACACACCTTGCTGACAATGGTGGTCCTTCTTCAGCGAATTCTTACTGTCCTCTTCAGCAAGGGAAGATCGACCCTTGCGGTACTTATCAGAACAACGGGCCTTAACCCCCGGCAGTTGCGACATGGCCTAGCTGTCCTCGTCCAACAATGCCTTGTATACACCCAGCTCGACTCCGACAACAATCATGCCGTGTATGAGGCGAACCCGGATGGATGCTACAATCTCATTAGAGCCGGAAAGATCGTCGAAATGGTCGGTATGGAGTACGGCCCCGCAGAACAGGAGGTTGTCCAAACAATCATGCAACTGGGTCATGCGAAAGTTTCGGATCTAGCGCAAGCATTCGCGACCAGAGATGGAGCCGGCACAAACGGCAACTTGACGAACGGTCATACAAACGGAAAAGCACGGCAATCGTCGTTCGATCTTCACGGCATTCTGAACCGTCTGGTTGTGGATGAGATCGTAGACCAAGTGGGCCCGAAGACTTTTAGAAATCCCGAGGATGTATACCGCGAGATTGAGGAGGAGGTCACAAAAACCAGTCCGGGGGAGAAGCTCACGGCGCGAAACAGGGAGCTGATGCAGACAGAGGTGGCAAAGCGACTTCGAGAAGCCCGGGATGAGAGTAAAAAGCTTAAGCGACAACTCGGACGAGGTGCCGTATTCTTGGCAAAACGGAGAAAGCTCGCAAACGGTGTTGGGAAAAAGTCAGAGTGGGACGATGATGTGCCCGAGCTTGAAGTAGGTTTCTTGGATGACGGGTTGGTGTTCTTCCTGCTAACAAATACCCAGCCGTACATTGTTCTCAGGGTCAACACCGAAAAATGTCTCGTGGAATTGCGCAACCAATGGCTTGCTCAACATGCTGCGGATACATTCGGCGAGATCACTGGTCAGGTCTATCACACTGTACTGCGCTTGTTGACACGACAAATATCCCGATGCCAGTTGGACCCCAGGATTGATTCTGAATTTACCGACGGCGATGGATCGGACCCGATTGCAAGACAGATCACAACCACGACTCTTGAAATCCTAGACAATCTCGATGACTCGGTCGATGTCTCCCTGGGAGTCGGCAAGGCCACGGCAGACCAAATTGACTATCGAAGCGCAGAGAAAATCAGGGCCACACCAGGTCCGCTCATGTACGATTCCGATGACTCATTCGACGAGAAACCTAGTCGCCCGTCGGCAACTCCCGCCCGTGGCCATCTGAACGGTACGGGCAGGGCGGAATCTGATGACGATGATGAAGAGGGCCAAAGTTCCCGAGAGACGAGAGTCACGTTCGAGGACACGTCTTCAGGTGCCAGTCGAATGGATCAGTTACGGCAACACCTGTTGCTGTTGGCTGGAAGCCAAGAGGGATTCTTGCGTCATTGCGGCAGTCAAGGCCGGGGGCAGTGGACGGTCGATTTTAAGCCTCTGATCGACGGCTTCAAGGAAAGGCACATTGATGCCATTGTTGAGGGGTCTTTCGGGCGGCACGGACTCCGACTGACGCGGATTATGCGTGAAAAGGGCAAGCTCGACGAAAAGATGCTTCCTTCGCTCGCGCTCATGAAGAAGCAAGACATACAAGGGAAGATGCTGGCGATGCAAATGGCGGGCTTCGTCGACGTCCAAGAAGTACCAAAGGATGCCAGCAGAACAGCGACGCGAACCATGTTCTTCTGGTTCTTCGACATTGAGCGGATTGAGGCTCAAGTCGTGGATGAGTACTACAAGGCGATTCTACGGTGCCTGCAAAACTTGGATGTGCACCGGTATCGGGAGCGTCACATCTTGTCTTTTGTGGAGAGACGGGACGTCAAGGGTAAGGAGGAAGAAGTCATGACTGCCGAGCACTACAATAAGTACAGTGGATACCTGGACCTGCAGAGCAAGCTGCTCGGCCACGTCTTCAGACTGGATGATTTGGTCTCTGCCTTCCGGGACTACTAGAGGGACCGGTGTCTGTATCATCAACGTCTGCATTTTTAGCCGCTAGAGTTTCTATATCGCGTCTTGAAGTGGCGTCCTCAGATGATCCGGCCACGGACCGGAGGCCTAGGTTCGACGGAAGGGATTCAACAGGGAGGGGAAGATAATAGATACCCGGCAAATCCAAGTTTTAAAAAAAAGTTAAAAATGTAAAATTAACTGTCGCCTCGCAAAGGTTGCGATGTGTGAGACCGTAAATTGGTTGCATGAGATGTTGTATGGTCAAGGCCGGCGAAGGTCCCGATCAGCCAGGACAGTCGGAGTCGGAGCCGTCAAGTACCGCACCGGCGGCTTCTTTGGCCAGCGCTCGGCCACACAATCCCTGGCGTCCATGCTGGTCTCCACTTCCCGGCGCTCGGCGGTCAGGGGCCCATGTCCCTGCAGGGGCAGCAGCAGAGCTGCGAGTTCGGGCAGAGTGTGGTGAGTAAAAATTTCCCAGCAAGCCACCCGAAAACTAGACTTTTTGCCCGCTTGCCAATTGGAACACCACCCGTTTCTCTATTCCTCCTCGTGTGCCCGTGCCAATCCCACGACATTCCCTCCGAAGTCAGACTCTTTTGAACTACTCGTCACTTTTTTTTTTGAAAGACCTCTTCGTCAAGCACAAACAAAATGTCGCCCCCCATGGCCGCAGGAAAGGAGAGGGAGTCGAACACCGCGCGACTCCTCGGTTCTGGTACGACTGCCTCTCTTTTCCCTCTCTCTTCCGGTGTGCGCGAAGCTCGGCAACGCTGACGAGGTAACTCTTTTCTTTGCAGGTTCCGCTGGTATCGCCGAGTTGGCCGTCTTCCACCCCGTAAGTGCAGCCCGCAGCGATCATGATGCGCGCAGTTGACTAACACCTTGTGTTACAGGTCGACACCATCGCGAAGCGGTTGATGAGCAACCAGACGAAGGTACCCACCCAACCCGACAAGAAACCAAGAGCTCCCTCCGGAGCTTCGGCGAATGAGAACCCACAGTAGCTAACATGCTTTGCGCTCTCAGGTCTCCGGCATGGACCAGCTCAACGCCGTCATCTTCAAGGACAAGGCCACCGCCCCGCTCGGTCGCAAGTTCGTGTCGCTGTTCCCCGGTCTGGGCTACGCCGCCGGCTACAAGGTCCTCCAGAGAATATACAAGTACGGCGGTCAGCCCGTCGCCAGGGACTTCCTAAACAAGCACTACGGAAAGGACTTTGAGAATGCTTTTGGCAAGAAGACTGGCAAGGCCATCATGCACTCCACCGCCGGCAGGTGAGTCGATAACGGACCCCACCTCATAATCCACAAGTGAGGAAAGTGGACTGACACGACGAGCGCAGCTTGATCGGTATCGGAGAGATCGTCCTCCTCCCCCTCGACGTTCTCAAGATCAAGAGACAGACAAACCCCGAGGCCTTCCGCGGCCGTGGCGTCTTCAGGATCGTCGCCGACGAGGGCTTCGGCCTCTACAGAGGATGGGGCTGGACCGCCGCCCGTAACGCTCCTGGTTCCTTTGCTGTAAGTTACACCTCGTTCAACGACCCCGCGCGCGTGTCGCCCTGAGCACACGACTGACTCGCCCGCCCCGCAGCTGTTTGGTGGTTCCGCCTTCACCAAGGAGTACCTCTTCGGCCTCAACGACTACAACAAGGCCTCGTGGTTCCAGAACTTCATCGCCTCCATCGCCGGTGCCTCCGCCTCCCTCCTCGTCTCCGCTCCCCTCGACGTCATCAAGACCCGTATTCAGAACCGCAACTTCGAGAACCCCGAGTCCGGCTTCAGGATCGTCTCCAACATGATGAAGAACGAGGGCGCCGGTGCTTTCTTCAAGGGCTTGGTTCCCAAGGTGAGCCACCAACGCGCCCCATCCCATACTCTTGCACTCGGCTGACCTTACCTTCCCTTAGCTCCTCATGACCGGTCCCAAGTTGGTCTTCTCCTTCTGGCTGGCGCAGACCCTCATCCCTGCGTTCGACGGCATGCTCAAATAAACAAAAGGAAAAAAGTTAAGCCTCGGAAGAGGTAACGGCGTTGACAGGATAGACGTGGGAGTCTGGAGCTGATGCCTGATAGAGGGTAGGTTGGCCGCAAAAGACTTTTTATTTTGCAAAAGATATTTAGACAAGAAACTAGTGTCGGTGACCACCCAAAAAGAAGGTGGATTCACGGCTAGGTAATGTACAATAAGGAACCATTCTGATGAAAGACAAATCGCCTCTGTTTTAGTACAAAAAAATAACAGCATGCGTAGCCATGAAAGTGACAGTTTATGTCCTGGGGACCTTACTTCCCTATCATCCTGGAGATTCTGTCTGGCTGTTGGGCTGAGATTCTACCACTAGTTGGAAAACTACCGACAGCAGTTGGTAGAGCCATCCAGTCTTCCCTTGGATTCTGCTAATAACTAACTGGCGTCCTTCTAGACTTCAAGTTGGATCTTAACAATAGAGAGAATCAGCTTTTTCAGCCCCAGGGAACCTAACCACACTAGTGAATCTTTTCACCACACTTTTCAATCGGCGTGGGACAAACAGCGGCTTGATGGTATTGGTCCTGCTTAGTAGGCTTGTCCATCTTTTGTCCTTGTAGTGTCCTGGTGAACATCCCACACACAATGAATCTGAGAGACAAATAGTTGATGGCAGCCATAGACCCGTCTATCAGTCTGTTCATTCATCATCAATGACTGGCGTTTCTGCCAATCCACTAGTATTTCGGCGCAGCCTGCTGTCTGTTGGCAGAGAGAGCCAGTATTGTTATAACAGCATAGCGGCAGCAAACACAAAACGGACTAATCTATTGCCGAGAGTACGTCTGTCTGACCTTGCGCCGGTATAGTCTCTAACCAAGAATTGCTTTAATTCTCTTAATAAGCTGACACATACTACTGACTTCATGGTAGAAGTTGCAGAGCCAAGTCAAAGAGCCTAAAATAGGATATATACCCTTTTTAAAATGCTAATTGCTCACATAGTAGTAGCACATAGAGCCCCTCATCTCTACAAGACAGCATTCTTTAATCTTTAGTTCAGCTCTTCGGTTGTTAGACATGCTAAAGGAAGACGTGCCGCTCGGGTTTTCAGGCGGGCCACCCCAGAACCTTCGCGTCCTTTTCTTCTCATCTGTGCTAGCTAGGTATGTATAGTAGGACAGCTGGGAGGCAGGTAGACAGAGTTGGCAGAGGCTAGAAGCACAGCACGTTCCTGGACATCTTCATGCTTCTGGGAAGGTGGGGGTGAATCAAACAGTATCCTCCCGATACTTTTTCCGGCCTTGAATCTTTCTAGACTGCCTCAACATGTATTTTCAACTAGACTTGAACTCCCTCGAGGCCTAAACATCCGATACTCTTCTCGAGTGGTTTCACTTCTGGATAGGTTAGTGGAATCAGGATCGCCTATAAGCCAAGGACTCGCCCAAGATGTTCAACCAGTCAGTAGATTTGACAATGCTGAATACAGACACAATTATCACGAAGACAACGACTGAGACTTAGCCCAAGTGGCCCAGGTTTTGTAAATAGAACAACGTTTTATGATGATCACAGAATCGGCCGTCAGAGGCTCAGATCTTTTATGTACAGATAGACACACACAATGAGAAGGCTCCCCGAAACAGCAAATAACAAAAATATGGAAAAACACAAACTCCCCTTCCTGTGGGTATGATTCACCCTCACATCTCGTTCTGAAACGATTCTTTGGTCTTGAATCTTTGCTCTCTGATCCAATACACGCATAACTGACACACATCTCTCGTCCCCCCTAACACACACGGCCCGAGCATAGCGAAAAGAAAAGAACACCTGATGGCTCGATCTTTGACGTTTCAGTCCAGCAAGTGGGCCCTTCCGATACCGAGAGAGGATGAACAATGTTGCCGCCATCTATATGCAAAAGTAACCCATCTAATCTTCTTGACCCGCGTGTGCGTAAAACTCCTATTGGACTCAATCGTTGTTGTCTTGGTTGATGGGAGCATATCTGCCGCTTCCGCCGCTGCTCTGGTCTCGTGTACGCCCCACGACCCTCGACACCCATCCGCTGATGGTGCTGCTGGCCTCGCCGTCCTGGCCCTTTCCGTCGGGAACGTCAGGCGGGTCGAGGGACAAGCCTGGAATCGCGTTCTGGGCGGTGAAGTTGCCAGGCCGTCCGCGATAATCGATGGAGCCGACCGGCGAGCCCGCACGCATAAGGGATCCGGTCTCGGCGCGCAGAGACGGGGTACCCACAACGGTGCTGGCGTCGCCGAACAGCGAATCCATCTCTTCGAGGCGAACTCCACAAGTCTCGGGGTAGATGAAATAGACTAAGCTTGTTAGCCGGGTGGGTTTTAACGGGGCGGGACGATGCAAGTAACTCACCAACGACAAAACTGACTGCACAGAAGAACGCGTGCAGCAGATACAACCGCCATGCAATCAACTCCTGCAGAATGGGCGTCATTTCTCCGACGAGCCAGTTGAACGCCCAGTTGGATGCCGTCGACAGACTGGCACCCTTGGAGCGAATGCTGAGGGGCAGAATCTCCGGGGGGTACAACCAGGGGATAGGGCCCCACGAATACCCGAACGCCGCGTTGTAGATCATGACAAAGATGACGACGAGAGTGGGTGTCGCGGGGATATCCAGGTAGATCCAGTACGAGATCATCGACAGCGAGAGAGACATAACAACTGCGCCACTCAGCAAGATGGGTCGTCGGCCCCAGCGGTCAACGAGATACCACGGAGGGATGGTCGAGAGCAAATAGGTGATTCCGTTCACGCCGGCCATTAACACCGCAGCGCGTCCCGTCCAACCGGCGGACTCAAACACCATAGGAGCGTAGTAGCTGATGACATTGATGCCGTTCAACTGGGCCAGAGCCTGCGCGGACATGGCAATGAAAACGCGAGTGCTGTATCTTCGGAACATCTCGGCATAGGTTCGCTCGCCCTCCTGGCGCTGGAGCAGTACGTTCATCTTGATCTCACGGTACTCATCGCGCGCTTTGGGGTTGTGGATGTCGCCCTTGCCGTAAAGGTTGGCAATAACAACGATGCCCTCTTCATCGTGGTCATTGTCGAGAAGCCATCTGTTCACACGTGTCAGGAATGTTCGGCCGTCACGTAGACTATAGAAAACCAACCTTGGAGACTCCACAATAATCAAACTGCCGAGTCCGAGAAGAGCACCCATTACGCACTGCATCATCAGGGGAACACGCCACGACATGTCACTGTCGATAAAGCTGCAGAAGTAATCAACCCAGACCGAGGTAGCGTAGCCGATGATGTTGCCAGAAAATTCAATGCAGGCGAGCTTTCCGCGGTTGTGTGGAGGGGAAATCTCGGACTGGTAGACGGGTACGATGGTGGACAGCGCACCGACACCTAGACCGGCGATGATTCTGCCAAGCAGCATCATGGGCGTTCCGGTGGCACAAGTCTGGAAGGCACCGCCAATGAAGAAGATAATGGAGCCATACAAGATAGTCTTGCGGCGGCCGATGATGTCTCCAACTTTACCGACAATCAGAGACGAGATCAGGGCGCCGATTTCGAGGATAGCCACCATGGTGGCGATCTCGGCGTTCGATGGGTGGCCGAAATAGTTCAGGAAATGCGTGCCGCTGCAAGAGCGACGCAGTTAGCGAGGATTTTGAGAAAGGTTGGCGTTTCCGCAGAAAACGTACGTGATAATACCGGACATGACACCCTGGTCATAACCAAAAAGAAACACACCCAGAGACACGAAGATACTCGTGAAGTAACTGCATTTCAGGGTTAGCGAAAACGTTCGCCAGGAGAATATCGGGCCCGAGAACGGGAGTTCAAACAAACGCACATCAGGGCCTTGCCCGTGAGGCCGTGGATAGAAGAGCCGCCCGACATGATGAGGCCGATTGCTCGTTGCGCACGAGTCGGACGGGGCGGGGGGATGTCTGGGACTTCGATAGCCTCCTTATTAACGTCTCCACGACGAGAGGGTGATCGGTCTCCTCGGCCGGGGGAGAGCTGAATGCGAACACGCTTCTGCTTGTTGTGCTTGTGGTGGGAATGGTGCCTTTTGTGGACGCCGGCTAGCAGCTCGTCATCGATGTCGCCGGCGAGCTGGATGCGAAGGGGGTCTTCTTCGTCGGCGAGCTGCTCGGCTATGTCGCCAGTGTCGGTCCAAGACGACTCTGAGCTGCGGTACGAGTCGTCAGATGAGCGACGTCCGTGGTGGTGGTGCTTGTCGTGAGATGAACCGTGGTGGCGGCGGTGGTGGTCACGGTCGTCGTCGTCGAGGTGGTGGTCCCGATCAGATGCAAGCAATGACGTCGCTTGTTCCGAGTGGTCAGGTCGGGACTGCAGGGTCCGCAGGGGGATATTGGACGGGAGTCTTCTGCCGCTTGGGGAGGGAATCTTGGGCGGTTGATGGGGCTGATTAGCAGCAGCACCCTTCCGCTCTCGTGGAATTGAAAGGTTGGGGGGAAGGGGGTAAAAGAATGAGTCGAGTTAAAAAAGAGTCGACCTGGCTCTTGTCTCTGTCTGGCGGGTGTACGGGATGAGAGAGATGACGGATCAATCAGGGTCTGCAGCGGCGAGGAGCCGTATCGGCATCTGCAAGCTAACTGGACTGGGGGGTGCTGGTTTGCTGCTGGCTAGAGGGGAGGGTACCACTGTGGCGTAGTGTACCTTGAGTCCTACGGAGAAAGGCGCCTGTGGAGGTACCTCTGTAGGCACCTTGGTGGGCAGGAGGAACCTTACTGCAGTCGCTGCGGTGCACGGGTGTCCAGTACGACGGGCAGGCGGGCTGGCTAGCCGCGGGCCGCTAGGCTAAGCTGGCGGTCGTTGTAATAGCTGGGCCGAGTGCTGAGAGGTGCTGCCCGGGCGGGTGCTTGTTGGCACCACAGGTTGAGGGGGTTGGATTGGGCTGGAAGGGAGGGGATACCCAGGCCTGGTAAGCACAAGGCAGGGCAGCAGGAAGGGAAACGGCGATGGCGCCAGTCCGTCTTGGTTGGGGGTGGATGCGGTGGATGCAACCTGCTGCACAGTGACACACAGTGATCCTTGGGAGCCACTGAGGAGCAGGGAAATGGCTGCTTCGGCCCACTTCACTCGCTGCAGCGCGACTGAGGTGTCTCCACTGTGGATACCTGGCCGTGTCCGCAGTGCTTCACACTTGGTTCGGTACACTAAAAGCGTGCAAACCGAGGAAGCGACAGCTGCGTCAGAGTGCCTGCTGGTTTGGCTTGGTTTGGTGCTGCTCAGCTGGGGTAGCTTTCAGCTTGTTGATGATCGTAGCCGCAACTTGTTGTTCGTCTCTGTGCCGAAATCTTGGGTAGGGCAGAATCAGAATCAAACAACAGGACGACGGAACCAGACGATTGCTGGTCTGATGTGCGAGGAACGAACGAAATCCCCTCGACTCGAGATAAGGGCACACGCGCAGAGCACGCACACACCGGTGGCGGTGTCGTTGCCTGGTCTGGTCTGGTCTCGAACTTCGTCTGTTTGACTGGACTGGACCCTTCTTAGCCTTCCCAAGCAGGCAGGAATCCAGATTTTCAGCCTCTCGAAAGCTGAGCAGAGAGGCAAGGTAGGTATTCTCGTACCTCAGGGTAAAGCGCCTGATCCTAACTGGATGACGCCCGGGTGGGAATTCGGGGTAAGAGGAAAATCTGGCCGGGGGTGGTCTGCAGATACCGATACCCAGCAGATGACCAGATTCCAACCTTGTGTTGTTGTTGCTGGCTTTCCGTTCAACAAGGGTTGCAGCGGGAGGAACAGCACGCACGCACAAAAGACCAAGCAGGTACGTACGGGCGTGTGCGAGGAAAATGGAGAGAGAGAGAAGACGGGCCAGCTGATGCCTTACGCAACAGTGCAGCAGCAGTCGATGGGGAAATGGAGATGCCAAAAGGTACCCCTTGTTTTCCCGAGCTGTCGTGTCGATTCTCCGATTCCTTGAACCTGCTGGTTCTTTTCGTCTAGCGTCAAACGGGCTCGAGGCAATGTGTCCAGTAGTGGCGTAAATCTACTGACAATGCCTTGGCACGAGGATGATAGGAGCGAGAGTAAGATAAAAAAAACCAAAAAAGAAAAACAGCTGCACTGCGATAGAGCCGCAGTAGAGCAAATCGACGATGACGACGTTGAAGGGTGAGCTAGGCACGGGTGACAGCGACAGGATGGAGGTAGCGCGTGTCGGCCGGGGTAGCAGCGGTACGTCGCCGAAACGGAACAGATGATGGGGGATTTCGAAAATGGGTTTAACTAACGACAGGCATGAACGGTCAACACGCCACGACGGTCATGTGCCGTTTTCGAGTCGCGGTCGGTCGGGGATTGAGCAAAGAAAGGAGTGTCAGATGGTCGGTTCTGCTGCTGCTGCGCGTGCGGTATAATCGAAATGGATGAAAGGTGGATGACTTTTAGAGAGCCACCCTCGCTGGGACAGCACGCGACCTCCTTTTCTTTCCTTTCCCCCTCAGCCCTCAGCCCTCAGCCCGGCTTCAGAGTTAACAGATGTTCCCTTCCCCTGAAATGAGGATTATCCGAGCCTGGCGCAGGGGGGGTCGAACACACTGCGACAGCTGGGATCTGGGGACCGGACGGGACGGCGTAGTAGCAATCTGCCAATACAATTCCAAAGATGAGGCCCAGAGAGATTACCGGCGCAGCGAAACATTCAACCATTACCTCATCCCCTCTCTTATTTTACTCTCTGGTTTGAAGTTTGCCCTTGCCTTGCCGGGAATGAGCAGGTACTCCCGCTGCTGCTGCGGGCGGGCTGGGTACGCGTCCTCTCGTCTCGACTCCCGTCCAATCTGCTCCATCCCACTTAAAAACTCCAGACTCGCAATCAATCCCCTTCCCAATCCCACCTTCAAAAGTGCCCACCCGCCCGGCTTCTACCATCTTTTTTACGTAGCTCAGAGTCGATGCTCAGAGGGCTGACCGCACACGTGAAACTCTTTTGCTGACTCGATTTGTGGGTAATCCCAATGATCCCGAGGGAAAGGATCCTCGGCCGTTGTCAGGCTTTCGGACCATGAAAGGCCGGTTGCAATGTACCTCGACCACGCGACACCTCAACCGTTTCTCTGGGACCTTTCCGTTTGCCATTTACTAAGTGTGTAGGAGGGCGGAAAATCTGGTCGACGATCACTTTCGGCCCGGGTGTTGCAGATCGACCTCACGATCCCCGGCGCGGGCTTGCGGCTGACCTCCCTCATGGTTCAACTACACACCAGGTTGACCGTCCGGCCGTGTTCCACACAAAAAGACGCTTCCAGCGTTTTCCAACGGTCGTTGTGGCGAAGCAACGCGGCCCCGTTTTGACGACCACGATGCACCGTGTGCCGAAGCGCTTCGCCGTAGCGGGGCCCCACAACGGTCGGGCTACCGCTTCCGAACCCTCGACGTCATTTCCCAAAAGTGAATTCGGGGTCATCCCTCACCTCCATAATTCATTAACAAAAAAAAGAGGACCGCGCTTTTCTGTCTGGCGCAGACTAGAGGGTTCATCCTCCCACGAATGCCTCTACCCCAGACAATGCAACCAACTTTAGATCCGCCTCGAGATAGAGTCGTAGCCAACTGGCCGTCCATCTGACGCCTGTCTCTTCGTCTTCTTCCAACATCCACCCTTGTAGGGGCATGGTTGATCGACTATTTGTGCAACCGCGATAACCTCGAGTAAAAAAGAATCAAGAAGGCTGGACGGCTCGGGGAGTGACATGGGCACTGTGCAACACAAGACCCTGAATCTGAGAATACCTGCTTGCCCAACTCTTGACTCCACAACAAACGGTCCACCTGATTCAGATACGTGCTGGCACAATAGCTCACGATGGCCATACGCATGCCTGAAAGCTGCATGGGAGGTGGGGTATCGAACAGGGAAAACAACAGTCCTCTTCCTTTCTTTCCCCGCGTGCTCTTGCCCTCGGATGATTTGTGCTAGTATCTTGACAAGTGACATTTTTGCGATCGTGTAGAGGAGATACAGTTCTCTTGACTAACAGACCGAGGAAGCGAGGAGTTTCCGCTACTTTGTACAGTGGACGGCGTGGGGGTTGTTACCTAAGATACCCGAGGTGTAGAACCTCACGAAGGGTTCTGGCATTCTTGCCAATTTTCTTCGTAGCACTAGTAGCATTGTACATGGAAATTGCTGGGAATCCAAAAAAAAAAAAAAAAACGGACTTCTCGGACTGTTATTTGCCAATTGAGTCGTTGATTCGAGACCGCATTATGACTGGTTCCCTCAAGTTTTCATCGATAAGGCCTAGGCTTCGATGCAGGCATCCTTCTTGCGCCCGCTGCGACAGTCACAAGAGACGTCATCAAGCCTACCAGAGTCCAAAAACAAAATGACGAATGGACCGAGCTCAAGTCATTCAAAGAATTGCCACACCGCAAGTCGGGCGTTGCGTGGACAAAAGTACAAGCCCTTGTGTGGGTCCTATGGTGGGTCTCCGGGCGTGGAGCGGCGCCATCGTGAGATGCGAAGCCGTAGCACACACACGATGGATATCAACAAAAAACATCAAAAAGACATACAACACCAGGTATTCGCTGGTCGTCACCGACCCAACTACTAATCCGGCCCTCATTGGCTTATCTATGGGAGAGCGGACGGGATCCCGAGTTTTCCAATGGGTATGGTCGTATGTGATGGTCTTGGACAACTAGTACGCTTATATACCCGAGAACAGACACGATGCCAACTGGTTCGGAGCAACCGCAAGTCTCGCTCCGCTACTTCTCTGAAGCTACCTCAGAACGCAATGATCTTTCGAAGTGTTCTAGTAGCTTTGGGTTTTCTAGTTGATTCTATAAGTTCCTGGAAATCCCCTGTTAATGCGTCATGGGAATAAAGGTTGCTAACTCCACACTTCGAGACTTGAATTGTTTACCATACTCGATATTTTCAGGGCGTCATTACACGGCATTAATCTCTGGCTTCTTATTTCCAAGATACTACAGACTAATTGCGAAACATACCAAAACGACGTCCATTGTCTAGAAGGCTCCGAGGGTCCTTCTGATACAACAGCTGGGCACTTCTGGGCGAGAACCATGCAACAGGTGTCAAGGGGCCAATCCATCGCCTCAGTCTAACTATTCTGCGGGTGCTGGAGATATCTCAACTTCTGGCCTCTGAGCGTACACGCTGTGGCTAGGTAGTAACCGTCAATAAGTTGCCCAAGGCTCGATGAAGAGGGTACCCACAGGTAGAAGAAGGGCTGCGTCTTTGCGTCCCTGAGTGCCTTCCGGGCCTCACTGATGAACACGACAACCTCTGCATACTCCCATCCGAGGACTTCTTTCAGCAAGAAGGTCGCAGATCCTTCAATCGACTGGTCGAGAAACTGCAAAGACGAGATGCCAACTTCTTGCAACAAAGAGTCCCTGGCCCAACCCCCGATAGGAATTGGCCACTTTTTTTCCACGATATCAACGAACCCAGCCTCTTGAAGAGCCTTGGCAATGCCATGTTCGTCCGGGTGGCCCTGGTTGGCTACCTTGCCGAGCTTTTCGCACGCCTGGCTAAGAAACTTGCGCCAGTCCCTGAAGATATGGTTTTCCGGGAGATCCAGCGCTGGGAGTGGCACTCGATCTCGGACTCTTTTACTTCGATATACCCGCCAGGCTTAATAGCAGCGAAAGCTTGCTTGTACAGGGCGGTCCAATCGGAGACGCTGCCCTGGAGGTCGCGGATATGGACTAGATCGAAGAAGTTGTCGGGGAAGGTCCAGGGTTGCTCGATGTCATCAATGTTGAACTTGCAGTTAGGCGGAACCCACGAGGGCTGGATGGGTGAGATATCAATGCCAATGACTTCAGCAGATGGAAACTCGTCCGCGAAATCACTAAGAACCATTAGCTTGCGGCCTTCATCGTTCACTCTTACTTACATGGCCCAGATGCCAGTTCCGGTGCCGACATCGAGAACGTTCTACAAACCTCATTAGCTTCTACTTGTATCCCAGGCGCCTGCTGGAGGTTGTGCCGAAGGTTGCCTCACCTGCGGGCTGTCTCCTATGGGAGAAAGACAAAGCTTGTCGTTGAGGAAAAGGGTCATCCAGTAATGGCTATTGACGGTTGAGTAAGCGACGTTCAAGCACGACTACAATGGGCCTTGCAAACTTGATATCTAGACCCTCATTCTGCCTTTCGTCATTAGGCCCCCAGTAATCGATCTTCTGCGTATACGTGCGCCCATGCAGACGACGATACTCGGTAATGCTCTTGGTCAGCGAAGCGGTCGACGATGACAAGATGCTACAGCGGGTGAGTTTTGTTCTTTTAAATGGCTCGCAATCGTTTTCTTACCTCTTTGTCTCGGCCTGAGACTCGTTGTCGGTTTCTTCGGCAGCAGGGCCCTGCCACATAGAACAGTCAGTTTACAATCTCCTGAGAGCCACGTCCGGCGATGCAGGGGTGGCACAGCTGTGATGTGTTCCTCCCCAGGGGCATCGGTGGGGCTCGTCGAGTCGATAGGCGCAGCAGCAACTCGGCCAGGGATGGACGACATCGTGATAGTGTTTGAATTGTAAACCCCAAATGTGCGAGAGAATGAGTTGGTAAAAGAGAAAACTTCGAGGGTCTAGGTTGTCAACAAAACGGCGGGGGTTTGATTGAGAAAACTACGGAGCCATGAACCCCTCCTCTTGGAAAGTGGTTCGTTGTTTGTTGTTTGTTGGTTCCATTCCGACGCACCACCTGCATCCCCGTCACCCTCGCTAAGCGGACCAACTGAGCGCAACTTCCTCATCTGGTGAGGAGACTGCAGGCTGCATTGAGAAGGTCCAGCTCGGAGATCTTTCTGCTTGCGGGCTGCCAACGGGTTCGAGCATCGGGATCTTTCCTTTTCGTCAACAACCATGACAAGACCTCCAAAAGGGACAACTTTGGTTGTAGTATCGTTCCGTTGCCACTTTTGTCCATAACTGGGTATACATATTATACTGCAGCAACTATCTAAAAGAGCATTGCAGTTCATCCACTGATTGTATGCCACCCATGACTGGGTATATACGTGGGTTCGATCGATTATATGGATCGCTTCGACATGGAATCAAACCAACAATCGTGATTGATGATTTCTAACAATAAACTCGCAACGCATCCATTTCTTTCCGAGAATGGATTGGCAAATACATCAAGCAAGCCAGTGTTGTGGTAAGTAGCACACTTGTTTCGTGAACTTGGGCATATGTCCGCTGGCGTGCTTCAATCAACAGTTGATTCAAACGTTCAGATTCGAACAGGAGCGATAGATCATATAGTTATTTACGGCTGCCGCGAGGTGAAGCAAAGATGGGCAGCCAAGATGGGTAAAATGTCGCTCCTCAGCGATATGATTGAGTATGCTCGGCTGCCAACCCACTTGGAACTCATTTGACGGGCTCCAAGCAGACCTTGCAACTAAGTCACAAGTCAGCGACCATACACTACGGCTTATCACGCGTTCCGTCCCTGACTTTGGTGTCGGACGGACTGAGGAGCAAATCAAGAGCAAGTCTTTCACTGCGGCGACTTTCATAGAGGCTGTTCCAGCGGTGGAACAGAACTGTGGAAAGGGCTGCCTGCCTCATCGAATTGAGTTACACCGAGGGAGGCTACCCCTTCGCTGCCATGCTCATAGCCCATGCAGCTGCTGAGCTGCTGGAAGACCGAACTCTGCCAACAGATATCAAGGGCGGCTTTCTGACAGCTGGAGCTTTGGAACCAGGCTACGTGGACAGCGTTGCGGCTGAAGGCGTTGAGATTAAGACCATAGTCGAGAATTAGCATGAGAGCTAACGGGAGAACGCAAATCACTATTCAAGGTACCCAAGTGGCGTCCTCCGCCTATGGAGACCTCACGAAATCTCCTCTTTTTTCCATCTCTACCAAAGCTCCCTCTATCCACCGAGTTCTATCCACTCATTGCAAGGAGTGAGCTCAGCTCGACTCATTGAACCGTTGCCAGCTATGTCCAAGCCGAAACTGGGCCGTGAAATGGCACTTGACAACGGGCATAATGCCTTCCAAATTCGCTCTGAGATCCCTGTTGGCTCAAAATGCAGCACCAAGGCTCAGCTCCCATTGGAACCAAATACGAGCCTGTGCCGTTGCCGCTGCCGTGCCGGGCCCGGCCCGGACGGGGTTCCACAATCATGCCGAGCGGTCCACTATGCACCGATATCCTCCCGGTCTGTGACAAAACGGTTCGACGCTAGTTCCTGGCATCCCGGCTCCGCGACGTTACAGGGTAAGTAGGAAAAGGCTGAAGCGCAGCATCATCATGACGCATAGAGACTCTCACGCACCAGTGCAGCATCTCCACTCCACATTAACTCTCGCAATGCCGCAGAAACACGACGTTCTGCCCCACCAGTTCTTCCACTTCATATTCTGTTGTCCTCAGGGTTCGTATCTATCAATACTACTATTTGGCTCCAAGTTGTATCCGTATTATTGGTGTAAGTGATACCGCCGGTACTCAAATGCGAATGCATGCATACCTGCCCATGGACTATACCACTGACTGGATTTCGAGCCCATATGGCTTTCTAATATGCCACTGGAACGCCTAAAACAACATGGAATCGCGAATTCAAAAGCGGAACAAGCTTATTAAGTCGGGACTCAAGTGCATCTTTCCGAGCTTGCTCTTGTGTCGCACAAAGTATGAGTTCACGAGTTGACGGGCCTTGCTAGCGACATTTGCATGTATGTAAAGCCAACGAACAAGGCAACTATTTTCCCATAAGAAATACTCGAACGTGTATTCCTATTCTTTGACACATCCATCTTGGCTGCGAGTGTCATCGAAGAAGACGTCCTTGGAGAGGTGATGTCAAGTCGACCAATCAGAGCGGGCCATTCGAACCTTTTGCGGAGGTGGGGGGTAGCTGTTTGTCACTGCATCGCGACTTCCGTCCAACACCAACCTGGTGAATGCCATTCTCTCACGAAACATCCGAACTTCCCCTCGTCTATAATACCACCTCTGAAAAAACACTCCCTAGAATCTTCGACGCCCGAAACCTCCTCTTCAGAAACCCCAAAAACCTGAGAAGTTTCCTACGCACGAAGAAGAAGAACGAAACCCCTCCCTCCACCCCACATTCCCTTTCAAAAAAATGTCACACTGCCACGACGAACACCACGACCACGGCGGTCACAACCACGACGAGCACGACCACTCGGACGACATCACCCCGGCCCTGCAGCACTCGCTGTATGGCCACATCAACTTCGACGAGGTGACGGCGCTCAACGAGTCGCAGATCGGCAGCGCGCGCGCCGTGACCAAGAAGACGTGGGCCGAGAGGCTCGACAGCGAGCCCGAGGTCGTGAGCGATGCCGACGAGCAGCTCCTGGTCAATGTGCCGTGAGTTTAGCCTTTATTTTTATGGTCTTCGATAAAGCATAGCTGTGTCTAAATACCACAACCTCGATTTTTCTTTCTCATATCATTCATCTCACACCCCTGCTACTCATCTAATACCGTCCTCACTAACAAACCACCCCAGCTTCACGGGCCAAGTCAAGCTCCACGCCCTCCTCCTCCGCACCTCGGACTCGGACTCGGCCCCGAAGACCCTGAAGGTCTTCATCAACCGCGACGACCTCGACTTCAGCTCCGCCGAGGACGCCGCCGCGACGCAGGAGTTCGAGCTCTCCCGCACGAGCCAGGTCCAGGAGATCCCCGTCAAGCGCGCCCTGTTCGGGCGCGTCCAGCGCCTGACGCTCTTCTTCATCGACAACTTCGGCGACGGCGACGAGGACGAGACCCGCGTCAGCTACCTCGGCTTCAAGGGCGAGTGGATGCAGCTCGGCCGCGCGCCCGCCAACATCCTGTACGAGGCGGCGGCGAACCCCAGCGACCACAAGATTAAGGGTGCGGGGATCAACCAGGTTGGCGGCGGCATCGGCGGACGGCAGTAAGTTGACGGGAGGGAGTCACGGAGGAGGAAAATGATTGCAAAAGAAGGATTGAAACAAAGTCATCAGTTTGAGCGAACGGAGAATAAACTCCAAAAATGAGGTACTATGGTATCTCCAACAAGCCTAGCCCTACCTATGGTATAGAAATAGTAAAAGACAAACAATAAACCAGATAATAGCCACGCCCGAACGCCTTTCTGAATCTAATGCTCAAAAGCCGGACTTTCTCTTGCCCTTCTTCTTAGGCGACCGCATGCCATGCCGGCCGGCCAGGGGCTGTGACATGGTCTGCGGTACTTGCGACGAAAAGATGAACGGCTGCTGCGAGCGCTTGGGTGACGACGGCTGACTCGACTCGATAATGGGCGGCGCCAGCCTCGGCATCGGCTGTGTGGCGGGCGCGAACATCTCTCCCGGCGCCGAGTCCGTCATCTCGTCCTGCGTCGTGGCGGGCTGCGAGGAACCCGGGTTGCTGCTGCCGCCGAACAGCTGGGACTTGCGCTTGCGGCGGCGAGACTCGACGCGCTCGCGGCGCTCCTTGATCGCGTCGAGATGCTTGTTCGACGAGGCGAGGACGGAGGAGACGTAACTTTCCGTCGAGACGCCGCGCTTCGTCGGCCAGTAGGAGAGGACCTGGTGTTGGCGCTCCGGGCCGGCGGTCACGTCGATGTCGACGGCGAGCATGCTTAGGCGCTGAAGGGCCTCCGAGGCGGCTTGTATGGCCTCTTGGGCGGCGGCTGCAGCGGCGGCGGAGGATTGGGATCCGGGCGCGGAAGAGGAGAATGGTTGAGAGGAAAAGGGTAATGAGGATGGCAGTGCCGCGGAGGAGGAGGGTTTGGAAGGCGACATTGAGCGGCGGGGTTTGAGGGGGGACATCGAGTAGCGTGGTTTGATGGGGGACATGGAGAGTCGCGGTTTGATGGGGGACATGGATATGCGTTGGCTGGAGAGCGAGTCTCGTTGACTCGACATCGAATATCGCTGACTGGAAAGCGAGTGCCTCTGGCTGGAGAGAGACAGCCGCTGGCTGGAGTGTTGAGTGGTTCGCTCCGGCGGCGTGGGCACCCAGGTGGGCGGTTCGTCCTCTGCAATAGTGAGGTTTTCGTCGAGGACCGCAACACCAAACAGAGCCCTGGCGATGGCCTCTGCTGTCTCGGCAAGGACGACGCTGCGGGACCGCTGTGCTTCCGGAGGGAAATCGGGTATGCTCCATACCTCTTGCAGCTGGGTGAGTATATCTGACAGAGGTGCTCTGGTGTCCCCGTAGCGCAAAAGCTGCAGAGAAAATGGTTGAGAAACAACGCGGTGTTCTTCGGGGTTGAAGAGCTGTTGGAGACGCGAGTCCCAGGCGGCAATGGCTTCCTCGGTCATTGGAGGTGCTTCGAAGCTTGCTTCGTATTCGTGCCTGCACTGATTAGCATAACGCTCGTGTCTCCGTTTGAAGCTACTCACAAAGTGTGCAAAGGAATGTAACCGCCCTCCGTCTCGAGACAGTTAAGGGTCGCCTCCCGGACCGCGTCGAAGACGGACAGGGGGCCATTCGGGTTAGGATTCTCTGCCGCCACGATGATGGAGTCGACGGACACGGCAATGCGAGACGTGAAAAGGTCGAAGTTGAAAAGCCGTGGGAATCGCTGCTCAGCTGGTTCGGCACCTGGCTGGCTCATTTGCAGAAGCTCCTGATATCGAGTGGCATGCCGCACTACCAGATCGTCCATATCTTCCAGGCCGTCGGGCACAACGAAAGTTTCCTCGAAGTAGTGAAGGAATCTTTTTCGTCTCCTTTTGTGCATTGTCCTTCGCCCACGACGAGACCATTCCTGGCATGTGTCGGGCGAAACGATATCAATGTCGCTGCTGGGCGACACTGCAAGGAGCGTCTGGCTCAAGTCGAGGTCTCGGCCGAGAATAAATAGCTGCTGAAACTTTACTTGGTGGTTTAGATATTCGGCCCCGGGGCCCCGGAGTGATCCTGACGAATCTGGTGACCGAGGGTAGAAAAACGCAGCTGCGAGGCATAGTGTGTGCATCTTGGGCATTTTGTCTTCGGATAGATTTGAAGAGTCAGCGACTCTCATTCTTTGGTGCTGGAACTGAGGCAGCCCCGTGCTCTCGGGCACAGAAAACTGGTAGACATCAACCTCAGAGGTTTTCTCTGAGTAGATATATGCCGTGCTATTCTCGCTGCTGCGGCCGTGGCCGGCATGATGAACCGTCAGCTTGAGAGAGTCCGCATCCAAGCTCCTCAGATGCGCAAATGACTGAAGCACAGTCAAACCGCCGGTTTTGGCCGCTGCCGTCCCTTGCGACGACGTTTCAATCCAGAATAGACCACATGTGGTGAGGACGAATACCTGGCTCCGGTTCACTGGGTTCGGCTTCACGTCAAGAATGTGATCTGGCATATCTGATCTGAGGATCGACAGGCTCTTCCGGAAGCCCGGATCCTTGACATCAATCACTTCGAATTTCGCGCGGTTCCAGAGCAGGAGCTTCTTTGACTGTTCTGTGAGGGCGGCCAGGTCGTTTCCCATGTCCATGTCTTCGTCTTCTTCGGCTGGCACGTCCCAGAGATCCACGCCCGGGCCGGCCGCGCCGATCCAAAGCACGCCATGAGGTTCCGAACGGAAGGCGGGCGAGTCCTCGTCCGGTAATTGCTCTTGGACGCCCAGCTCGATATGTCCGCAATGCCTGAGCTTGGCGCGTTTACTGGCGGAGCCAATCTTCTTGTCTCGGCCCTTAATGTCCCAGACACTGTAGTAGCCACACTCGTCTATGATGGCTAGCTGTGGAGGTTTCTTTTGAGATCCGTGCCTAAACGAGACATCGGAATGGGCGATGCCACCGGTTTGTTCCGAGGTGATGGTGATGATAGGTTTCGGGTTGATGCGGGACGGGCGCTCAATACCCTTGTCGACCCCAGGCGGACGTTCGGAAACTGGAATCTTGTGGTACTCTGGCTGTAGGATTGTTGTTGACATCTTCTTCTGCACCAGCAACCAGCGGATGGGCTCGAAGCGAACGAGACTGAGGGCGGATTTGATTTGTGAAATGGGTGCTCCATCGGTCGACCAGATGACCGTCTCTTCCCTGTCGATTTCGTCGAGCTTGAGGAGGCGAAGCGAAGGGTTCACATTCTCCCCCCAATCCCACTTAGTTTCGTCCAACTTTGACAAACGCAAGAGCTCTCCAGACTCGCCGGTGGCCATGGCGATGACCGGGATGGGTACGACGTATTTGTGCTTGCTGACGTCCGCCATCTGGCTGATCGCCAAGAGAGGTTGAGCCGTGGGCGCGGCGTCGGGGCGCATGATCTGGGCGATGCCTTCGGCGAGGGGATCAGCAGCTTCGGAGCTGCCCTGGAAGGCTTCCGGAAAACTGTTGAACAGCCATCGTTTCTGCACTCGCTGGGAAGCAGAAACAGTCGGTGCAGGTGCGACCTCCGCAGATCTAGAAGGAGAATACCATGGTTCCAGCGGCTGAATCATGCGAAGCGTTCGAGCTGTCAGAGGTGTCAGTTTAGTAGAGGTCGAGATTGGGCGACGGAACGTACGCTGACTCGGCAGACGGCTTGCGTGAAGTTGAGGCGGTCCATCTTCAAGACCTTCATGAGGGACGATTGTGATTCTCGGAGGGCCGTACAAGCGGCTTATCTCCTCTCGTTCGTCAGCCATCGGAACCAGTCGTTTCCCGAAGATCCAAGCAGTGCGTCCGTGAGAAGCTAAGCATATCGTGAGATAATAGCGAGGGCGTGTGTTGCATCATTCAGAGGGAAGGTGAGCAGGAGAAATTATGGTCGAAATTCGGTGACCATGTGGATGCCTGGTGTGTCTGACTGTGGGCCAAATCTGAAGAGAAAGAAGGCGTCAGGAAGCAATCGCCGGCATGCGCAAAATCGATATCATTACGGTTAGCGACGAGTGAGACACTTGCGACTGACTGATGAGACTGAAGGTGAAAAAAAGTCGGCTCCCGCTTGCAGCGCTATGCTTTCCGGTAGTTGCACCCACTTTTGCCCAGCCAACCCCTGCACCGCGTAAATCCGGTCGACCGCCCACGCGTCGGACGCGTTTGGCGACCGGGACCTTTGTCGGTGGAGCCTGGAAGGAGTGGGGCGCCCCGCTGCCGCTAAACACAGACACTGGACTGTAGAACAGCAGCGCTCACCACCGAACTCATCCACTCCTTTCGCTGCATCTCACCTCGGCCCCTTGACGTCTGACCTTATCTATGAGACTCCGGCATCGAGGATAGGTATCTACGACTCAAAAACAATGGCCGATAGAAGCGGAAAGCAGGCTGCGGCCCAACAGGCCGTCGATATCCTCCACGAAATCTCCACCATTCTTGTCAGTTACATTCCCAACCGTGCTGAAAACTCACCCTGACCCCGTCTCGGAAAGAACTGCCATCTGGACCGCCGGACCCTGTCAATCTGCATCTCCATGATTGAAAATGGCGTGAACCCGGAAGCCCTTGCTGTATGTTTTAAGACCCTTCCAGCCCAAGACGCGCGAAACTGACCCCGGCCCCAAGACCGTCGTCAAGGAACTGCGAAAGGAGGCACAGGAGGTAGACGCGCAGATCGCTTCAAGACGCCCAGGTAATAGGTGATGGCAGAATTTGCGATGTCCAGAGCGGGGTATCCTTCATTACGACAGTCACGATCAGGGAAGCGGACAGGATGGGAGGACGGACGGACAGTTGGGACATTTTTACATACACAGGCGTTCATCGGCACTGGTTTTGTTCGACATTAGCCTTGTTCTATTATGGAAACCTAACACCCAGTTCCTTGGGTTAATGAACAGTCAATATGCTACAGGGCTACTTGATTTGGCCCTTCCGCGAACGCCAACATCCGTGACCAGCCCAAAGATATGCTAACCAACCAGTCCACGACCTATGAAGACCCGTATGTCCATACTATGATAACCGCTCAAGATCGCTTTGCGCCGTCCTTTGTACCAATCCGCCACTGCCGATGGACACGCTTCATCATTCATAACAAGATACCCTGCCCGCGCTACGTCAACGATGCCCGATGAGCATGAAGTCATTCTCATCGTCGTCATCGTCATCGTCATACTCGTCTTCCTCGTCCTCCAAGTCCGTCGACATGGAGTCACTATACTCCTCAGAGTCACGCCGGCCTCGGCCCCATAGGCTGAAAATGTTGTTTTCTGACTCGTCCTCCTCGATTGCGCCGTGAATGTTGTTGGGCGGCAGACCGGGCGTGGGGACAGGGGATGCTGATCTCGCCAGCCGGTCGAGCATCATAAACCGCGACTCGGCGCCGGCATGAGACGAGTGCCTCCTTCGGCCACCGGGAGGAGCTTCTGCTCTGATGGGTAAGGCCTCGGCGACAGCGGGAATGTCTTGAGCCGGGGCGACGGTATTCGCCGGCGTTGTGGGCGCTGCAACCCCTTCTCTCCCACCGCTGATCTGCAGCTCCACTGTGTTGTAAGATGTGCAGATGGCGCATTTGAGGCCCAACCAGTGGTAAGGTACCGAACTCCGGCCGCTGCAGTCGTTACAGAGAACTGTGGCTCGGGTGTCCCGAAACTCTGGAGGCATTGGCTGACTCAGGATGGCTAGTTCCAGCTGGCGAAACTGACTTTGCATGTTCAACAAGCTCCTGTTGCAAATGGGGCATTTGTAAGACCGCTTCATGTGCTCATCGTAGCATTTTTGATGAATGCTGTGGCCGCATCCCATAAATACGACTGGCTTCGGCGATGTGAACATGTACTCTCCACATATAGGACAGTCGCAATCCGTAGAGCGTTCTATGCATTTGTGCGAGTGTTGGATTGAGATGGAGATGCATGCGCAGCATTTCTAGAAGATAGGTCAGCAGCGAACCAGGGGGTGAGATTAGAGACGACCTACTTTGCAGTGGAAGAAATCCTTCCCAATGCCTCTTCCACGCCTGCAAATGCCGCAGTCGTTACAGTGGTAGATGCTCTTGGCAGGGTCTTCGTCCCAGAGTTTGCACACGTTGCAATAGTAGCGGGCCGCTGTCACGCCACAGTTGGCGCAAACATCCGATGCTCGCTGGGGACACGCGCAAAGCATGCAGAGCATGTTTTTGGTCTCTTTCCGGATCAAGGTGTGGTCCTCAGCAGCATCGTGACAGAAGCGACAGGTGTACCACTTCTGGCAAGTAGAGCACTGTAGCTTAACATTCCGCATGTAATGTTGACAGCCCAGCGCCCTCGCACCTTCGGGTTCCTCTCTTGTTGTGGGCTTCGCGGGCATGTAGGTCGGTCGTATATCCTCGGCCGTCAAGACGAACTTCTCGGGAGACGAGGGCTCTCCGAGGGGATGCTGCCAAAACTTTAAGGACTCAAGAGGACCTGTGGAAAGCGACTGCTCCCAAACCTCGCCGGCCGGGATAGCGTCGAGTGGCGCGTCACCCTGGCGCGGACCAGTCCGAGACTTGCGATACCCCTCCATCAGAACCTCGTGCATAAGCCGGGCCTTGTCCTCTGCTGCTATGTCCTGCGTCTGGATCCCAATGAGACGCTTTCGCAATGCGCCCATGCCATCGTCGGCCGGCAGTTTCTCCCCCTTTGCAGGCAACATCGGAACCGTCATGGGGACCGCTGCGGGCGGCGCACGTGCCGTGGCTGCTGGAGCCGACAGGGGCCGCTCGGGTTCGACGGTTGGCGACAGGGTCGAGACGCTTAGATGTCGTGATGGAGGACAGTCGACAGGCGCATGGGTCGCATTCCCGGTGGCGAGAGGTTCCGAGTCGCTCGCGACGGCGAGACCGTCGGACGAGACGTCCGCGTCGGGGACGAGGGTCGTTCTGGATATCTCAGAGAAGCGACGGGCTTGCCGGAGGACCGGGTTGATAATGAATTCGGAGACCAAAGAAGACATCGGGTGGTATCGGTTTGGTAGAGGGGGGCGCTGGCTACGCAGAAAATGGCACTTGGGTAGGAGACTCTGCGTACATCCAGGGCGACGTTTGCGAAGGAGGGTGAACGAGGGTCGGTCGGGGCAGCTCGGAGTAGATATAAGAATAGGCGGTGGTGGTGGTCGCGGTAGCAGCGGTAGTAGCGGTGGTGGAAGTGGTGGTGCCGGAGGTGGTACGGTCCCGGACGATTGGATGCAGAAGAGATGACATAAGACGGTCTCGACCTCTCGTTCGCTGATTGTCGTCGTCGGCGACGCTTCGGCGGATGTGGTCGGTGGGGATTCGGACAAGCCAAGCCAAGATCAAGAAGAACCAGGGATTGGGATTGGGAGTGAGACAGAGTACTGAGACCTAGAGACAAGCAAGGCAAGACGAGACGGGCCACGGTCTAGCACAGGTGTGTCGGAGACGCAGGTTCTGCACCGCAATGGGGACGTCAAAGTCAACAGCGATTTCCATTCGACGGACCGCTCGAGGACGGGGACCCAGGAGAGGGGGACGGGACGGGAAAGGAGCAAAAAAGACATGTGATGCGCCTCAATGGCGATTCCGCATGCGGCGAACAGAGGCTTGACGGGCGGGGCTGATTGGCCGCGCCCGGTCCGGACAGTCGACGCGACCCCCTTTTTCCATCTTGGGGGGGTTGAAGAAACAGTCGGGTTCCTCAGGCAGGCGATGCGGTGCCTGATTATCTAAGACAACATGCGTCTTCCAGGACAAAGAAAGAGGAAGAAGCACGGGACAGCTAAGTAGCTGTATGTGAGATCATAGTAGTTGCATACCTTGGGTAGGTATGTACTTTTACTTTGCTAATTGGCGGAGAAATACCAACAGATACTTCAAAAGGGACGTTGGCTCCTCCGTAGCTACCCAAGTTCTCCGGAAATGCCTACAGTAGTGTGCCCAGGTAGGTACCTACCTACCTGTATCTAGGTAGTAGCTAGAGCTTCTCCGGCCGACAGCTCTTGCTTCTCCTTCGTGGGCGTCATCCACTGTCTTCAACGTCGAGACTGTGGCTGACCGCCAGACAAACAGCAGCCTTGATGCTGAGCCCACTCTGCGCCGATTCCTGCGTCGCACCGGTGACCGCACGGGTCAGGGAACCAGGAAGACGGATGGCTGCGAGGACGATGTGCACTGGCATTTCCGGTTGGGTCCGAAAGCAGGGGTTCCGTCGTCGCCCGGCCCGGGCGGAGGGCTAGCGCCGCCAGAGCTCACGGCCCAGGAGCCACAGCTGTCAACTTGTTGGAGACAAGACATTGTCCTCTGTCCTGGGCTGTGCCTGTGGCTTGCTTGCCGTCCGTCACGGCGTGAACTAGGAGGCAGAGGACTCAGACTAGGGCGTGGCAAGCAAGCTCTGATCCCGATAAGCTATCTGGTTCAGGCCTACCGTGGCATTTTCAATGTTATAAGACGGTCATCGCGTTGCATCGATGGAAGCTGTCAGCACACGCTGTATCCGCGGCTTCCAGAGGTACTTGGGTATATACATACGTATACGTAGTTCAGATACATATAGGTAGGTAAGTTCCCTAGCATCAGGTTGAGTGCCTGGATAGAGGCTGATCATAGCGATGCACCGTGGGGATTCTAGGGGGTGACCTTCTGTGGGGGCAGGGGACGATAGAGGGGCCGTCAGGTCCCTGGCGGGCCATTCAGGCCATTCCGTCGCGAGGACTGCGTGTCCCATGCCTCCCGGCCGCGGCTTGAACCAATCAGCCTTTGGGAAGCCTCCCAGCTCAGGATTCGCGTAAAGTGCGGGTTGGACTGGAAGGGAGGGATACCGCGGCGGTTGGTGCATAGGTGGCATTTATTTCGTGTCCCGCAAGGGGGGCGCTCCCGATTTAGCAGACCTCACCAGAAAATTCCCCCCCGTCATCCCATTACCCATTGCCCAGGTCCATATTAATTGGGTGATTCCCGTTCAGCTGTCCTGAACTCTGAACTTTTCCCCCAGCTTCAGCTTCAGCCTGCAGTCCAACGTTGATGAGGAGCTGCTTTGGCCTGTTAGTGTGATATCCCCGGAGTTTCTGCCGATTGACGCATTGCTCTGGTACCTTCTTTTCCTGTTGTCTTCTCCTGCCCGGAGAATTTCAGGTTTTATTTTTATTCACCTTTACGCTTTTGAGTCTTGACTCGTCCGATCCTTAACGCGGAAAGCTCAGAGCTCCCGTTCCTGGAGCTTGACTCTCCGACGTCCTTTTCCACCACACCCACCCCCTTAAACCGCGTTCGTCGATATCTCGGCCAATCCGTCTCCCAAGAGTCAGTCACCAGCTCCCTCCGAGCATTCCTGTTGTCTTGCTTCCTTCCGTTTGCTGACATCGTGTCTTCAAGCAGCCATGGCATCCGACAAGACCGTCGTTGCGTCCGGCGCAGACGTCGGCGATGGCGTCAGACGAAGAGCCGCCCCCCAGGGCCAGGCTGTCCCCATAACGGCCGCCCCTGAGATCGATGACAAGAAGAAGAAGATCGCCAAGAAGGTAATTGGCCCTCATCTGGAACCTCCCGCCCAATGCCCCCTGCCCGACCAGGCTCGACCCCATGCTGACGACACGTTACCCATAGAGCTCATTCCTCGACGAGTGGGAGGTCGTCATCGCCCCCATCATCTTCACAGCCGTCGCCTTCTTCACTCGTTTGTGGAAGATTGGCATCAGCGACATTGTCACCTGGGACGAGGCGCATTTTGGCAAGTTTGGAAGCCATTACATCAAACATGAATACTACTTCGACGTCCACCCGCCCCTGGGCAAGATGCTCGTTGGCCTGTCGGGTGTTCTGGCCGGCTACAATGGATCCTTCGAGTTCAAGTCTGGCGAGAAGTACCCTGAAGATGTCGACTACACCTTCATGAGAGGTTTCAATGCCCTCTTCGGCATTGTCTGCATTCCCATGGCCTACTTTACCGCCCGCGAACTGAAGCTGCGTCGTCCCGCCGTCTGGCTGGTGACCCTGATGGTGCTGTGCGAGAACTCGTACACCACCATCAGCCGCTTCATCCTCCTCGACTCGATGCTGCTCTGCGGAACTTTCGCCACGGTCCTTTGCTGGGCCAAGTTCCACAACCAGCGACACAACTCCTTCGAGCCCGAGTGGTTCTTCTGGCTGTTCATGACCGGCCTGAGCATTGGCTGCGTCTGCAGTGTCAAGCTTGTTGGTCTCTTCGTCACCTCTCTCGTCGGCCTGTACACCATTGAGGACCTGTGGAACAAGTTTGGCGACACCAAGATGCCCGTTACGACTCTCGGTGCTCACGTCGTTACGCGTGTTGTCGGCCTCATCATCCTTCCCTTCCTCGTCTACATGCTCACCTTCGCCATGCACTTTGCCATTCTGGACCACACCGGCCCTGGTGACGCGCAGATGAGCTCCCTCTTCCAGGCCAACCTGAAGGGCACCGAGGTCGGCAAGAACAGCCCTCTCGAGGTCGCCTACGGCTCGCGCGCCACGATCAAGAACATGGGATATGGCGGTGGTCTGCTTCACTCTCACGTCCAGACCTTCCCCGAAGGTTCTGGTCAGCAGCAGGTCACTTGTTACCACCACAAGGATGCCAACAACGACTGGTTCTTCTATCCCAACCGCCACGACGAGGAGTACGACGCCGAGGCCCCTCCCCGCTTCATCGCCGACGGAAGCACCATTCGCCTGATCCACGCCCAGACCGGCCGCAACCTCCACTCCCACGAGATCCCTGCCCCTATGACCAAGGCCGACAAGGAGGTGTCCTGCTACGGCAACTTAACCATCGGTGACGATAAGGACCACTGGCAGGTTGAGGTTGTCCGTGATGTTGCCTCGCGCGACCGCAGCAAGATCCGCACCCTGACCACCGCATTCCGCTTGAAGCACCCGAGCCTCGGTTGCTACCTCCGTGCCGGCAATGTCAACCTCCCTCAGTGGGGTTTCAAGCAGATCGAAGTTACCTGCACCAAGACCAACAACCCCAGAGACACCTACACCCACTGGAACGTCGAGGCTCACTGGAACGAGAAGCGTAAGTTGCAACTACCGTACTGAGGCTGCTTAACCGGCTTGCTCACTAAGTTGCCTATAGTTCCCCCTAGCGACCCTGCCGTGTACAAGTCTCCCTTCCTTCACGACTTCATCCACCTCAACGTCGCCATGATGACCTCGAACAACGCCCTCGTGCCGGATCCCGACAAGCAGGATGACCTTGCCTCTCAGTGGTGGCAGTGGCCTATTTTGAACGTCGGCCTGCGCATGTGTGGCTGGGACGACAACATTGTGAAGTACTTCCTGCTGGGCAACCCGCTCGTGTACTGGGGTTCCACGGCTGCCCTGGGCGTCTTCGGCCTCATCTTTGTCTGGTACCTCGTCCGCTGGCAGCGCGGGTACAACGACCTGAACGAGAAGGAGATTGACCAGATCCACTACGCGGGCCTGTACCCCTTGGCCGGCTGGGTCCTCCACTACCTGCCGTTCATCGTCATGGCCCGTGTGACGTACGTCCACCACTACTACCCCGCCCTCTACTTCGCCATCCTCACCTTCGGCTTCCTGGCCGACTGGTTCCTCCGCAACAAGAACCAGGCGATCCAGTACGGCGTGTACGGCGTCCTGTACGCCACCATCATCGGCCTGTACATTCTGTTCAGCCCCATCTGCTTCGGCATGACGGGCCCCAACAAGCAGTACAGCTACATGAAGTGGTTCGATACCTGGAGGATGTCGGACTAAGCTTCTAGGGGTGTTTGACGTTATGAAACCAGCGATCTGCTGGACTTTGTACTTGAACGGCGGGAGACTATCAAGCGGTCCCGCCCTGCCCACATCTCTGTGAAGATGCGGGAAATAGAAGGTGGCATGTATGAGCTTAGCTTGGGATAGGGGAAGACGTAGACGGAAGACACTTCCGCATCTTAATGCAAACATGAAACCGTTTCCTTGTTTTCTCATGAAGAATTGGCCGGCCTGTGTCCATTTTGCATGCGTGACCGTGTATTATGATTATAGTAATAGTACATTGGGATGAAGGACGAGACGAACTCGTAAAAGATTCACACTTGCTGATGACCTGGATTGGGGTATCACTGTCCTTCCCGCGTGGGGTGGCACGTTTTGTTCTCCGGCCACTACCTTTTAGCAGCACCCGCCGCCGGAGCCCTTACTTGCGTCGCCCGCTAGCCTGACCTGCTTGTTCCCGCCGGCACTGGGGCCTTTGACGCCCGACCTCCGGTCGTTGAGGTCGTACTTGCCGGCCTGTATGTTCTGATATATCCTCTCGGCGACTCTCATAAAGGCCTTCTCGACGTTCTCGCCGCTCTTGGCACTCGTCTCGACGTACTCGAAGACGCCGTTCTTGCGGGCCCAGTCCTCGGCCTCCTCGCGGGTGACCTCGCGCTTATTGTCCGTCTCCTGGGTCAGGTCGGCCTTGTTGCCGACGAGGATGACGACGATGTCGGGCTCGGCGATCTGGCGCAGGTCGTTCAGCCAGTCGGTGACGTGCTGGAAGGTCTGCTTGCGGGAGAGATCGAAGACGAGGAGGGCGCCGCTGGCGCCGCGGAAGTAGGAGCGTGTGACGGACTTGTACGTCTCCTGGCCGGCCGTGTCCCACAGGGAGAGCTTCATGTGCTTCTGGGGGGCGTCCGGGTCGACGGGCTCGGGGGCCAGCCGCGGGGGCTCCGGGAGGCCGTTGGGCGAGGACGGGTCGTTGGCGTTGGCGCTGCTGCTGCTCTTGGAGGCGGGGCGGGCCGGCGGCGGGGCGGGCTGGGAATTCGGGGGTCCCACGGGGACGATGCGGGAGCCGAACTCGACGCCGATGGTGACGTCGTGGTGCGGCGAGAAGCGGCCCTCGCAGAGGCGGATGGTCAGGCTGGACTTGCCGCAGCCCGAGTCGCCAATGCAGACGAGCTTAGCGATGTAGTCCCATGGTGGAGACGACATGGCCCTTGTGTCGGGTTTTGGATGTGGGAGGAAGGGAGAGACGACGGACGAAGGGGAGAGGGCCTGTGGTGGTCGAATGTGCGTGTTTCGACGAAACCCAAGGGGTGTGCGTGCGAGCCCTTTCTGCTTCGACTGCGGCTCTTGGCGATGGTTAGTTAGTACGTGGGAGAAAAACAAAAAGATCTAACTCCGTATACGGATTTGTTTCGTCGGTTGGTCTGATGTCGTCGAGAAGCTTGGAAAATCGCAGTCGTTCCGGTCGGAGCACGTGTTCAGAACAGGCCTGGCTGACTTTTGACAAGGGGAAACCGTTTGGGAAATGCTACAGGGACGGGAAATGTGTCGCCTGTTCTCGTGATGTGTTTTTCCCCGTCCTTCCGCAGAAAGGTGTTTGAGGGGAAGGAACCGAACTGATCGTCAGCGTCGAAGCGTTTATGCAGATGGCGGGGGGAGGGGTGGTTATCCAAAAGATGAGCTCCGGAGGAGGAGAGACGGGAGTTTCTTCGGTGGTGGTGAGCAAATGGAGAGGTATCACATCACGCTGGATGATGTTTAAGACGGCGGCCCACCCCTGTCACAGGCTAGCCACAACACGAAAGAGCCCCAATAAAAGATGGGCCTCTGACCAGGGAAGGGCAGCAGGGGTGTGCCATGGTGTTATCAGTGACGCAAGTGCTGGTGATTCGATAAGGAAACGAGGGCCGACCGAGCAAGAGAGCAGCCGCCCCCCGGCTGGCTACTTTCTTTTCGCAGGGCGAACAAAACGAACGAACGGCCAGCCGATGACGGGCAGTTGTGGCTGGCAGGAGAAACCGGCCATGGGGGAAGCTGGACAGTCAGTCAGTTGACGACGAAATTTGACCGCCCATGACTGAATGACTCGGGGGACCGATGGTGCAGTGCGGGTTGGCCGGTTGCTGAGTGTCTCACGCCAGGACAGGTCAGTGCTACACAGTATTAGCAGCAGTAGCAGGAGCACTTCAGCATCGTGGTCCCCAGCGGGAGAAAGAGATTCAAACGGTCAGAGTGGCTGGTGAGGTAGCTTTGTTGTTTGGCGCTCGCTCGTGTTTGCAAGTCAAACTGCATGCTATTTCTACGTACTCCCGTCTGTACCCCGAGGGAAGTACCCAACCCTGCGAGTGCCATCGAACTTCGGTACTTCCTAGTACTTAAAAGTACGGTTCTTTGCGCTATCTATGCACAAAGGGATGGTGCCTTCAAGGCGCAAATGAGGCGAACCTGGAACTGGGCAGCCCGCTGTTGGTCTGACACTGCAGCTCGGTGCAGTGGGTGCTCTCAATGCCTTATCGCGACGATAAGTCCGATGAGTGCCGGCGGTTGGTGCATTCGGCGGTTAGCGTAGCGACCCCAGGTACCCGTGCCCCGTGAGGGAGAGGAGGGCTGCTGTAGTGGTGGGCGGTGTCGGTGTCGTGTGCTATCTGCGGTGCTACTGTTTAGGCTGCATCAACGCCTGCGCTGCCTAACAAGCCCCCCAACCCGGGTTGCCCATCCCACCCGACAGCGGGAACTGGTCCACCCACTCCCGCCCGCCATTCACCTGCCTGATGCTTCCGCTCTTCCTGCACCGCATGACCCCCAAAAGCATCTTTCCCCCGACAACCATGGTGCGGATGCCCTTCTCACGAGCACCTCGAGCTTGACTTGAATATCGTCCCCCTTTATGGAGATCCACTTCCGTTCCTAAGTTTCGGAATCCAAAGATTTTCCCGCTTAGTTCTGCTTGCGTATACGAGTACCTTCTCCCGCCAGGACCCAAACATTCCTCCCGTTACTCTTTGTCCGTCACCGTCATTCTCCAGCAACTGGTAACTTGGAGCCTTATTTACCCGTCGTCCCGCGTTCCACCAAACCTAAGAGCACGCAAAGTCTTCTGAGGGGACGAGGTCCTCGCTAACCACAGCACCATGTTCTCGGAATGTAGGTTCTTCTAGGCCCACCGCCTCACCATTTGCGACGGAGAACTGACCCTCGCAGATGCGTCCAGGTTCCTGGCGCAGTCACAGTCCCGGCTCTCCAACTTCGCGGGCCAGCCCGACGGCAACGAAAATCCACCGAGGCACCCGAACGACTGGTCATCACGGCCGCCCCCGCGGAATGGCGGACGCTCCTTTCTCGGCAGAGGCTATGGAGGGAACCCGTACCAGGCAGGTGGCTCGCGCTTCGGGCAGCTAGGTTTCGCTTCCCGGATTTCCGCCGCACAGGACGCGCCGCTGTTCCACAGCACCTTGGACGAGTACATGGACGAGGACGACGAGGACGAGAGAGATCGCGAGGCGGCGGACATGGCCGCCCTGCACATGTCACGGCGCGTGGCTGCTGCGAGCAAGATGGCGGAGAGCTCCGAGACGGAACCGGACGCCAGCCGTGGCTCGCTAGAGCAAAGTAATGAGACACCCGGACGGAGATATCAGGACCGAGGGCTACGGAGAGGCATTCGCAGCAGCTGGAACGGCACGAGGAGTTTCAGCGGCCGAGGGCGCGGGAGGGACGTCATCGACGAGGAGGCGGAGGATATCCCGCGCGAGGGCTCCGATCAGGGCTCCGATGCCAACCCGAAGATGGTCGATATCGGTTTAGACTCTCAGATCCATGACGACGACCCGTCAGCGTCCTTGCTGAATGAGGCAGAGACAGATGCGAGTCCGCCTGCCTTCCAGAAATTCCAGCCCAAATCGGGGGACCGCAAGTTCCCGTTGAGGAGGGAAGCCACCCAGGAGGACGAGTTCGACGAGGCGCGGCGTGCGAGCTCCGACGACGGCGCGACGCCGGCTGTCGTTCCTCTGTCCGAGGGAGAAGTGTTCAAATACGACCCGTTCTTTGCCTGGATATTCTTGATCACGATGGCTGGCTTAGTCTCCACGTTCGTCCTCGTGTGGCTGCACACAGGTACGCCTAAGAAGGGTTGGGGCGACACTATCTACACGACATTACATGCATCATATCATATGCTGGCTGTGGACACCCTGATATCGGTCATGGTCTCGCTCGCATGGCTGGCTGCGCTCCGGTCGTTCGCCCGGCCCCTGGCCTATCTGATCCTCGTTGCAGTGCCCATCATCATGCTATCGTTTTCCCTTTACCCCTTCATTGCCAGCTTCGAGGGTTCTACTCATGGCAAAAGTCTGCAGGATCGAGCGATGCGGTGGGCTGCCTTGGTGCCGGCCATCGCGACTGTCGTGTGGGTCTACACGTCTTGGAAGGGACGCTATGCGATTAGGCAGGCGATTGAGATACTCGAGTTCTCTACCAGGATTCTGGCGGCGAACTCTGCACTCCTGATTCTGGGGTTCGGATGCCTCGCGGTCATTGTTGTCTGGACATGGATTTGGATGTGGATGTTCTCGAGGATTTTCTTGGGAGGCTACTTTTCTAGGAAGATTGCCAAGTTCATCATCAGCGTGTCCAGCTGGTGGCTTGGAATCTGGTTCGTCCTCATGTACATGTGGACGATCGGTGTCATCAGCGCCGTGCAGAGGGCAACGACAGCAGCGACGGTATCACAGTGGTATTTCCATCGCAACGCGGCCCCGGCCCCGACGTCCGCCGAGATTGTTTCAGCGGCTTTCAACCACGCGTCGACGACCATCTTTGGCAGCATCTGCGAGTCCACGCTTCTGGCGCTTTTGATCCGGGCACCACTGCTCGTGCTGCCACGGAGAATGGCCAACATCCTTCAACACATCGCCGCCATGTGGATACCGACCCCTATCGCGGCGCTCACGAACCCGATGACGATCACGTACGGCGCAATTCACTCGCAGAACCTACACACGGCGGCCCGCGGGCTCAGCCAGATGGACTTCATCTCGCCGCAGCGGCCTACGACGACGCTGACGCCGCAGGTGTTTAGCTCGCGGCGGTCCAGCCACTCTCCTCTACTTCCCTATCGACTTGCAAAGATGCTTTTGTACGCGACACGATTCATTATGGCCACGGGGCTCGGTTTTGCGGGATGGGTTATTACGGCGAAGCAACTGCAGATCGCGGTGCCAGACGGAATAGGGTTCCGGGGCTCGGCATACGCATACGTTGTTGGTCTGGTAGCCAGTTTCATTGGTTTTTCGGTTATGGGCGCCATGGAGGGTATTCTCAGCGGCATTCTGGACGCGGTGGTCATTTGCTACGGCAGCGAGCGCCGGATGGCCAGCGGAGGGGGAACGTACTGCATGGAGGCCGCCTTCTTGTTCGGCGATAGGAACCGCCGGGACGAACGCGGCTTGCCTTGAGGTGCGAAATCCAGGTGTTTTGCAGGTTTCAAGAGAATGTATAGTCGCAAGGACACGCGCGTGCTTAGAAGGTATAGATAACCGTCCGGCGGTGCATGGAATTGGATAGTTTGCATCATTCAGCTAGCATCAATGGAGCCAGGATATTATACCGTGCAAGACTTGGACAGTGCCAAGGCTAGTAGAAGCCGCTTACAGAGAGCGTGAATGGCGGAAAAGCTGTGATGCTACAGGGCTGCGCCACGATACATTCGCAATCAAGCGTAGACGAGCGCCCGGCGAGTGTCTGGTGCGACGGCGGAATGGAGGAGTTACTGGACTTGGCGCGGCGGGCGGAGCAACGTCCACGAGGTGTGTCCCACGGGATCGGGGATACAGTCGTCGGGGTTGTAGGGTCATCACGAACCGAGGTGGTTGATTTGTTTGCACCGCCACGCGGGAAGATTGGTGGGATGGTGGTGTCATCTGGACATCACGCTGGTCTCCGGACGGCGGGTGAGGCTACTGGGGTCCTTGCCTACCTGCGTGCTTGCGCAGCAATTGGTAACTCTTCTTGCCACAGCCTGTGACTCGACTTTAACCACGGAAGCCCTTGGTGCTGACTCTGAAGGCGATTGTTAACTAGATAAAGCGAGAAGCACCAGCCACATATTACGTGTGCTCTAGATAGCTCGAGACTATCTCGCCTCCAAGTGAAAGTGTTACTGTCGCTTTCCCTCGCGCTACTTGTTGAGAAAGGCAACAATAACTGTGTGTCAATATGCGCATGCAGGCAAAATGGAGGGGTTCAAACTCGTGGATCCCCGCGGTGGAGCTGGCCCGTGCGAGATGTTTCCAGTCGAAGCTCTGGGGGGTTGCAGCGCGCCTGCAGGCCCCCGGAGCGGAAGTACCAGGAAGTATCCCCACACATCGTCATAGCCGCTGCGATACCTGGACAAGACCTGCGACTTCTCTGTCCACTCTTCACTTGTATCGGCTCTCCGGCATCCCGGGTCGCAATGAGCAGCAGCAGCAGAAGCAGCAGCTGGCGCACCAATCTGGAGTTGCTTGGCCTTGAAAGCAGGCAGCGAGTGGAGGAGGAGCAGGAGTTGCCCATTGGGAGGAAGCCGGGCAGTGAGGGGCAATTCCCAAGCACAGGGGGGTAGGGGCCGGATCGTTTCCAGCGACAGGTGAGGGACTGTGCTCTCTCCTCCACGCATATCGCATCACGCCGCTGCAGAGGTAGCCAAGAGGCGGTTGCAGCACAAGCAACAAGCCACGGAAACGCGATGGAGCGCGCGTTCCTTCGAGAACGAGGAAATAATCTAGGCTCCCAGCCTGAGCAGGTGAGAGCCAAAGTCGCCTCGCTGGCTAGTAGGACAGCTCTCATTTGTTCTTCCCGTCCAAGTGCGTCCAGGAATCCTTACCGGCTACCGAGGGTACATTACACTCTTTCCAGGCGTTGCGTTCCAGAAGTCCCAGGGTCTTGTTAGTGAATCAGCGTAGCAAGGTAGCAAGCAATAAGAAGGGTGTGTGCCGCGAAGCCTCGTTGCCTCCCCCCTCTCGCTCGCATTGCCCATACCTTGCGCATATATAAGAAAGAAACCCGGTAATCACGGGGCGCCATTGGCCCTTCCCACCAGAAAAAAGTACCTGTCTGCCCGAAGCAATCTGAAGACGTAATCCCGGCCTTCCGTAGCCTCAAATACCCAACCTTTTGCGCCTCCCGCCACACAGCACTTTCGCCTACCACCCAGTTCCTCCCACCCACGCGAGCCTACGTTTCTTTCCCCCCTCAAAGCTTCGGAAAGCTTAATACCCTGTTTCCTCCCAAAGCTCACTATTCTGCGACAACAAAGGAATTATCGATTTATCAATAACTTCGGAGCGACAAACCCTCAACACACATGGCCGACAACTTCGCTCCCCCCGCGGGTCCCCCGCCTCCCAAGGCGCCCGAAGTCCCTCCCGGATGGACCGCGCGATGGAACGAGCAGTACAAGGAATGGTAAGTCGAAGCGCTTTCTCTCGACGAATTCCTCCACGGTCTCTGACTTTCAACCGCCAGGTTCTACGTGAACCTCCACACAAAGCAGTCTCAATGGGACAAGCCCACTGAGCCCGCCCTCCCCCCGCCGCCGCCCGAAGACGGCGCTCCCGGCGGCCCTCCTCCGGGCTACGCCCCGCGACCAGGAGACCCCGCCCCGACAGACTCGAAGCCGAACCCCTACGAGACGCACGACAACAAGTCTTCGACCCCTCAGCCCGGCGGCCCCGGCGGCCCTTCCAACGGCTTGAGCGAGGACGAGCGGTTAGCCCGCCAGCTCCAGGCCGAGGAGGACCAGCGCAACCGCGGCTCCCACTCTCCCATGCCCCCCGGCTATGCCCTGCAGCAACAACAGCATCAGCAGTCGCAATCCCCGTTCCCCGACCAGCTTCCCCAGCGTCCGCAGGAACGCGGCAAGAGCGGCAGCTTCCTGGGCAAGCTTCTCGGCAAGGCCAAGACCGGCGGGAGCAGCCACGGGCAGCCCGGCGGCTATGGAGGATATCCTCCCCAGCAGCAGCAGTACGGAGGCTACCCGGCCCAGCAGCAGTACGGAGGCTACCCGCCTCAGCAAGGTTACTACCCGCCGCAACAACCGGGCTTTGGAGGCTACGGCGGCGGCCCAACGGGCTACCCGATGCAAGGCGGGTACGGTGGTGGGTACGGACACCCGCAGGCCGCGGGCAGGAGACCCGGCGGCGGCGGTGGCATGGGCATGGCCGGAGGTATGGCGCTCGGTGCCGGTGCCGGTTTGCTCGGCGGTGCCTTGATCGCAAATTCGATCAACGACAACGAGCACGAGGCATATGCTGAGGGATACAGTAAGTGATCTGCCCTGAGTGTCCAATATCGTTCAATGCTGACTTTGCGTAGATGACGGTGCCGGTGGCGACGACTTCGGCGGTGACGACTTCGGTGGCGACTTTTAAGACAACACAAAGCCTGATGAGGGTGTCAAATAAGCTTGAATGACGCATGGCAATGGCTTGGATGCGACGGCCATGGGATCTGGCAAGGGCGGGATTGGCATGGCTTCATGTTTCTAATGTTACTTTTCTTTTCGTTCCAAGACGGGTAAAACAAATTTCCGCCGCACCCATCATATGGATTCACATCTATCAAGTTAGCAATAAGACTCATAATGATGTGCCACGTCCTGTTTTCTGAGATGCGGCGCTCGCTCCGGCCGATACTTACCACTGGAATAGGGGCGGATATTCTCTCGCGAACATTAGTCCATAGGTATTTGAATTTGTATAAAGGAAATTATCGCTGCCACCACCTCTCATTTTCAAACTGTGGCAAGCGCCTGAAGCTGCCCGTGGTCTTCTTTTTTGGCAGCATCTCTCTTTCTCTCTGTCTCTCTCTCTCTCTGTCTCCCTCTGGATAAAACACCGTTGGCATTCGACAACGAATCTACCTCCTCGCGCCCTTCTCCTTCTTGCCGCTGCCGCCCGCGCCGTTGGAAGAAGATCCGGAAGCCTGCTGCTCCTTGTTGCCGCTCGTGCCGGCGAGGAAGGCGGCCATGTCGAAGTTGCCGCCGGGCTTGGCGCCGCCGCCGCCGAGGATGGAGTTCATTGGGTTGCTCTTTTGGCGCTCCTCGAACTCGGCGCGCATCTCGGGGTCCACTAGAGGGCACCATTGTCAGTACTGGGGGATAGAGAATGGGGTGGGGGGGGGGATGGGGGAAAGGTAGGGGAACGTACTGTTTTCCATGAGGTAGGGCATTCCGATGAAGATTCCCATGCTCACCAGACCGAGGAGGATCATGGGGTTCTTGAGGATCGTGAAGACGGAGACTGCGATGCCAGGTGTCAGCTTTCTGTCATGCTCTGTGCGTAGAGCTCTCTTTCAAGCCTGTAGTCCAAAAACAAGAAGGGCGACGTACACTTGCTCCTCTCGACGAAGTAGTTCTTCCCCCCCAAAACGCGCACCTCGAACGCCCTCGCGCCGTTAGCGAGCTCCTTGCTCTGCAGCGCCTCGCCCTTGTTGTCCCAGTCGTTACCCCGGTACGTCTCCCACGCGGACAGCGTCCCGTCGGCGGCGACGTCCAGGCGCAGCGGGGCGAAGGCGTGCGTCGCGCAGTGCACGTCGACGAGGTAGGACCCGGGGGCCGTGACGTTGCCGAAGACGAAGGTGTTGTGCACCGACAGCGGGGCCGTGTGCGAGCTGGACAGGGCCGAGAGGGAGGCGCGCGTCGAGGGCGGGAGGGTGTAGGGGTTCGGGAGGGCCGGGGAGGCGGGGACGAGGAGCGTCACGGAGGCGGCGAGGGCGGCGGCCGGGAGGGCGAGGAGGGAGGTTAGGAGGCGCATTTTTTCGGTTGCTTGCGGCGGGAGAGAGCAAGCTATTGCCGGGTGATGAACTGAGTTCGTGGGGTGGTTATTGGAAGGAAGGCGGAAGAGAAAGAAGGAGGGGAGAGAGGAGAGAAGCTTCAGGTAAGAGTCGAGGCAGAGCGTATTAGGTAGATGACGGGCGGGCGAGATGAAGCCTTCGGGGATGGTGTTGGAAGTGATGGCATAAGAGAGTGGGGACCTGGGGAGGTGGTCCAGTGGTCCAGTGGTCCAGTGTCGGTGTGCAGCGGTGGGCGCAATAAATCGTGGCCAATCGCGTCAGCCCGTGGTCCAGACAAGCAAGCAAGCTACCTCAACTCTTTCCCGTTCATTCCTCTAGACTGTTTTCTCGCCCCATCTAACACCCCTCGAGTGCAACTCAGCGCATCAACGTGCCTTTAAATTTTCGTTGCGGCCGGCGCGCTTGTCTATTTACCGCCATGATGGGAGCGATGGGAGCGGGGGAATGCTCTAGGGTTGCTCCTTGCGCCGACTAGGGAATGCGTGGCGTCGGCACGTTTGATTTACTCGCGTGCCGGACTGCGTCTAGTTGCCACGGGGAGGACGATCCGGATGATCCATTGCATCCTCCGCTTCTCCGTCTATTGCTGCTGCTGCCTCCTTTTTTGCAACTGACAGACAGATTGGAGTTTTTCAAAGGGACGATTATCTTCATCGGCATGAGAGATTCCAGACCTCCTCTTTTCATCAGAACACGTTTCTTCTTCTGCTTTCGTTGTTTTTTGGTTATCCAAACGAACAAGAATTACTTTGCTTTCTTTCTACGGGTATTTTTCGTCCTCATACAAAATCATCTAACGCTTAGAGCAAAGTTGTTTTCCCCCCACTGTTGTTCCCCCCCTTATTTCCCCCTCATATCCTATTTGGGTTGCATATCAAAGGTGGGTGCCCGTGACACGGCTCCGGACGTTTACGGCGCCAGGGGCGCGTCGTCCTTCTTCGTCTCGGCTGCGGTGGCGGCCTTGCCCTCGGTGTTGGCGGCCGAGGCGTTCTTGAAAGACTGCTCGAAGTCGGCGATGATGTCGTCGATGTGCTCCGTGCCGACGGAGATGCGGATGAGGTCCTGCGGATGTTAGTGGGCTGCTGTGGGACGGCGGGGCGGGGTTGCTTGTATAACTCACCTCGCTGACGCCGGAGGAGGTCTTCTCCTCATCGGACAGCTGCTCGTGGGTGGTAGTCCAGGGGCTGCGACTCGATTAGCTTTTTTCGTTTCTTCCTGGCAGACTGTCAGAAACTCACTGAATGGCCAGGGTCTTGGAGTCGCCGACGTTGGCGAGGTTGGAGATGAGCTTGAAGCCATCGACGACCTGGCTGCCGGCCTTGCCGCCGCCCTTGACGCCGAAGCTCAACACGCCGCCGAAGCCGCGCTTGAGGTACTTCTTGGCCGTCTCGTGGTACGGGTGGCTCTCGAGGCCGGGGTACGAGACCCAGCTGACGTAGTCGCTGGCCTCGAGCCACTTGGCGAGGGCGAGGGCGTTCTGGGCGTGGCGCTCGGCGCGGAGGGAGAGGGTCTCGATGCCGATGAGCAGCTGCTGGGCGGCGAAGGGGTTCAGCGAGGCGCCGAGGTCGCGCAGGATCTCGACGCGCGCGCGGATGATGAAGGTGATGGGGCCGAACGTCTCCCAGAACTTGAGGCCGTGGTAGCCGTCGCTGGGCTCCGTCATCTGCGGGAAGCGGCCGTTGTCCCACTTGAACTTGCCGCTGTCGACGATGACGCCGGCGACGGTGGTGCCGTGGCCGCCGATCCACTTGGTGGCCGAGTGCACGACGATGTCGGCGCCGTGGTCGATGGGGCGGATGAAGTAGCCGCCAGCGCCGAAGGTGTTGTCGACCTGTTTGGGGGAGAGTGTTAGTTCTCTCAAGTCTGCCGCGGCGCTTCTTTTCAAGGATAACCTACAATGACGGGAACGCCCTTCTCGTGCGCGACCTTGGCAATGGCCTCGAGGTCGGGCACGTTGTACTTGGGGTTTCCGATGCTCTCGACGTAGACGGCCTTGGTCTTGTCGTCGATGGCGGCGGCGATGTCCTCGACGCGGTCGCCGTCGACGAACTTCGTGTGGATGCCGAGGCGGGGCAGGAACACCTTGAACTGGTTGTAGGTGCCGCCGTACAGCAGCGAGGTGGAGACGATGTTGTCGCCGGCATGGGCGAGGGCGTTGATGGCGATGAACTGCGCGGCCTGGCCGGAGGAGGTGGCGAGGGCCGCGACACCGCCCTCGAGCGCGGCGATGCGCTTCTCAAAGACGTCGACCGTAGGCTGCGGGTGGTTGCTTCAGTCACCTGGAAGTTTCTCGCTGGATAGGAAAAGATTGGACACGGGCGGGAGACGTACGTTCATGATACGGCTGTAGATGTTTCCAAACTCCTTGAGGCCAAACAGCCTCGCGCCGTGAGCCGAGTCATTGAAGGTGAAACTCTACACATCGATTGTCAGTCGCGGCGGCCCTCGAGACTCGAGAAAGCCTAAAGGCCTCTCGTCGCGGGAGGTTCGACGAACCGTGGTCGCGTAGATGGGGACAGCTCGCGAGTTCGTCGCCGGGTCGGGCGTATGGCTGTGTCGCACACCTCGTCAGTTTCTAGGTCCATGAAGCTCCCAAGTTGGAGAGAAGGACATACCCCGCGTGGAGCTGGAGAGTCTCAAAGTTCTTGCTCAATTCTTCGGCCATCTTGACTTTAGGGCGTGTAGGGCGTGAGGGGACTAAAGGTACTGAAGAACGGGAGGATGAAGGGGAAAAGGAAACTTTGTTTTGGAGGGGTCGTCTTGTTATGTGCGACACGGCCGGCTACGGAGGGACACCACGCGCCGGGGGGCGTTTAAAAGATGAAGGGCAAGGGAAGAGGGCCGGCAGACGAGGAGACGGGGGAGGGGAGCAGGAGGGCTGGCTACGATGATGCCATTGAGGGGATATCACACCATAGGCTGGCTCTTATAGTAGTGTGTAATTCCCTCTCATGAAGAAAAAAAAAGATTCCCCCGTATCTCTTTCGTTGCCATGATGGATGGGGCCCTTCTGCTGCTCACTTCCCAGCCGGGGGTAGCAACCATCAGCTTGGCGCCGCCCCCCAATGGCCAGGTGAGAGGGTAAAAAGGATGATGTATTACAGGCTGGTGGATAGCTCAGCTACCCTACCTAGCACGCGGCACGGCACCAATTGGCTTCTGCCCGTTGGGGACTTGAGCTCGCGAAAAACATCCCACGGCCTCGGTCGTGTGTTGCTCTACTCCAACAAAGGTGGTTGAGGAGCGCCGATTTAGGCAAGGAATGTGGGGTTTGGCCAGAGCACGCAATCGGCGCTGAAATGTCACTTTGCGGGGCAGGGACAGGGGTCCCGCTCCAATGTGGTCCTCCATCGGAGGGGCTGCCCGGAGGTGAGCTTCGTGGCGCGGGACGGGGAGGGAGAAGTTGCTGTGTGCGTCTGACCGAGCCGCCCACCCAGCGGATGGTTCTTTGCTGCACTCTCTGTGCCTGTCAATGATTCTTCTGATTCGTTCGAGTTGTCAAGGCTGGTTTCCTTGACGCGAGATGTCAATGGTGTCATCCTCTCCAAATGTGGGGGCTAAGCCGAGGTGAGTTTTGCCAGGGTCGCGAAGTACGACAGCCACCGAAAGCACAACCGGTCATCCACCGGCTACCGCGATGCAAAGAACCGCGGGCGGCGGGCCACGATGCCGTCGGGCGGTTATCGGTCGGGGTCCTCGGTGGGTTCGCCGTCACGAACACCCAGCTACCCGCGTCCCACACCCCGAGTTCCATTCCTCCAAAAGACAAGTGGAAACGCGGTTTTCTGCGGGATTGGGGACGAGGCGGTCAGGTCGGCTTCGGTGCGATATCCCCCTGCAATAGTACTCAGTAATGTAGTCGGCTTCGGTGCGCGCGGTCCTCCTGCCCCTGCAATAGTGTAGGGCTGATTCAAGACGCGCCGCCGCCTGGTGTAACCGCCGCGAATAATTATAAGGGGCTCCGATAGTCTTTCGGTAGGAGTACCTATTGCCTAACATCCGCGGTGTATTTTCCCTGAGAAGGTTCGCAAAATGCCCCGGCGTTGATGCTGGATCTCACATAAAATTGTAGACAAGGTCAATAGAGCGCCTTCGGTGTGCTGGGCGGCTCAGCCACCGATCGTCGGGACCACTTCCCAGCAAAATCTCCACCCATAAGAACTGGCCACCGTTGCACTGCATATGGGCCTTCAGTGCCGCCGCAGCGAATCAAAGTGGTTGAATTAGGAGTATTGAAGCAGGGACCACGTCAGTCTGGGGATTTGGGCTCTGTCGAATTTCGATTCGACCTACAATTACGTTACATACAGCAGAAGGTTCAAGTATCTGGTCGTAACTTATATGTGAAAGACAAAAGGTAGATCACAAGATTTATCTGCGTAACTGTACAGGTACTTGATTACGGCCAAGGAGACAGCATGGGAAGGAATGAATACGAGCCAGAGCCCGCAGGAATAGAAATAATAGCATCCACGTCCTAGTTGAATCAATGACCAACCCAAAACCGAGTATATCCAGTCGACACATTTTTCTCCATAACCGAGTCGTGTCGGCCATGATACCTCCTGCCAGGCCCGTCCATGTTCCTCATAACCATGTGAGCCAGTCATCTAGACAAGGCTCACGTCACTAAATCCCGGGCCATATATGCGCCTCTGGTCGACCTCCCAGACTTCTTTTCGGTCGCATTTCCGGTCCCACGAGGGCATCCTCTTGGCCCTGATGAGTTCGACCGACGCCTCACGCCTGGCCTCCGCCAGGGCGACGTGAGAGAACTTGAAGGAGTCCGCGTAGCTTACGCAGACTCCTTCATTTGAGGGGGCGGGCCAGCGGCGGTGGGCTTGCGGAACCCCATCTTGAACACGTCCTTGACCATCAGCAGGGCGGTGCCTGACCAGAGAGCGAACTCCAGCGCAGCCAGGACGGTGTTGGCGCGGGCGGCGGCGCAGACGGCGCCACGGCAGAAGAGGAGCTTGCTGAGGAAGACGGCGAGGGCGATGAAGCCGGCGAAGTAGAAGAGGACATTAAGAAGCTCGAAGGCGACGGCACCCCAGGGGTGGGAGGCTGTGGTTGGGCATATAAGTGAGTGTTGCTCCTGAGGACCAGAGGTGTAACTTACCACGAGGGGCGAACTTGGGCACCAGCTCGAGGTAGGCGATCGAGATGAAAGACCAGAGCGGTACGAAGACCAGGAAGTTGATTTGAGACGGCGACGAAGTCATCGTGTCCATGTTGTACCAGTTGGCGACTGTACCCAGACACAGTCAGCACTCGTTTTTCCCACCACTGCCAACCTCCCCAAGCTCGTCCGTCACATACCGTAGGCCGAGAGACCCAGAATCACCAGCGCCAGAGAACCCTGGACAATTCGAAGAGGAAGAATGAGACCCATCTTGGCGGTTTTCGTTATCGTTTCGGAGACGTAGAAGGGTCGTTGGTATCGTCAGATATAGAGGGATGGGATTTCAAAAAGGAAAGGAATAAACGGTTATGGTAAAAAATTCTAAGCTGCCCCCAGTGCGCTGTTCAAGAAGTGAAATAGGAGAAAGGTAGGGAAAGTGTGGAAACGGTCGAGCGGGAAGAAGAGCAAGAAAAGGACAACGCAACGTGAAAGAGGGGAAATCAGTTATGCTTTTGTATGGACAGGCAGTCCCATCTTGTCCCTGTTTGAGTGTTTGAAAGGCGGAACATGTAGTCGCGGCCGTGGTCGTCACTGGACGCCCAAGGGTCGGGTTGGTGCTGGGCAATGCACGGCCTGAGACCTCTGAAATGCATCTGAAACGGGACTCCCCTGGAGCCGTCGCCATGCGCTGTCGCCTCGATGAGATGGTGTGTGGCAGGGTTCCCCATGGCACCTCCCATGGGCCAATCCCTTTTGCCGACTCGACAGAGCCTCCATCTTGGAAGTCGTAGTACGTCTTGGCGTTGGCAGTTGCCATCGCCTCTGGTTGGATGAGGTGGAGGAGACTCGGTGCTAGCCACCTCGTGGCAGACTCGCATGGTCGTACATAGTACACTACTACAGTAGGGGGGCGGCTGGCGATTTTCAGGGGGTATGTCTCTTTCTCTCTGGCACTCTGTCCCTATGATGGAGCCGCGCGCCCACGCAAACCCACAAACATTGTCGAACGACAAGAACAAGAGGCTCTCGGCGGAGACGATCGGCGACGCATCGGCGTGGCACAACAGCCGGACGCCAGTGCCTGCTCCGGGAGAGACCAACGATATGCAGGCCGGGCGATATTCAGCGGCGCCTGGGAAGGCAAATTAGCGTTGCATTGCTGCTGCACCGCAGTGCCGTAGGGGTGCTTGGCCGAAGGACCGTCGAACCGAACGATGGAAGACTTTCCCCACGACAAGGTCATGTAGTGTAGGTTTGAGGGTCGAGCAACTTGGGGTGAAGGGCTGAAGCGAGTGATCTTCAGACTGAGAAACGCAACGAGACACCCAAAGTCCGCTCGCCCGTGCTGAGGTGCCAACGGCTACCCTCGTTCGGTCAGAGGGTTTGAAGCTGAAGATCTGTGAGTCTCAAGATGCCAAGCATGATTCGCCCGGGGCCTAGCATGTGTCACCGAACTTTCGACGACGGCCACGTCGTGTTGTGGGCGTTGAAACAATTCGGGACTAGAGCGATGAAGAGCGTGCCTCGAAGGGAGCCTCGCGACAAGAGAATCAGCAGACCCGGTTCAGATTTGCGACGATAAGATACTTCCCATAGTAGATACTCAAGGCAAGCGTGCGAAGGAGGGAGGGAAGAGAACGAGGATGGGCAACAAGAGACAGGCCGAGAAAGAAAAATGTCCGAACGACTGATGTTTCCTCGCTACCAGGTCCACCCCCTTTGGGGCCGATGGGAGAGGGGAAAGATGCGCAGCGGGCGGGTTGTGGGCTATCGAGGTACACTGTATGTACCTTGTTTGTGATGCTCAGGGGAGCGCACAGCGAAGGTACCGGGAACTGAGAGGAAAGGTTGCACGGAGAAAAAGCGGGAATCTCATGTTCATTCACGTACTGGCAGGCGCGACCATGAATTGCTTGGTACTCCGTACCCATTTGTGCCTTCCCAGATGTCTACCATATCGAATGGAAGTGCTTGATATCGGTGGACGTTACAACGCCAAGGCGCTGTGGTGATGCTCCGCGGATGTTCTACGCAGACAAGACAGCGAGCACCCAAACACCAATCTTGGCTCGACGCAGCAGCAACAGGGGCTTCCCCATCATCTGCCGGGGCGGGAAACCGGGGAGAGGCCGCTCTCGACTCGCTACTGCACGCTCTAGGTAGCCAGGCTTGCCCTCCTCTGTTCTTAAAAAAGCTGCTCGAGAGCCTGAGACGCCGCACAACCAACTCCCAGACTCAGTCCGATACTCGCATCGCCAAGGAACCTCCCTCCAATGCATATCCGCTCTGCTGACTACCTGCATCGTGCAGAGCACCCAAGTCCACTTCGCCCAGCGCCGCCTTCCTGACTCTTCTCCCCGTGTCACGACTCGATGTCACAGCGGCTCTCTCTGCCGACTTGGCCAGTCCCGAGACTGCTACTCTACCAAAGCTTCGCCTCGCCAGTCATCAAGTCAGACAGGCCTGGGATTGCTGGGCATCCGAGCCCTTCTGCCCATCGTTCACCCCTGGTGCCGAATCCCGCCGTGTTGGCATCCCTATCCCACTTTCCCTCCATAGTCTTGGCCAACATCGGAGCGTCCACATCTGCCACCCGGAGAGCCTCAACGCAGCACTCGACCTCTTGGCAGGCTAATCTGAGATTCGCCTCATCACTGCATTTGCTACCGCGAGACCCTAACCGCATTACAAAGGAGCGGATTCGGGCTGCCGAGACCACACCTTCGGGGGGATATCGCCAGGTTAAATGAGATCTATTCGACCCCGAAAAAAGTTTTACCGAGCGTGGTATTACCAGCCCGTCTCGTTTCAATATCACCTGAATCGATGTAGCATGCGGACAAAACGACAAAAAGCTTCTACGGAGCTTTACCCCGTCCGTTTGGACTGCCCTTCATGTCCTGCCACGGCCTCGCGCCGGTCCCTGTCGAACCACCTCGCATAGGTAAGGTACCCAAGCAGCCAAGGTGGGCAGTCGATGCCTCGCGGTCATGAATCTCCCTCTTTTCCCCGAGACCCCGACTGTCTGCGTTTCCGAGTCTGGCAGAAACTGACCGGCCGAAAAGAACAGCTGGCCTACGCTGTGTCATCCCGAAGCGCTCACGAGTCATCCCAGGCTCGAGGCTCGGGGCGTAAGGTCAGCACCCATCACTTCCTGATCGGACGCGATCCAAAACGCAGACACTTGTTTGTTGTTTCTCCTGCGCCGCTGTAACCGTTGCTGGTGTCTCACCACCTCCAGACAGCCAGCTGTTTTGGCAGTTTCGGTACCTACCTGCAGGTATCCTCCGTCGGCGCCATATCGGCAGAGCATACAAGAGCGCCGCTTTTTCCGGCTCGAACGCGGTCTGATGGAGCGGTCGTAGATCACTCCAGATATATGGGGGTTGTCGCACCTGCGTCCCCAACATCAAGAGCCGCGTCGTGCTTACGCATGGCTAGGACGGTGACGCACGCAGTGCTGTCCGACCTGTTATGGCCCAAGCCTCCTCCTGTCAGCCCGAGCGATGCCATGAGAGAGAACGTGTCTCACTGTCGCCCTTGAGATGATGGCCTCTCTACCGCATGCCGGAGTGCAATGCCATTGCTGTCAGAAAAGTGCTCGGTCCCCGGCCAATGGCTTTGCTAGACCGGCCACAACGCAGCATCCGGATCACTTAGCCGCAAGTCGCCGCGCATTCCAGTGACGTTGTGCGGAATCCAATGAGCCCAGAGTCACGGTCAGCCATGGAGAGCCGCCACGCAAGGGGTGGGGCCCGGGGCATTCGGGCTGTCGGGCTATCGGGTACGGCGTCTAATGGCCTCCGCCCGGGGCGACCAGTTCTCGAGGCCCATAGCCCCGGTCGCACCGGACCGTCTTTAGCATGTGACAGTTGACGCTAGTCAGTCCTTTTGGAACAATAGTGTACCACTGCGCTGTTAGCGCATAGTTGCTCCGACCCGTTAAGTTGTGTTGCTTGAGGACACGATAATCTTTAATGCCATGACGATGATTCACCACGAAATCAGGTGAAGGGTCGTGAATAGCTTATTCTGTTCTACTACCTCACTATATAGTAGGTACTACACATTTAATGCGTAGAGCCCCGCCCCGCAAAGAAAAGGACCCGAGGTGGAAATCCACCGGACATCACGGAGCAAGGCGGGGGTCAGCCTGTCACAATTTCTCGTTTAATGACAGCTCCTTCCATATGCGAATAGCCCCCCCCCCCCCATTTGACATTTTCCAGCTTTCATACCTGTAGCCTGCAGGTAGTTAGTAATCTTGCTAGGTAGATGTTAGGCTATCGCAGCATGCGTACACACCCCATAGTACCATCTGAGTACTAGGTACCTAAGTATCCACGTGGACACTTCACTGTGAGGTCATCACGGGGCTGCATTCCCCAATTTTTCGAATCTCCGACCGACCCAGCGGGCCAGCAGCACTGCACTGCGCCGCACCCCAGCTTCTGCCAGCCCCCAGCCCTCCAGCAAACCCCCCGCAAGCCATAGTGGTCCAGCTTGGGCTTGGCGGGTTCCTGCGGCCTATCAGGCGCTGTAGCTGGCCATTTTGTGCAGCGAGGTCTGGGGTTGCCGAGGGTCTTTGGTATCACCCCTGGCCTTTTTGGACACTTTGAGCCTCGGTCCACGCTCACGAACTCGGCTTCGCCCATTGAATTTCCCCCGATTTCTACGCATTCCCGGGGCAGTCAGATACCAGTGGACGGGCACGGGGTACCAAGACGACTACTTTGGCGCCGAAGCTACATAGCCTACTATAGTGCCTAGGTAGCTTGCTTAGGTAGGTACCCTGCAACGAAAAGGGTTCCCCCTCGTTTGTCCCAACTCTCGTGCTCGGTTCTCGCCGTCGACCTCTTTCATCCATTTCGTCCCTTCTCATCTTCACAAACTTTTTTTTGGGTGCTTTTCTGCTTTCCGCAGCTCTCTCCAAGCATCACCTCTCCTTCACGTGTCATCTTAGGAGGAACTCCCAGGGACCAACTTCACACCGTCGCGTCAAACGTACAGCGGTCCCCATCGAATTCGCAGCGAGAACCTGCGCCCTGTCAGCATTGAGAACCGATACCAATCACCCACGCCGCGCCGAGTTTCAATAGCTGCCGCGAACATGGCTCCCACAAAAGACACCGCAGCCTATATTAGGGAGCTGGCCAATCCCCCGCCTCCCGGCTCGCCGTATGGGGTTCCTATCCCCGGGTCCGCGAAGGAAGGCCGGAGTGCCGTCTACCGCCACTGGCGCTTCCGCGACGGTCCCCTCCTGTCCACCTTCGATGCCGCCTTCCAGACCGTCCACGATTTGTTCGAAGACTCTGTCCGCAGACGCGCCAATGCGAAGTGTCTTGGTCACCGCGCCTGGAACTCCGCCACCAAGGAGTGGGAGAACAAGTACACTTGGGCTACCTATGCCGAGGTTGCCGAGCGTCGCAAGAACTTTGGAGCCGGTCTGGTAGAGATTCACCACAAGATTGGCATCACAAACGACAACTACGGCGTCGGCCTGTGGTCGCAGAACCGCCCTGAGTGGCACATCACTGGTAAGTGCCATCATGGCCAACTGTCCTTCAGGGTTCAAGCTAACGCGAGACGTTCCAGATTTGGGCGCCGCCTCCCAGTCTCTCTTCACTGTTTCTTTGTACGAGACTCTCGGACCCGACACGACCGAATACATCATCAACCACGCCAGCCTGGCCTGCGTCGTCACCTCCCTGCCGCACATTCCGGTCCTCCTGAAGCTCGCCCCGCGACTTCCCTCTCTCAAGCTCATCGTCTGCCTCGACTCCCTGGATGCTGGAGAGCAGACTGGCTACTCTAAGCTGTCTGTTCTGAACGGCATTGCTGCCCAGCATGGCATCACCATCTACTCTATGGCTGGCGTCGAGGAGATTGGCGCAAAGTCTGGGCGTCCTATGCGTCCCCCGCGCGCCAACAACCTGGTCACCATTAACTACACTTCCGGAACGACCGGTATGCCCAAGGGTGTTGTCCTGACCCACGGAAACGCCGTCTCGGCCCTCTCGGCTGCCAGATCCGCTGGAACCGTAACCTACAAGGACGTTCACATTTCGTATTTGCCTCTTGCTCACATCTACGGAAGAATGGTTGACCAGACTGCCCTCGCTGAGGGTGCTTGCATCGGCTTCTTCCGTGGCGACATTGTCGGGCTGGTTGATGACATGAAGATTCTCGAGCCGACGGGCTTCATGTCCGTCCCTCGTCTTTACAACCGTTTCAACTCGGCCATCCGCGCTGCCACCATTGACGCGGACGGTGTCAAGGGATCTCTGTCTCGCCAAGTCATCAGTACCAAGAAGGCCAACATGAAGCTGCCGGCTGGTAAGTCGAGCAACACCCACTTCCTGTACGACAGGATCTGGACGCCCAAGGTCCGCGCAGCTGTCGGTCTGAAGAAGGCCCACAGCATGATCAGCGGTAGCGCGCAGCTGGACCCTGATGTGCACGAGTTCCTGCGGGCCGCTTTCGGCAACAACTTTATACAGGGATATGGCCTGACAGAGTCCTATGCCGTTGCGACTATTCAGCTGAAGGGTGACTTTACTCTGGGCAACATCGGACCGCCGGCGGCATGCAACGAGGTTTGCTTGGAGTCGGTACCCGATCTCGAGTACCTTATTACGGACAAGCCTTTCCCCCGTGGCGAGATTCTCCTCCGCGGCCCTAGCATCTTCAAGGAGTACTACAAGAACGATGAGGAGACAAGCAAGGTTATCGATGCGGACGGCTGGTTCCACACCGGAGACATCGCCGAGGTCGACAACATGGGTCGCTTCAAGATCGTCGACCGCAAGAAGAACGTTCTCAAGCTGTCTCAGGGAGAGTACATCTCCCCCGAGCGCATCGAGAACGTGTACCTCGGCAGCAGCAACCTGGTCACCATGGCCTACGTCCACGGCGACCCGGCTCAGTCCACCCTGGTTGCCGTCTTCGGCATCGACCCCGAGACCTTCGCACCCTTCGCCAGCAAGATCTTGAAGAAGTCGGTCGAAAAAACCGACCTGACGGCCCTCAAGGTCGCTGCCAACGACGCCAAGGTGAAGAAGGTCTTCATCGCGGAGCTGGACAAGATCGGCAAGAAGCACAAGTTTAACAGCTACGAACGCGTGCGCAACGTCTACCTTGACATTGACCCTTTCTCCATCGACAACGAGTTGTTGACGCCCACGTAAGTCAACCGAACCTCATAGGCGCAACGAGACAATGCTGACAAAGTGAACAGCCTGAAGTTGAAGAGACCGCAGACGGCTAAGGCATTCCGCAGCCAGATCGACCAGATGTACGAGGAGATCAACGCGGAGCCCTCGGCCAAGCCCAAGTTGTAGAGCGGTGCCGGGATAGAGGAAAGGCGTTGGTTCATGCCGTGTGACATATTAGTGGGCAAGTTGTATTATATGACTTGATTGGATGGCTTTCCAGAGTTGAATTGTACGCGATGGTCTTTTTTTAGAGCAATTTACAACATTGATATTGGATATGCGCATATGTTCGGGATAAATGCATATAAGGTCGTTTTGACAAGACACAACTAAATGCCCCAAGTCAAGTTATGTGCAAGTGTAAGAGCGAATGCAGCGCTTCTAATGGCCTTTGGATTGCGCAGATTTCCATGGATTGCGACAATACTGACTCTATTTGTATTCCAGTGCATTGGTCTAGTGGGTTTGCTTCCTGCTCGAGTTGCTGGACTCAGTGTTTTGGTCCCAGGATTGCTGGGCTATAAAAATCCTCTACCTTAAGCAATCCAATAAGAAGTGCAAGAAAAAATATCTAATGTGCGTCAGAGACCATTACAATGACCATAGATATATAGTTGAAGGTATTTATCTATGGCCGAGCGCTTACTTGCTTACTGTCAACCACGGTCGACCAGCAGCGTTCGCATGTCACCATGCGCTGCGCTGCCCTGCAACGCGACAAATGCGCCGACGACCATGGCTCAAGGGTCGCATTCTGCAATTCAGACCAAACCCGTACCTACGTCATATCAGATGTGTCTAGGATGATGTGCATGGGTTTAATGGCCATTTCAACCCCGCTGACAACCCGGAGAGTGGTGATGTGCGGTTTTAACTGTTTGATATATCGACCGTGTCGCAAACGCGACCTGCATGCCGGCTGTGCCTTTGAGCGTTGGGATTGGTCCAACAGTATTCAAGCTCCTACGAAGCATCGTTCTTTTCGCTTTCATGTGTAAAATGTACCTATGCCGTTGCTATTGGGTGTTGATTCCTCCTGGACTAAAAGAGTAAACGATGGTCTGTAGACTGACTTGAACGTCTGGAAGATGCAAGAATCAGCATTTCGAAGCTAAGTTGAAAGCATCTCAAAGAACATTTAAAGCAATTAGGGAACAATTCATTCAAGCTAATAGTTAATCAAATTCTATCTTGTTATTAATATCAGTAAGAGATTTAAATTAAAATCATAAAATAATTCTCTATTCTTCTTTAAATTTCGATAACTACAGTTTTATATGTATTAATGCTCTAACCCTAGTAAGTGCTTTCCCAAAATAGACATTGACCCACTTTTCTTGACACCTCCTTACCTCAGCTTGGTTATAGCACCGTAGGCATCTTATTTCCCTAACTTAACCTACAGCTCCAGCAACGACGCGTCTTCCTTGGTCCTCTTTACGCGCCGCCGGGATACTGTCGTGGAAACTGGACGCGCCTGAACTTTGCTCTCATGCTTGCGGTCATGAGCAGCGCGTCCAGGGCGAGCCCTTCACGAGGACCGCCGGTCATAGACCTCACGATCGACACCACAATCGACCTGACGAACCTCGACGACTCCCCTCCCACGAGCCCGCGTGTGAACGCTGCGGAGCCGCCTCGCAAGAGGCAGAAGCTCAGCCATGGGGTCGTTCAGACGCCTACGCGAGACCTTCCGTCCTGCTTGAAGGCGCAAGTGAAGCCGTACCTCGACACACACTTGTCGGAGCTTCCTGCGGGCCGGGTCAATTCCTCAAAGATCTGCAACAAGGTAAGAGCAGCCACCAGCCCTCATACCGTAGATCGTCAAAGGAGGCAACGTCTCAAACCTTTGGCTTCAAGATACTGTACCAAATCAGTTGCGAATCGAGGTTCTTGAAAGCGTTCCGCGATAACAGGGGCTTCCTCCCACCGGCCGAGGAAGAGAGACTGGCGAAGACCTCTAGATACCTGGTCTATCATCACGCCTCGAGCCCAGTGAGACTTTCTAGATACACCGATCCACGACAGATACGGCTTGATGCTAACCTCTTCTACTCGCAGGAATTCCTGCTCAGTGCTGCTCCCGCACCCTCGCCGACGCCAAAAATTACCCCCTCGACGACGTCGACACCAGTGCCGGCCCCTCCTACAACATCTCCCTGGGCGACGTCCGCGACTGCTCCCACACCTGGCTCTTCGACTCCAGTAAGGCAGCGTCCCACGGCTATTCCTCAACTCAACAATCACCGCGCGAGTACAGAGCTTACTCCCGGAGTTGTATCGCCTACGAATTACCGAACGAAAGCACGTGCAAGATCATGGAAGTCGTTGAAGACACACAAGCCCAAAGCAGGGTCTACCACACCCCGCAACAAGGTCATTGGCTCATGGATTCGGATGCCGAGACGCCCCTATCTCACGGCCGAGGAACGAAAGACCATGCTGTGCGGCACATCCAGGCTCATGAGGGCGGGAGCTGCTTCCGCGGCCAAGGAACCCGTCCTCTTCCACGTCGATTTTGCCCCCGAGGAGATGGAGGCCGTGCTGAGAAAAGTCCAAGAGATGTGCGGCAAGAAGACAAGGAACGGACGTGGCAGCGATGCTCTCAACGAGGCTGGGAGATCGCTCAGGAAAGAAGAGCACTTGCTCGATTCCATCCCTAGGGAACTGGAGCTGAAAGGAGATTTGAAGACGAGAGATCACGTCGCCATCCGAAATCTCCTCGAGGAAATCGCCGACAAGCGTAAGATGCCTGCTCGGAAACCTCAAATTTTGACGCTGCAGGTAGACGAATTCGACAAGCAAAACGAAACGAGCCGCTCCAGCCAGATTCCGGCCCTTCTCTTTGCACGAGAGGTTGACGGAAACCGTGGCTTTGGAAGGATGCGTCGCCACATCAACTTCACGAATGAGTTCAGAAACGCTCGTGAGGACGAGCTGGAACTACGGGCCGAATGGGTCAACTGTGCTGGTGATATCATGAACATTGCGTGGACCTCGGACCACACATTCGTCTGCGGCACGACAACCCATTCGGACTCCCATAATCAACAGTATAACCGTGATGGCAACCTGCTCCTCGGCTCCTCGCGGTCGAAACAGCTCAAGGCCCTCGCGGATCACCGCATACCTCGCCCCATTGTGGAAAAGGGCGAAAACTCCACCGAGGCCATGAGAGAGTCCCAAAGCCCTTGGCTCTACTCCTCGGTAGTGTCTTCCGACTACGACAAAAAGAATGATCGAGCATACACCTCCAGTTTCGACAGAACTGTCAAGGTGTGGAAGGTGGCCAAGGATGGGAAGAACATGAAGGCCATAGGCACATGGCATCATGGGGGCAATGTTAACTTTGTGGCTGCGTCGAAGCACGAGTCTGGCATGGTTGCCACCGCAGCTGACGTGCCCACCCAAGCCGTTCGAGTCTACCGCGTCAGGGACGACGCCAGCATCGCATCATGCCCCTATGAGTCCTTCTCCGGCTCGAGATCCTGGAACGAGGACGATAAAGAAACAACAGCGACGCAAAAATGGGCGTACTTCCCAGCCACCATGCAGTGGGGCCTCGCCGAGGGCGTTCGACACCTGCTGCTCGTCGGCTATTCCCCGCGAAGCTTCACCGGAGATGACAACGACATCCCGGAAGACAAGCAGAAGACGGGAGAAATATGCCTCTGGAACTGCTTGACGGGCAAAAGGATCAAGGTCATGACTGCCTCGACACAAAATGTGTTCGAAGTAGCCTGGCATCCTACTTTGCCCGTCTTTATCGTGGCTACTACCCCTGCCGGCTTGGCGGTCGACGAGCGCACTAAGACGCAGATTCGAGTCTTTGCTAGGAAGTTTGAGGAAGCATTTGCACAGAGTTCTGAGACGGACTTTCCCGAGGATACGGAGGGGGAATATAGCGAGACACAGTGCCTCAACTGCACCGCGGAAGACATCAACGAATTAACGATCAAGCCAGTCGGCCCGACATCGTCGTACGTCACAGCAGCCTGCACAAATGGCATCGTATATGTTTGGGATACCGCACGAGGACAGAAACCGATCCATGCCTTACGTCACAAGAAGCCTATCGACTCTGAGGACCGTGATGTTGGCGTCAAGTTCACGGCTTGGGGGACTACTGCAGATCGGTTTTACACGGGTGGTACTGATGGAGTGGTAAAGGTCTGGAACGTCCGTAATCTACGCCAACCCCTAGTCCGCGATCTTTTGGAAGCACCCGGTTGCGTCACCTGCGGATCCTTCTCCCCCGACTTCTCAAAGTTGCTCGTTGGAGATGCTACCGGACGAGTTGTGCTCCTATCCCTGGACCAGGAGGACGAGCCCACTCCGAAATTCGTCATGCCGCCTATGCCACCAGGCATGAGACCTCGTAGCTCTCGGCCCGTCCGCCGCCCGCTTGCAATTATCAGGCACGAGGAACCTCCCGCACCCGGCACAGGTGCCCTCGAGACGGGCATGGCGAGAGGCTACCACTTCTTGGCTTCAGGGCAGCTCAGGCGACACCGCGACCCCACTGTTGGCGTCGTCCAGGGGCCGACATACTCCGACCTGGGACTATACCGACGGGAGTTCCACTTCCAGGAAGATCCCACCCAGCCCCTTTTAGCTAGAGCCGAAGAAGAGCAGCAGGAGAACAAAAAGATGTTCAAGTCTACCCTAAGGGTTCCTCGTCTCAGAAAGCCCAGGGAACTCGGCTCTGCCGCCCTTCAAGTCCAGCATATGAGAAATGCAAAGAAGGACTTGGACCTGAACGACTTGGACGAGATGACCAAGACCGACCTGCTAATGGACAGGGTCGTAATCGAGGATCCCATAGAAGACCAGGGATTCGACTTTGACTGGGAAGAGGAGTAGCCAGCGTCTTATTTAACGACCTTGAAGATACCCAAGGCTTGTTGATGTTACCTATCGCTGCATTGCAGCTTGTTAAGGGGGACTATAAGGAGTTGTACAAATGTACATTAGCCTCATTACGAATATCAAGACTGATGAGCTTAGTCTAGGCTTTTAATTCATCCTAGGGCTTAGTCTAAAACCTTCCTATAATCCGTGAGACTCGATGTATTCGAAGTATTGAATTAATCTAGGGTAAGGTATATAAGTCAAGTTTCCTATCGGGCTTTCTTCTGATCCTTCTTATAGCAAGACCGATGTGAAGAACAGAGTGCGATTGATGCAGTTTGCGCTTCTTGCTTGGGTCAGTGGTGATGTTCTGAACAGCTGGGCGAAAATAAAAGGGACAGTATAATGCATCCTGTTCAGGCGGATGTCGCTCTTTGGTAGTGACTGGCCGTCATCTTGGGGGTATTCTATCATGGGATACTAGGGCAGTGATGGACAGTAACTACCTAGGTAGCTATGGTATCGTCGGTGACGGCCGCACCGACTCGATCTGTGATTCCCACACGTCATCCATCAAGAGCACATGGAGCACGCTAGCCGTGCCATGGAGGGCAGAGCAGCCCAAGAAATCGCAGACTGTTCAACGCGCGCAATGTATACAACATGCTCTGGATACATCTCCGAGAGAAAGCCAGTACCTTCTTTTAAGGGCTTCGAAGGCGACGGTTGCCCAAGTCTGGAAGGAGGGGATGATGAATGGGTTCCGTCGGCAGGAACTGCCGTCGCCTGTACAACCTCACGACCTCTTGAAGAAATATGTTCTAAGCAAACTTGAGTCCAGTATGATACGACCGGGCTTTTGACCGGCTACCTGAGGCTTTCAAAGTATTCCACTCGGCAGAACCTAGGTAGTAATATAACCACCTTCTCCTCTCACCTTCTTTCCCAGGACCTAGAGCAGGAAGGAACCACCACCCAGCGGTCACATACCACCTTCCTTAGGCCACTCTTGTTTCCATTCTGATGATTCCCTAGGAATACGTACTCGATTAGAGATACTTAATGCATACCAGACCGATCCTGCCAACATGTCTAGTCAACGATCGAGTGTCCGTGGCTGAGTGGGTTAGAGACTAGCTACCTCTACCCCTATCTCGCTAGTCTGCATCTCTCGGTGATGTTTTTGTGGTTTGTGTGTTTGATTCAGGTTTTTGGGTTTTTTGCTCATCTTTGCTCGAATATTCCCCCCATTGCTCCCCTTCTCTACACGTTTCCATTATTTGTATTGGTGGTGGGCATAGGACATGTCACCTTATTGAGTTATCTCAAGCATGAGGCTTTTCCAACCGTAAGACGGGCAGAAGTAGCACACGATATTTAAGTGTTGTTTTTCAAGCCGGGAGGGGAAGGGGATGTTGGATAAACTTTCAAGGCCGGGGTTTGAACTCGAGATCGGAGACAATCCATATTTTTGCGTCCAAGTTGGACCCAGGGCAAGGGCGGGCAATTTGTCGGAAGAGAAAATATACCGGCAGCGCGAGATAACAGTGATCGGATATATGGTCAAGGCGGTGAGGGATGTGCTGGCGACGACGGGACTGTGTCGGCAGGAGCAACCTAGCAAGGGGGGAGACGATGGTCATGATCACGCTCTTCAGTCTTGGGACATCGAGATCACATATGACCGGACGATAAACACATCAGAGAGAAACATTTTACCCTCGTGACCGTGATCTGGCTGTTACGAGAACACTGACTTTCTCCCACGGCGACGGTAAACATCCGTGTGTGTATGCGGGACGGAATACCATGACTTCGCGTGGGCGAGGCAAGAAAGTCACGCATAGAAACGGCGACGGAAATCTTGACTGCCCCTCTGCCGCGGTCCAGAAATCGAGAAGCTACAGAGAGTCCATTGGAAGCCAATATGAGCGGCCATTGAACGTAGGGTCTCTTCCTCATGACGAACTGGTATGCTGGGCTTTGGCAAACGAGGCTGGAAACTCAGGAAAGAGGATTTGACTATGACGAGTGTTTCAATGCCGAGGGGACCACGAAAGAAGCCTCGGACCCAAGGAAGTAGGACAATCAGCTATTGGGCATCTGCAAATCACGAGGAACGAGGATGTGGGAGGTTTCGCAATACGGAAGGCTGCGTTACAAGCAATAGTATGGCTCATTCCATAGCCATGAGCCTCTAAATACAAACAGGAGTCGATCGTGTTACTCTACAAAGACCAAATGCCACCAACCCGAAGCCTCGAGAAGCCAGATTTGTGATGGTATCATCGTGCTGCCAAACAATTCCCTGACCCTTTCTCCAGAAAACCGGGCTTTTTTGGTTGATGTGGTATTTCCCTTTCCCCTTTTCCATTCCTATGAACGCCGGCCCAGAAATGCACTTCCATGGTTCATCGAGGGCCAATCCAGTTGGGAGGCCAAAAAAGAACGTCAAAATACAGGAGCCAACTGCATCCCAAAATCCGTGCCGTATGCAAGAAAGGACGGGTTGGATACTGATAATGGTTTACTGGGCGTTGGGATCGGGGAAGGTGAAGCCGGCCGGGAATGCGGGCATGCCGTTAGGAAGAGTGGGGATGCCGTACGGGAACTGCTGCGGCACCGGTTGGGCATTAGCTCCGGATGCTGGATTGTCGTCCCGACGGTTGTTGTTGTTGTTGTTGCTGTTGTTGTTGCGGCGCCAGCGGCCAAGATCATCGCGATCCTCGTCGCGTCCGCTGCGGGTGGAGCGAGGTCCGTGGTGCCCGCTCTTGTCAGTCTGCATGCGCCTGCTGATGGCCTTGGATGACACGCCGGCACCGATCTCGATGTCGGGCTCCTCGACGACCATGCCCGTCTCGATAGGCATGCCTCCACTACCACCATACTCAGCCGTAAGCATCCACTTTCTGTCGGCTTCTGTGAGCTTGCTGATGGGGATGATGCTGACACCGGTGGCGTAGTCGCTACAGTCGCGAGGTCCAAAACCGACGCCCCAACGAGTCTGTCATGAATTAGCGAGCGAACGGTGAGTGGGAAGGTACGAGATGTACTTACTCTGAGCTGCGAATCATTCTCGCGGCCCTTTTCCATGGCCTTCTTGGCACGGACGGCATCTTCGCGGCAGATCATCTTGACAAATGCGTGGCGTTTCTCCTTATTGACGATGCAAGTCTGAACCTGACCGTGCTCACTGAAGATCTCGCGCAGTTCACGCTCCGTATACCTACGAGGCTTGTTAGGACGTACATCTTATATACCCAAGGGACGATTAGCAGCCGTGACTTACTGAACGCCACCGACAAACAGGGTGCGGCTGAGAACTTTGATGCTTCCCTTGGGAATCGAACTGTCGAAATCGACCCACTTCTTGCCGGAACTATGGCCAGGTGCCGGGCTGTGGCCGTTTCTGCCCACAGGGCTACGCTGGCGATACTCACTGCCGCGTCCGCGGGGATCGCGGTCGTCATGGCGGTTGCGGCCAGGAGATTGCTGGCCATAGTCATCACGGCTTCCACGAGGAGAGCCCCGCGTATCCCAGCGGCGGCTGGGAGATCTGGACCGCGAGCGACCGTAAGTTCGGCTGGATGATCGCGAGGCGTCGCCATATCGGTGCTGGTCACGATTGTCGTTGGACTGGCTCTGGTGAGGCGCACCCCATCCCTGTGCAGCAGCGTAGTAGTTCGGAGCTGCCGTTGTGGCCGGGGCAGTGGGGATAGCTCCAGGCTGGGCGCTCTTCAAAGCAGCGAGCAAAGAAGGAATCTTGTCCAAGGGCACGCCCTGATCAGCCAGTGTCTTGATGAGCATCAGTTGCTGCTGGGCCTGAGCATCGAAGATGGGAGCAGCCGGCGGCTGCTGCATCGAAGTGGTACCGGGATAGGGGACGCTGACAGGCTGAACTGGGGGTTGAGGGGGCGCATATGAGAAAGGCGGAGCTGTGGCCGCAGGCTGCGAGATGGATGGCATAGAGAAGGCCGGCTGATGGTGATGTATTGGAGCGGCAGCAGCAGCAGCCTGCTTCTGCTGGTGCTGCGCAGTAACATGCTGGAGGTTAGATAGAACACTGAGTGCGTTGCTCTGAGCTGTATTCTGAGCCTGAGTCTGAGCTGGGGCAGGGGCAGGGACTGGAACTGGAGCAGGAGCAGGAGCAGGAGCAGGAGCAGGAGCAGGAGCAGGAGCAGCCGGCTTGGAGGGTGCGGCAGCAGCAGAATTGTTCTGGCGTGCGAGATTGGCGAGAGCCTCCATTATGGCATTGCTTTGCTGGGCAGATGGAGGGGCTGGAGCCGCAGGAGCAGAAGGTCGGTTGTTGTAACCCATGAACTCAACCAAGCCTGGAGGTGGACTACCCTCCGGCGTTGTGGACTGGACTGGAAGGTGAAAATGTGTCAGCAAGATAAGACTCTGGCCTTTGACGATTGAAGCTTGAAAGACAGCTAGGTGTTGGGTTGAAAGGAGAAAAAAAACATACTCGGTTCGGGGGTAGACTTCAACTTCTCGCGGAAGCCCTCTATCATGTCAAGTGGGAAGGTGTGAACCTTCTCCCAAATATCGAGCAACTTGGTGATTTTGTCCTACAAGACACAAAAGATTGTAAGTGGGATGTTTCTCAAAGCAATAATAAGCGCGTAGTAGTATGTGGGCTAAGGGCAGACGCGTGCGAGAGTGTGGGAGTGTTGGAATATTTCTCTGAGTCTTTGTGCCCGATTTATTTTTTTCTTGTGTACAAAGTAGAAGGGAAGGGGCGAAAGATGGAAGGTGCTCGGCTTGCAGCACTCCAAAACTGGCAAAACCAACAGGCTGACTGCTGAGGACGGACTGGACGGACACTGGACCTAGCAACAGACTCCAGCATTTCAAGATTCGTGCTTACCTTCTGGCCGAACTGAATAATGTCATTCATCAATACTGGGAGGAGCTCGGTTACTCGATAAACACCAGCAGCATACGTTCCATCCGGGGCTGAGCCGTCTACATGCTGACCGTGAGACTTTGCCTGCTCCATCCACTTGCGCGTTACGGAGTCTACTACGTAGAGAACGCCTAGCTTGTGGGAAGCGGGAGCCTTCTTGAAGTGGGTGTATAGCTTTTGTACGAGAACTGATTCAGACTGCGAGAGAAGGCGAGTTAGTCTACGAAACTAGGTAGGCACTGGCGATGCGGTCGCGCGCGTTCGAGAGTCGTACCTGAACATTGTCTAGACATAGCTTGGTCAACGAAGTGATGCGAGATCCCGATACGCCGGGAGGTTTGAGGCTAAGCATGGCTTGGAGGCCAACCTCCAAGTCCGCAACAGGGGAAGTCATGGCCTTGGTTGTGAAGCGATGCTTGTGATGGTGATGGCGATAACGTGAAGGTGTCGTGCTGCCTTGGCAAGAACTTGCCCCGAGTGTGATGATACGACGGGACGAAGCTAGGATAGGTAGGCAAGGGCGCAGGCAATGATAGGTAGTGAGAAGATAGAGAGCCTGTAGTGGCTAGCAGCCGACGAAGACGAGGTCTTAGGCCACCGCAAAAGTTGCGCCGTGGAGGGTTTACTCGTGGTGTAGGTATGGTAGGTACGTGAGGTCCCAAGTAAGAGCACCGCGACCACGATGATTCCCTGGTACGGATGCCTAGATCAGAACCGATCGCCCCTTCCCCCGATCAAGTTTGCGTATTTTTACGAGCCGCAGGAAGAAATCCCAAATGTCGCAGACCAGCACTCTAAAAGTACGAACGATTCGAGCCTCTTGAAAGGGACAACTCTCTACTTGTACGGAAGGAGCGAGCGACGCCTTTGCGAGAGCCGGCCAAGGTCACGGAAGAGATTCTAATGGAAGGAGTCGCTGACGACTACTCCTTTTCTTTTCTTTTTTTGGCTTCACCCACGGTCGGACTTTGCGGTCCGGTTCTCGAGAGCAGGATAGATGTTCGTCAAGATACGATGGGCCGAGATGGAGTATTATCAAGGCCTCGGTGCGGAGGGGCGGAATGCAGGCTTGTGCTGAGGTTTGTCAGTAGTTAGGGTCGAGGGCAGGGTGAATGAGGATTGTAGGAGGGAAGGTCGAAGGTTGGGAGGGCGGACGGCAAGCACACTTTTTGTTGGAGAGCTGAGCTGAGCCAGCCGGGTGGTAGCAGACACACACAGATGGTCAGTGCGCACTATCTTTTTTTCGGACATCCCTGTGACACTGTCACTCAGGGCTTTGTCATCCAGATTATTGATAACATGATAACGTGGCGGCCTTAGGCAGAAGAGACAAGGGCAACCATTTTCTTCAGGCAGAGACATTATTAGCTCCTGCTGCAGTGCTGACTAGCAGCACCTCGAAGCGAGATGACAGCTCCACCGCCGAGGTTCTCCCGCGAACTCCCCGCCGAAAAGAACAGCTGGCGAAAGGCCCGCTCGCGCCAATATGGGAATAATGGGAAATGCCCGTTGAGCGGTGCTCGGATTGGCCAAAGCTTCCGTCAACAGTTTTTGCGCTGTAGAATCGAGAATCGGCCGCTGTGTGCATCGCCGATGACAGCTGGGAAGGCCGGCTGACCCGGCAACGGCGGATATCTTTCTCGAGGTATCGTCGTGCTTCCGATGATAGCGAAGGGATCAAACATCACATTGACACGCGGATAAAACCCTGTCAAGATGTTCATTTGTCGCAGTGTCTTACGGACACATATTAGCACTCATATTACGTGATAACCGGGCTCATCGTCGCCTGGCTCAGCTTCCAGCCGTGGGCGAACGGAACCACGATCCTGTTGTGCGCGGCCAAGCTAGAGCATCCTCGGATGAGGCGGTCGAGTCGCCTGCTGTGCCACGATTGGACTTGGAAGTTTTCTGCAGCGTCCGAGACAGGCAGGAGGGTCGCTGGCTTGTCCCCCCAATAGGTTACATCAGGTCTTGTGGGCGGGTCACGGAGGCTCGGAGCTCGCGGGAGACGTGCGAGACAGAGCTCCGAGCTCTGGATCTGCCCGGCGAGGATCAGCAACGCCTTGATTGACTTTGGCAGTGGCTTTGTTTACTCCTTGCTAACGCAGGCACCTCCAAGGCCGGCTTTCGGTGACAGGCTAAGGTAGGTGGACGCAGAGAACTCGCGGGGCCGGGCCGTGTGGTCTTCGGAGCCCGGAGGTCCTGGACGCAATGCCGTTCAGTCTCACCGTGAGGCGCATCATAATACTGTACTACACTCCACATAGATTTGTTCCTAGTCAGGGCAACGATGCTGGCCTTCAGATATCGAGCAACGAATGTGTGCGCCGCGCATGCAGTTGGCTCGCTGGGGTTCCGAACTTCGGACGATGGGCGGGTGCTCCGAGAGAAGCCGCCCAGGCATCCACACGACTTCGGCTTTTCGCGCGCAAAAACGGGGCGCTGGATACGGAGAACAACAAAGCTGGAGACAGCGTGCGCATACGGCAGGCCAGATTTTCCTACCTCAGATGAGTGGGTACTGTAGGTACGTAAAAAGACGGGGGTTCCTGAAGAGGAGACGAGATCCAGAGATTGACAGGACAGATTGATTGAATTCAGTTGAGGGGGGCCGCATGAAACGGCACCAGTCGGGCTTTCTGTAAGTACCTGTATCCCTCGACGCCCTCCTTACCTCAGGAATCGACGGCTGAGAGGTGTCCCGCCACAATTGAAACCAGCCCGAGTAAGGAACACTGTGACATACGGCGTACCTAAACGAAGGGAGCAGGGAGACTGGCAGTGGGTTGTCGGGTTCTAGATGGTGGCTAGGTAGTCTCTCAATTCATTCCGGTGAGAACACTGCTTGCTGCAGGACATTCACCCAAGGCGAGCTCAAAAGAGGCGCCGCGACGTTGAATTGTTCCAGGTTCTAGCGGCTGGCGCAATCTGGACAGCTCGCCGGGCTTGCTTCCATTGTTGTTGGACCTCTGGGCCCGGCGTTGGGGGGCGCGCCAACGGGGCCAACCGGAGGCCGATGTACCTCGTGCGCCAAACGGCCCAGTGCAGGTACCTCACCGCTGCTAGACGCCTCCCGTATGCCCGGGGTGCCCACTGGTATTTCCGTGCAGACCTGCCGCCCAGAGTGATGTAACTTCCGTGCAGGGGGGTCAAGTCCGGGAACGCCTACCTCATATTTTTTTTGCCATTGCGCCTTTTTCTCGAGCCCTTTCCTTCCTCTCTCCGACTTCCACTCTTCACCAGACCCTCACCTCTCAGTAATCTCACAATGGCCTCTGTCGCGCGTCTCTCCTCTTCGGCTCTGAGGACCTCCCTCAGGGCCTCCCCTTTCAATGCCAGGCTGACGGCCTTCAACGCCGCTCGCTGCTACTCCTCCAAGACCCAGGTAATACACTCTCCCGTCCGCCCGGCCGCACTACCCGAGGTTCTGAGGTTCTACTGAAGGTACACTGAAGCTGACACGTTCGCATCTAGACCCTCAAGGAGCGCTTCGCTGAGCTTCTCCCCGAGAAGATCGAGGAGGTCAAGGCCCTGAGAAAGTGAGCAAACACCCATTGGCTCCTCTCCATCGCGGGGCTCGACAGAAGCTAACCTCATCGTCTATCAGGGAGCACGGCAGCAAGGTCATTGACAAGGTCACCCTCGACCAGGTCTATGGCGGTGCCCGTGGCATCAAGTGCCTCGTCTGGGAGGGTTCCGTCCTCGACGCCGAGGAGGGTATCCGCTTCCGCGGCAAGACCATCCCCGAGTGCCAGGAGCTCCTCCCCAAGGCCCCCGGCGGCAATGAGCCCCTTCCTGAGGGTGAGTTTGTTTGCAACACCGACAGGTCTTGACCGCGCTGACGAGCAAACGCAGGTCTCTTCTGGCTTCTCCTGACCGGTGAGGTCCCCTCCGAGCAGCAGGTTCGCGACCTGTCCGCCGAGTGGGCTGCCCGTTCCGACATCCCCAAGTTCGTCGAGGAGCTCATCGACCACTGCCCTACCGACCTGCACCCCATGGCCCAGTTCTCCCTTGCCGTCACCGCTCTCGAGCACACCTCTTCCTTCGCCAAGGCCTACGCCAAGGGTGTCAACAAGAAGGAGTACTGGGGATACACCTTCGAGGACTCCATGGACCTGATTGCCAAGCTGCCCACCATTGCCGCTCGCATCTACCAGAACGTCTTCAAGGGCGGCAAGGTCGCCCCCGTCCAGAAGGACAAGGACTACTCCTTCAACTTCGCCAACCAGCTCGGTTTCGGCAACAACGCCGACTTCATCGAGCTCATGCGTCTCTACCTGACCATCCACACTGACCACGAGGGTGGCAACGTCTCTGCCCACACCACCCACCTGGTCGGCTCTGCCCTCAGCTCCCCCTTCCTGTCCGTTGCTGCCGGTCTCAACGGTCTGGCCGGTCCTCTCCACGGCCTGGCCAACCAGGAGGTCCTGAACTGGCTCACCGAGATGAAGAAGACCGTCGGCGACGACCTTAGCGACAAGGCCATCACCGACTACCTCTGGTCCACCCTCAACGCCGGCCGTGTCGTCCCCGGTTACGGCCACGCCGTTCTCCGCAAGACTGACCCCCGCTACATGGCTCAGCGCAAGTTCGCCCAGGGTACGTATCTGCAATGAAGAAAACCCCGAAACGAAGTGACACAAGCTGACAACCCTACAGAGAAGATGCCCAACGACCCCATGTTCAACCTCGTCTCCCAGGTCTACAAGATCGCCCCCGGTGTCCTTACCGAGCACGGCAAGACCAAGAACCCCTACCCCAACGTCGACGCCCACTCCGGTGTCCTCCTCCAGTACTACGGTCTTACCGAGGCCAACTACTACACCGTCCTCTTCGGTGTCTCCCGCGCCATTGGTGTCCTTCCCCAGCTCATCATCGACCGCGCCCTCGGTGCCCCCATCGAGCGCCCCAAGTCCTTCTCCACTGCCAAGTGGGCCGAGCTCGTCAAGAAGCTTTAAGCGGTTTCGCTTAGAGGTGAGGAAGAAAAAAGGTGAAGAAGACACGGACGCACATAGAGGTGCGCGCGTGGAAAAGTCAACATGGTCGCATGAGCGATCTACAATAGACATGACAGGCAGCGTGTTGTTTCAGTCGGGGTGGATAGAGAGGCTTTGGGCGATACCATCCACTGCGCTTGTACAATACCGGGAAGGGTTGCTTTTACCGGGAATATCTGGGTTGTTTTAGTTATTCTGGTCGAGGCAAATACACCAATGCGAATTTTGAAGTTCAAACAACGGTCCATTCACGCGAAGCTTTGAGCACAAGCCGACTTTTGACAGGCTGGACATTGGACGATCATGGTCTGTAGCTTGTGGCGTCGAGAGGAAACAATTGCCGATCTATTCCCCGCCGTAGAGAAGTCGCTGCGCATGCCGCGATGCATGGACTCGGGCGGACTAGGTAGGCAGGGAGCTATCCAAGCTTGGGACGAGCTCCTGCAGGAGCGTCATGCACGCGCCGTGCCTCACTAACACGAAGGGTCTTAGCTAAGCCCGGGACAAGTCCAGTTGACAGAAGGTTAGGTAAACTCTGTAGAGCTATGCGAACCATCCCCAACTGGAGTCCGACGAAAACACCATGGGCAAGCAAACAGGGGCCCTGCAAAAGCAAGGCAGTCGCAGCGAGGGATGCGCCGAGAGGTAGAGCTGCCGGGACGCAATTGGACGGTTTGATGTTATGGTGACACAGATGTAGGACAGTCAATCACTTCACATATTGGGTACACCGCACATCCTCCTTTGCCCGGGTTGACAGACCTTTCTGGCTGGGTTTGCTTCTTTGAATTTTCGTGGTCGTTCCCTCGTCCCGGAAGATCCCCACGGAATTTTGCGTTGAGCTCTCCAGATGGGGACAAGGCTGGAGCTGTTGGGGAGGTTGAGCTCCAGGGCGGGCGACTTAGTGCCCGTTTGGCGTGGTTGGCGGAGAGCACACGGGCCAGTCCGTGGGCACTGCGGCGCGGCGGGATGGGACCTGCGGTGCGGCTGGGTACCTGGGTGCCTGCCTGCCTGTCGGGCCCTTTTCGTTGATTTGGGATTGATTGCCGGAAGCCGTGGTGGTGGCTTAGGTGAGGTGAGGCACCTAAACCACCCGGGGGGAACAATGGCTTGTTTGTTTGGTGGACGCTTCTTCTAAGCTGGCTTGGGCTGACATCAGACTGCGCGTAGATAGGTAATCGAAGAGCGAGCGAGCGCTTCCCGTCACTCGTTCGAGTGTGAGATGTTCTCGTTGGCAAGAGGACAGACAGGGAGAAGGAAAGGGAGTCTCTCGTATTATAGGTTGCCTCAGCAGGTAATGCGGATGGGGATTTCCAGACCAGCAGCTACACTATCAGGTCTTGGATGTTCGCATTCTGCCTCCGTGTCACCGTTACAAGCCCTCCCGGCACCCAGACGCGCGAGGACAGAGTACCGGAGTGAAACTCGCCAAGCTGACATACGCTGCAGCAACCATTGGGGGAAAGCAGCCGGGGCTCGGCCTGCAGCCAGCGCGGACTGGACAGATCTGCCTCGAGAACAGGTAAGGTCGGGGCAATGGGCAGGGAGGTAATCAAAAATCATACCTAAATCGGCGGTAGGCATACGCACACGCGCAGGAGCTCTCAGCGGCAGCTCATCAGCCCTGGGGACCTGAGAAAAAAATTGAGGGCCCCTGGCTCACTGTTTCGCTGCCAAACCCACCCAATTCCCACGTGCAAAAGGCGCCGTCTCCCTCGCCGCGGAGCTGTTGTCCCTCTGTTCTGTTCTTTCTGTCTTCGTCGCTAAACTGACACTGACACTGGCAACTGCTCCCCCCCCGACTCAGGCCAATCCTATCCCTCCCCTCCCATCGTTGTTTTTTTATTCCCTCTCAGTCGAATCTCCCGACCCTTTTTCACCCTTCTGCCTCGGCCATACTCCGAGACAAGCTCCGAACCAGCTCGATATCCGAGGTCCTTCCCAGCTTTTCTCCCGCAACCTACCGCATTCCCCAGCTTGTGTGCTCCATCCACGGGCGTTACCCCATACCCATAAACCGACGACTTCAACCTCCCTCCCCCGCGAAGAAGCACCCTCTTCCCTTGGTCAGGGCCCTTTCCCGTCATCACAAGTAGCAGAGCCATGGTCGCCGTCGCCACTATGCCCGCCCCCATCGGGGAGCCTCAGCGGCTGGAGAAGAAGCCCATCAAGTTCTCCAACTTGCTCCTGGGCGCCGGTTTGAACATGTTCGAGGTCACTACGCTTGGCCAGCCGCTCGAGGTCGTCAAGACCACCATGGCTGCCAACCGTGGCGACGGCTTTGGCACTGCCCTGGGCCGCATTTGGGGACGCGGTGGTGTCCTTGGCTGTGAGTAATCCCCCATCTCCCTCCCCATTTGACGACACGATGCCAAAAGTCATCATCATCGACGACGCAAGGACCATGGCAACGACTACCCCCTGTCATTGGCGAATTGAAGGCTCGCTCGACCGATCCGGATCCCATGCTGACCCCTCGTCCCACGCACAGTCTACCAGGGTCTCATCCCTTGGGCCTGGATCGAAGCCTCCACTAAGGGCGCCGTCCTCCTCTTTGTCGCTTCCGAAGCCGAGTTCTACGCCCGCAGCTACGGCGCTTCTGACTTCGGTGGTGGTATCATCGGTGGTATCACCGGTGGTGTTGCCCAGGCCTATGCCACCATGGGTTTCTGCACTTGCATGAAGACGGTCGAGATCACCAAGCACAAGATGGCCGCCTCGGGAGTCGCTCCCCAGAGCACCTTCGCCACCTTCATGGACATCTACCGCAAGGAGGGTATCCGCGGTATTAACAAGGGTGTCAACGCCGTCGCCATCCGCCAGATGACCAACTGGGGTTCCCGCTTCGGTCTGTCTCGTCTGGCTGAGCAGAGCATCCGCAAGTTCACCGGCAAGGAGGAGGGCCAGAAGCTCGGCGCCTGGGAGAAGATTCTCGCCTCCAGTCTTGGTGGTGGTCTCTCCGCCTGGAACCAGCCCATTGAGGTTATCCGCGTCGAGATGCAGAGCAAGAAGGAGGACCCCAACCGCCCCAAGAAGATGACGGTCGGCAACACCTTCCGCTACATCTACTCGACCAACGGCGTTGCCGGTCTCTACCGCGGCGTTGCTCCCCGTATTGGTCTCGGCGTTTGGCAGACGGTCTGCATGGTTGCTTTGGGTGATATGTGAGTGCCTCCTTTCCGGATTGAACACCTGGCCGGACCAAGCTAATCGTTGTGACACTGCAGGGCCAAGACTTACGTCGAGAAGATCACCGGCGACACGGTCACGGCTAAGCATTAAGAAACGGCGTTACGAAATCTAGACGAGGCCTGGAAAGGCCATTGGACTTGGGATTGGCCGGTTTGGCAAAATGGTCGGGAGCGGACTTTGGGTGGGGGGGCCGCAGGAGCTCCGTGAACATCACCCATAGCTCCGCCACAGCCCCTTGCGAGTGAAATCCTTGGGCTCCGTATCTGTATCTGTTCTTCATCTGGTTTCTGTTTCCAGCTCGAGATATTCTGTTATGAGGCGCTCTGCGCCCTTGGAACTATAGACAATTGCTCCACAGACCGACGTATCCCCGCCTTGCAGATGTGATGTGCGCCCCGGACTTTCACCCGCCGAAAAACCCACCACTCCGATCACCTCCGCTGCGGACGTCGATGCGGAGCAAGTCCGGGTTTGAGGTTGACCTGGCAGCTCCCGGGCCGGCCGAGCGTTAGAGTTCCGGCGCCGAGGGGGCCAGTCCGCATGGTCCCGCTGAAACACGGGGCACGATCGGAGGTTTGTCGGGTTCCACTGTCTGACGGCGGTCGATCTGCGAGAGTTCTTCGGCGATAGCAATTTCCTGCATCCTCTGACAGTTTTCCATCTTTTGGAGATCGTGGGTCGAGCGAGGGCTACGTAGGTGGTGCACAATGACGTTTCAGAGGAGGCTTGGTGAAGCTTCTTGCATTATCTTGCCCTGCCGCCTGTTGCCCGCGTCCTGCGGGTCTTGAGGCTGGATGATGGGAGCTTGCGATGGTTCATCGTGGCAGAGGGGGCGGCGGGGCTGACGGCATGAACGTGATGTACACACCAGCTCCGGCCCTAGGTTTTGAGGCCAGTGGGGAAAGATTATGACAAGGAGGCTGTGACGATATGCCTCTCCGTCAGGCGAGCTGGCGTTAAAGTAGGTTTTGCAGTCGGATGTATCTTGATGTACGCCCTGGAGTCCGTGGGAAATGTGGCAGGGGGGTGTCGGTCTAGAGTACTTGTTTGCTGTGCCTTTGGCGGGTCTGTCAAACTAACTTTCATGCAGTGATGGGAGTTTGAGAAAGGATTTTTTTTCTCCTCTGACGTAGTTCTTGGGAGCAGGCGAGGTCAGCAGGGTCGTCTGGCTGCCTGCTGGGTGGCAGTGTCGATGTGATACTTCGTCATGGGGCTGGAGGCTATTGGAGAGACATCGATTATCAGGGCAGGGTTTTTACACACAAGGGCTCATTCGCACAAAGTAAAGTTTTCATTGGATGTTGTCTATTCTGTTTCCTTTTGTGTTACACACAGGTGCGTTTCGTAGGTTGTGCGGATGAGGACTTGGGAGAGGAGGGCGGGTGTGAAGGTGGAAGCATAACGGGAACATGGAGGCATCCAGCCAGTATCGTCTGTTGTTCAGAGATGTCCATAACCCTCGAGATGCTTTTAATGTGGAAGTCTTTTAGAACTCCCTCTTACGTGCGTCTTCAGGTCGAAGACATGAACAGAAGATGTAGGAGTGCAGTCAGTCTATCTGTCATTTAGCAGGCTGCAGGGCCTACAACTCCCGTTAACTTTCCATCAGATACAATCATATACCTATTGTCGCCAATCATCTTTTTTTCTATCCCAGTACCCAGCAAGTGGAAACAAGGCTTTTCGGTAGCGATGGTAGTAGATCCAGACAGCTAGCTGGAAACCATGAGCGGCTACAATGTGCAAGATGAGGTTTCTGTTTACCCTGTTCATCTGTCGGGGTCTAAAGGAATGCAAATGTAGCTAGCTGGCTTTAACATGTTATCGCCCGTGAGATAGCCACCGTATTGTTGCAGTCTGGAACCTTCACTTATTGTCATAAGACCGCCGGTGCCACTTGAAGTAGGCAGATATTACAAATTGATTCCAAGTATCAAGGACCCGGATGTTCCTTGGTAACAAACTACAATAGCCGCCTGAATAGCACCGAAAGATGACAAGCTCGGATAGCCGCTGACTGAACTCCTCGCTATTGACAATTCAACCTGCTGCCGAGTCCCTCGAACTACTGCCAAGACACGAGACCCTCGGCTCCTCAAAAAGAAACCCTTCCTCTGTCGTTCTCGACGGCATCTCTTCAAAAGCATCTGATATTTCCGTACTCGTTCTTCGTCGTCTGCCACCACGCCGACTCGATGGAGCCGGGGCCGCACGAGAAGGAGGCGGGCGTGGTGCGCCAGACGAGCTCGCCCTTCTCGAGGCCGCACGAGTCGGCGACCTTAAAGGTGCACCAGAAGAAGGCGCGCAGGTGGTCCTTGAGCAGGGCGCAGGTCTTGGTGATCTTGTCCTTGGGCACGGCGGCGCGGACCTCGAATTTCCTTTGGTGCATCAGGTTGCCTCCCGGGGTCGGGACCGGGAAGATGAGGCACCGGTTCTTGTTCGGGAGGGCGGCGAGGGTGGTGTTGGTTTCCTCGTCGTCCCAGGCGGGAGCCTTGTCGTTTTCGGTGATGTTCTTGGTTGGATTTAAGTCGACTGGGAATGTAGGAAGGGAGTCGGCTGGCGAAGGCTCCGGGGCCTGGCTGAGTGAGGCATCGTGAGCTTCGTCTGGCACTGGAGCCGCGAGGGAGAGGGTGCCCGCGGCCAGAACGAGGTAGAAGAGAGAAAATCTCATCGTTCCTGTCGGTCTCAGAATACTGATCTAATGAAGCTGAAGCTGGATTCGAGAGATCCTGTAGAATCTGTGAGGTGAGGCTCAGGCGTAGAACCAGAATGAAGGGAAAGGAATTGGAAAGATTTTGGAAAACTGAGAGAAAACTCTGGCCACGGTTATCGTGGCCGGCCGTCGATTAAGCCCACGTGGAGTGGCGTATTCAAGTCGACGATAACGAGGGTGTTCCTGCCGTTTCACGGACAGCATAAACGGCGGGAAGGTGATAACACCCGGTCATTCGGCAAAGGGGTGGGCTTGTGAAGCGAGTGTGGTTCCGCGTGGCTGGACACCTCTATCACCAAAATTGAATTTCACGTCAGGGAGGAATTTGAAAAGTTGATTATTTTCTGACGAATTTCTTTTCTTCGCACAAGACACCGCCATTGTTGGCACCTTGTCGTCGCCTCGGCCTCCAAGTATGACTTCTCTGGCTGCCTGGCAGTGATTCGCGTGGCTCGAATCTTTATGACCGATGTACCTTGCAATTTTTCTGCGGCCAGGTGAACATTGTGGCGTCAGACGTTGAACAGGACAGAAGGGACGTGAGGCAGAGACTGGGTTCTCAGAGACTTATGAACCGAAACCTGGCACGCTAAAGGGCCGCTATCATGATAGAGACTTCAGATCTCGGAGCATAGCGATGATTTACGTGCCCACAAGTCAACATGCTGGAGGTTTGAACGTTGAAGTGGTGCCGATGTGAATGCTTGAAGACAAGCTATCAACGTCCTGACTTTCTGGGCCAAGTCCAAGAATATGTCCTTGATGATCACGATATTCTCCAAATTGCGTCGGGTTGCCCTGCCGAGCTCTCCTCGAGAGCACCTGACCGCAGCTGGAGGGGGTCAGCACTACATTATGAGACACCTTTATCACGATATATTACTTGATATATGCATAGGTCATGATGCATCTTTACTGGACCACTTACAGATATGTTCGCAAGCCTACCCGGCTCCACGATCGCCCCCAAAAACAATAAATAAATTTTCCAAATTGCTGTGCTTAATGACTACATGGGATACATCGAAGACTGGGGTGGTTCTACTTCTCAAAGAGGGTCGGGTGTGGGTTGTTCTCCAGCCTGAATGGCTTCGTCCTGCGTCGCTCTGACAATCTTGGTGGATATCCTCGTGCAGAGCTGCTTCCGTGTTCCGTGGAATACAATGGGTCATCTGTACAACAGAGCTTTTTTCGACAGACCTCACGGCCATGTGACTCGGGAGAATTGGGGAAGAGGTCGCTGGTATCTGGATTGTGCGTCGTATAGTACATCGATTGAACAACATCCGGGGTCATGAACCGCCCAATTCCACGCCCCCAGGTATTCTGTCTAGTTTTCAGACCTTCTGAAAGACGATATAATACTCCTGATATATCCCCATTATTATCAATTCGTAGACTCGAGACGACCGAGACGACAGGGACAACAGGGATGCAGTCAGTATAAGCATGGAGTTTTCCTAGAGGTAAAGGCTCCGCGGCGCCTGCTTGATTATCCTTCGGCTCAGACATCGTGTATGTGGTGTCTTGAATGGGTAACTTGGAGCAGTCGTAAACAGATCCGAACCCAACCCTGCTCTCTGGTATCGCTCAACTGGGTTCGATTCCTCTGAACAGAATGAGACGATCTTCGGCTGCCGAGGAAAGTGGTTGAATAGCTTGGGCAACTGTCGTTGTTGGGCCTTCCTTCCCAGTGAGTGAACAAGAGAAAAGGCGGAGGGAAAACTCACTGGACTCTCTTTTGGCAGGTATTCCCTCACCCCTCCGTCCTTCTTTCTTTTCTCGTTATTTTACTCGCAGGTGCTAGAACGGTAGCGAATGCCTCTGGTCTGCTCGAGAGTCTTGATTTAATGACATTCGTCTCGTACAAGAACCTGACCTTCGCAACTACGTCCACCAATGCCCTCAAGATGAAGTCGAAAAACTACAGCGCGGCTTGCGCCGTCCTCGCAAACACCCTCGACGGCAACATCATCGCCGACCTTGCTGACCTCGCCAATGTCCGGGGCAGGCTGGTGTTCGTAAATGCCGCTCCCCACCCCTACATCTGCGTCTCTCTAAAGATCCCTCTTCCCCTCAAAGCGAAAGATATTGAACAAGGTGTTCCTCGCCCAAATGCGCAAGATGCCGACCACCGCATAAACATCAAGCTGCCTCAGGGTTGCTACACCTACACCACTGAGGAGGCTAGTCCAGAAGTCAATAGGCGGGTTGCCGGCGATGAACTTGCCAAACTTTTGGTGGTTAACATCAAATTCAACGAAGGCGCAACTTCGGGTATCGCATTTGACCGAGGCAAAACTGAACAAGGCTGGAGCATGCCTTTCGTCAGTGTATCGGACCCTCGAGTCGATAGTTGGATCAAAAATTACGAAGTCATTGCCGATACTACGGCTCTTTTGTCAGTGGTTCGAGGCACTAGTTTTCTTCTCGTCGTCAGAGCCCCAAAGGACAGCATCGACAGCAAGCTCGATGAGACCCGACTCCCACCGGTCTCTGATCATGGCTCCAGCAGCAACCTGCTAGCTTCAGACGTCGGTGGCGTCGCTGTGAAGACCGAGGATGACCACATCAACCAGCTCACTTAGGAAGTGGGTAGCGTGAGGACTGAAGAGGAGAGAGAACGCAAGAGAATCGAGAAAGAGCGCAAAAAGACCCGTTATGTGAAGAAGCACAAGGAGTATAAGAGGCGTCGGCAGGAGAAGGCTGCGGAGAAAGGGAAGTTCGAGGAGATAATGGCCGAGCTGAAGAAGAAACTCGAAGAGAGCGGGCTCAGAAAGCGGGTGTTCGAGCACGTGCTCGCAGTGAGGATGGAGCGGCTTGAAGAGGCTCGAAGAGAGGAAGAGGTTCGGGGTCAAGTAGGAAGTGCTTGACTGAATGAACTCCACCCTGGAGTTGAAAGATTATCCGTGTTTATAACGCAGGTTTAGCGCTTGATTCTTACTCCGTCAGTATCGCTGTTGTCGCTCTCAAGATCAAGCCGGGGGCTACGGGTCTTTTAGATATCGCAAGGTAGCAGCACTTCACAGCGTCAAGCAGTAATAGCGGTCAAGATAAAGTGTTCCATATTGTCCCAACGTCCCTGCGACTATGTGAGCACCATGCGGAAGTAGAGGTAAGAGCGAGATTCCAACGACAATGAACATAGATCGAACACATCCACCTTGTCAGGCATGAAAAGACACCGACTTGATGCCATAGTTTAGCCGTATTCCATCGTTCACCACGTCCGGATCTCAAGTTTCGATGCAGTCCACGTCCTCCCAATCATGACCTAACTCAAGGGTAGTCCGTCATCGTCAAGGCGCCAGCAGAGCGCACAGTCAGCCATCGGAGCCGTACATCCGATCCGATCTTGTCTTTCCTTACCCGAGCGCAGGACATCAATCCTTTCCGGACGAAAAAAGAAGTGTCGACGTCAGTTCAGCATCGCCGTGCGCCGCCCTCCCCCCAAAAAAGTTTCGCGCGCGCGCAAGAACAATCCCAGAGGTTTGGACGTGCACAGACATCATCCTGCCCAACGTTTCTAGAGTTCGAAGGTCTATTTTTTACCCCAATCTTCCGGCCGGAGAGAGAGGGCTGTGCTCCTTTGGGGGAAGAGAAAACCGGACGGAACATCAAGGGGGACATGTATATGAGCACAATCGTGGAAGGGACGCTGAGTACATGTCAACCTGGTATTGTCTGTCTGTCACTGTTACGGCTGTCTATTATCGTTAGTACTTCTATCACTGTCACTGTAGCCCGTCGTCGACGCTGCTGTCTGTCATCTTGCTGCTAGCATGAGATACCCATTCAGCTTGGTTGGGGTGTGGAATAAGAGTCCCCTTTCCCAACCGGCCGAGTCCCTTCTCCCCGCAATATCGATGAAACTTCGAAACGCGTCCAGTTCGAGAAGGGAACAAGGAACCTGACGGCAGTAAAACGCATGGCACACTGGGAGGTATTCAGGAAAAAAAAGTAGGCGGAAAAAATTTACACGCGGGAAATTTGGGGGTTTCGGGCAAAACAAAACAAAGAAACAATGACCGGACGAACACCCCCCGTGCCCCCAATGGCTATTACTCCGTTCACACCCAGAAGAGAGAGAAGGTTTTGACAGAGGAAATAAACGTAAACAAAATGCATGGTTCATAGCTGGTTGCGGCCGACATGTGTTCATTCGTTAGTAAGGCACTTTTTCATCATCGTTTTTTCCCCCGCCTGGCTGTGCAAGGTAAGCTACATATCAAAAAAAAGTTACTCTTCCAGCTGGCCCTCTCCGGAGGATGATGGAGAAATGGATTGGATTGAATGGCATGGTTCGCTTCGACGCGGCCCTGCCACCAAGACCGCGCCCCCCTCGATCTTGGGCAGTGGGAAGCTTGTTTCCCCCTCGAGGCCGAATGATTTGCGGAACTCGACCTCTGCCAATGTTGCCAATATGCTGCTGGGCGCCTTGGCTTGCTCCGTAGCATCGCCCCGCGGCGCCGTGGGCTTCAGTCGTCGGCAAATGTCGGTAGAAGGTCAAATTTGTGTCGCAGCACCGCCCGCAGGGAGCGACGAAGTCGGCCGGAAGGGAAACAGGTGAGTTGTGTAAGAAGGAAAGACTACATGTCGTCGTCGCAGATTGACCCCTTCAAGCCACACACGCCCAGCCGACGACGCCTGCCGCCCGGCTAGACCAGAACCAGCTTTGCCCGCCTGCGTGCTGCGCGCTGCTGAAGGAGGCTTTTCCGTCCCGCTGTCGGTTGGTTGCCCTGGGAAAAAGCCAAGAGCCAAGGCGTCAAAGGGCTGGCTACAATAGTAAAATGACAACAGAAAGAAAAATAATCAAACACAATAACAGCGTCGGCGAAAACAGGACAGCCCCGACGAGAAATCGATGCCATCTCTTCGTTGCTGCATGACACGCTCGACGAGCTGATCGCAATAAGTCCGCGCAGCGGTCATCCCCCAAAGTGAACCGAACCAAATGCTTCTAGAAGGGCGGAAGCGTGCAGAAGCTCGGCGGAGCTGGCGGGCGGTCTGCTGGCGCTGTGGAGCTGATGGAGTATCATCGACTGAGAAGTTGAGAACCGTGCTGGCGACTGGCCGCATACAGTATGGTTCAGGAACAGCTGGCCCAGCATCTCTGGAGACTGGCGCCATCTTGTCGTCTGGACTGCCGCCGGCTCACTTGCTTCTGCTGCTGCAAGATGGAGTCCCCAATAAAAAAAAAACACCAAGATCCATTTGCCATCCCGCCCAACAGGAACTGAGGGTTCGACTCCATATTGCCCTAGTGTGCATAGAATGCAAGGTCGGGTTCTGGCGGTGGGACTCCGGACTGCACTTGCGTGCCAATGGGCCACACTCCCGCAGACCAGACCCTGCCGATAGATGGACGGAGACTTTCCGGCCCTCTCCTCGTCGCTCCTCATCGCCCCATGGTCCAGTCACCAAGGTACCGCCGTGCCACTGCCAGGCGAGGGAAACCGCGGCAGACAAACCGGCCCTATTCCCGGCTCGTCGCTTGAGCCCACTGACTCGTCTCTCTTCTCGTGGCTTCTCACTTCAACGGGGCGGACGGGATCCATGGCCCACGGGCCACGGGGCCTCGTTGGACGAACCAAAGCAAGATATGGACCGTAATCGTTAGCCAACCGCTACTCCACGCAAGCCATGGTGAATTCTCACCGCTTGATGACGATGGGCAATAGCGTAGTCACCGTAATGTGTAGGGGAATAGGGAATGTCACCTGGTGACTTCCGTGTCGCTCTGACATGGCTGATCAGTGATACTGATGGCGCTCTCCTCGCAAGACGAACCCGGTCCCATCCCAGCCTCGTCCGGGTTGGCCCTGCTGCCGCCGGCCTGCTCGACGTGCAAGATGACAAGATCCCGTCCCAAGATCCAACGTTGGACGCCCGTCACCTTGTTGAACTTGGCCATCAGAGAGCTCCGGTTAACGACGACAAAGAATTACGTTGGCTAGCTAGAAGAACCGGCTCGCTGACCGGGTTTCACGTTCATTGGTTTGTTTCAAGTCCCAGTTCGTCGTGAGCTGTGCCGTGCGCGCGTGTGGTTCGCATGCGACCTTGCAGCCCGCAGCCAGCCGCCTCGATGCGATGCTGTGATGTGCTGCGCGTCTTGCGCGTACTGTGTCTTACTCTTGCAAGCCCTCGACGTTCCATCGCCAAGTAGCAAAGCGAGTCGAGTCGAGTCGAGTTCCGCCGAGTCCCGACCTCCCTCAACGGGACGGGACACACACCGTTGGCGGCCGACTTTGCAACCTACACTACAAGCTCGCCATTTTTCCTTCCGGAACTTTTCGAGGCGTCTTGGCCGCAGCTGCAGCTAATCTGACACTTCAGGTACGGTGCAGCGAGGCGGCTTTGGACGCGTGCGTGCGCGAATTGCTGTGCTGTACGGAGTATCTGTACGGTTATCCATACTCGGACAGAGTTTCACCCTTTGGCAATCTTGAATTTTTTGGCTCAAAAACAATCCACTCGAACAGCCCTGCGGCCCCCTCAATGACGTCCGTCGTGGAGGCAAAAGACGCATTGAGCAATTTCAATCGGACGACATGATGCGGCACATCGGCAGACACTGAGGATCGCCCCTTCGTCTCATTAAAAGGCACTCAAAATTCGACACGAGCTCCAGCCAAGCCCTATCGGGTACGCGCTGCTTCTGTGGTGACTGGTGGGCGTGGTGTAAACAATGCGATTCGGTACCCGTTCACCCACAGGTTAATGTCCGAAGATGCCAGGGTTCATGGCAGCAACACGGTGACATGATGCAAATGAGGAAGCATGCCAAACCGTGCCCCCCAATGGCGCGGGACAACACCCCCCAGGGGCGTCTGCGATTCAAGCCATTTTCGCCTCAAGCGCTTCCTTGTCCTGTTGTTGGTGACAGTGTTGCGTTGCCGTCGCGGCGAAACGATAGCTCGAGAGTCGAGATTCGAGGCCCTGCCGATGGTAAGGTAAGGTAAGCTCGATCCAAGTCCAATATCGCCGTTCTTATCGATTTGTTGGATCATACTCCGCTTGCTTCCTTCGTCCACCGCTCCCCGCCGACAAGCCCATCGAGTCCGGAGGTGGAATTGGATGGATATCGGATCACCTCATCACCCACAGGAATCAAGATGAGCGCTGCAAGCCGAGTCGGGCCCCAGTAGTCTCGCCCAGAAGACCCTGTTGAACGGCGCACGAGGAGGCGGCATTCAGTGTGCCGTGCGCTGGGGAAGACGGCGTCGCGTGCGACGACGACCGATAGTTTGGCAGCTGGATCGGGATTCGTGGCGTAACGCGACCGACGCTTTATCGTGACCAATCCCTGCATGTCATTACGTGCAAATGTGCATCAGCAATGCGAAGAAGAAACGAGATGACTGATGGGCCGTGGAGCCACTACGAGCGAGCGCCAGAGTGCTTGAGTGGTGAGTGCGTGCACTCAGTCTTGACTCTCGAGATGTCCAACGCCGGTGGTGCTGCTGCTGATCGCATTCAACGTATCGCACGCCGTTGCACGAGGTTGGTGATGCTCAAGGGCCCGACTCGCTGGCCAAGACCGTGGGTTCGACCTTCCTCCCCAAAGGGTATCAATGCGACGAGACCAGTCCCTTGAAATCGCTTGGCCATTTGCTCGCTCAATCTCCAGACCCCGATTCCCCCACGGCCACGGCCCAGCGGAAGTTTGCGGGCTGGACTCCGTGAGCCAAGAAGGATCATCTATACTTGGAAATGGCCGTGTCTTAAAAGGTCATAAACGAGGCGGTCGTGGGTTGGAAAAAGACGCATACGAAGCTGCAGCAGTGGCTGTCATCGCGGGCGGCCAAGACTTGTAGAGAGACGACTGGTCGCAGCTCCTCCGACCCTATCCAACTTCTCTAGACCGACTGACTCGGAAGGGGGTCATGTAGAACCGAACGACGGCCGAGTGAGGCTTCGAAGGGTAGACTCGCAGCAGCGACTGCGGGAGAATCAGGGCCGTCAAATCCCCGCACTCTACAGGATGCGGGAGCGGAGGCACAGTGCAGCAGCGTGTGGGATGCGAGGGACGAAATCGGGAAGACGAGCAGCCGCCGGGGCGCATCCGAGGATTGAGTGGTGGGTGGTGGTGCAGCACTGCAGCGTACAGCGGTACCCCAAAGTCGACAGGGCCAAAGGTGCGCGCGATATGCAAATCATCCAATCCGACTGCGATATTTGAAATGGCTCATCTCTGCCGGTTCAGAGCGCGGCGTGCCTCTTTGCTAAGAGCTGGAGAGCACAAAGACGGTGAGGAGGCGCCGAGATACCCCACGAGAGAACACGAGGACAATCCCAAGGGATGGCGAGCGAGGAGTCAGGATGCGATTGCTCCAGACTCCATGCTCCATCCATCCAGCCCAGCGGTCAAGGTTTCCAGCAGGTTATCGCTCCGTACTGCCGCCGGACTCTGGACTCTGGAGAGCAACAGGACGTGGACCGGCAAAGGCACCGGCCAGGGCCCCCAAAGGCTCCAGAGAGGCCCGGGCGCCGTCCGTGGCAAGGCAAGGCAAGGAAGGCAGGTTGGGATGGTGGAAGTAGCCGTATTAGTTAGTTCAGAGTAGACTATAGTGTAACACTACGGTCGACTAGAATGTGTACTGTAGAGTGGTGTACGGATGCCCGTAATCCGTAATCCGTGCCCGGGTCTTGGTGAGTCGTTTCAGCATCGGCGAAGTTCTGCAGAGCTAGGAGGCCCTGTTAAAGTGGCTGTCAACCGCCGGAGGAGTAAACGTCTGGGCGGTTCGGTAATGTAGTCCCATCGGACAAGGCCTGGGAGTGGAAGGCAAAATGGCCATGGCAGACCGAGGAGCGCGATGAAAGACCGGATCCCCCCGGTTTCCACAACGGCGAGACCGAACGCTGACCGACACGGCACCGATCACACGACGAGGGAAGACTTGGTATTGTTCCACGTGAAGTGTCGATCGAGTGGGCATGCCCAGAAAGCTTAGGTCAGCTCCGCGGTCGCGAGGCGAGGTGAGGCGAGAGCGAGAGGCGGCTGCAAGCCACGGTCGGTCGGAGGTCGGTGCGAGTGCGACAGCCAGAAAGGTGCGGTGTGGTGCGGCACTGCGGATCGGCCGGAGCGGCGATGGTTGACTGAGTAAGAGGAAGGTCATGGAATGGGCAACGCCCCGGCAGCGATGACGTAGAGGGCCCTCAAAAGCCCTTTCTGACAGCGTTGACAAGCCGAGGAAGAGGAGGACGAGGAGGAGCTGGGACCACCATCGGTGCGATTCCGACTCGGCATCTCTGCGTGATCCATCATCCAGTTATTAGGCTTGCCAGCGCAGCAGAGCACGGGGCAAGGCAGTCAGGTCAGGCAGTCATGTCGTTCGAGGAATCGATAGTACCGGCAGGTGAAGGTAGCGTGAATGGATACATGCTGGCTGCGGGAGCGGATACACCAGGCCAGGCCCGTGTGGACTGTGGGCTATGTGGACTCTGGCCCTTTGAAGCTCCGACTGCCTACTGACCCAGGTGGTGGTGACTCTGAGCGATAAGCTGGAGGAGTTGGGAGGTCAGACCCAGGGAAACAACGAGCGAGGGGTTTTTCCCGCAAGCAATGGGGGACCCTGTATGCATGCGCGGTGCGGTGAACAGTGGGTAATCGTCCCGTGGGAACACATCGTGGATAATGCGAATTAGCTCTAGCTTGCCCACCCGAAGTTATTCTCCGCCGGCCCAGAGGGCGGACAAGGAATCGAGAACAATTCGATACGGGCCTTTACGGCGACCGCGGCTTGGTCGTCTCTTTGCGGCATCTGGCGAGGCAATTTTTGGGGTTTGCTGCTGCACGAGTGCTGTCACTGCAGGATCCAGACTGCGCCGAGAGTCGGATCCCACGTTTCCCCGGCCTGGAGAAAGGGGGACCAGACCGCGCCAACGGGCGGCGAAGAGAGAGAGAGAGAGCTCGATGCGATGCCGACCGACAGGCAGAACGAGCCAGAGTCGCAGTCTTGGCCTTGGAGAAGAGCTGCATCCATCGACGGTCGTCTGTTCGTCGCCCACGGCGGGGCAGGCTGGGCGTAGGTTAGTCTTCTGGTTCGTTGCTGTTGCTGGTCGATGGGCCCGGCGGGAGGGATTCCACAGAGTGTGGATGATGGATGGGCGTGGGTAGCCTTTCCGCTTGAGGGGAATATTGCGCGGATACGCAGCATCCAGGCCTGGTCAGCCTGTCAGGTACCTGGATGCATGCTCCACGGTGGGCAGGACAGGACAGGACAGGGGTGGCATCCATTGGGACTTGGGGAAGCTCGACAGGGGGCCTACCGCTTGGCTCCGGGGTGGGCGAGCGATGGATGCACGTCGTGAAAGGGCGAGATGCTTGGTGTGTCGAGAACAGCGTTCGTGTTGTCGATGGCAGGCGGGCAGACGAGATGGCGATTTGTTGACGGGTTTACCTGCGTGAGAGGTGAAGAGATGTTAGCGGCAGCAGCGGTGCGGTCGGCGATTGCACTAGCACGAAAGAGGGCAAGGCCGGGTCGTTGCGGAACAGCCGCCCCAAGAGCCTAATCTGATGGGTTTTGCAAGGTTGGTGGTTGGTATCCGTACAGTTGCGGATATCACCACGACCCTGAACAAAGAATGTGTTGTGTACTGTATGTATGTCATCTCTGTGTGTTCCGTATCGAAATATCAAGCGTCATGCTGACCGCTGGTCTCGAACATGCACTGGAGCTCGGCGTACCTTGCGTTCAGGCAGCGTCATCTTCTTCCTTTCGCCCCGTGCGTCTGCAACTCTGGCGAGGCATCACGGAGACAGACGTTCGAAGTACGGAGAAGGAAGTCGCTGCCGCCGCTGTCTGACCAAGATGATCCGTAGCGCTGGAGAGATGACCGAGGTGCCGAATCCAGTATGCGGGACGTCTCTGGTTGGACAATGACACCGCCCATCGGCTGCTGCAGAACCAGGAAAAAAACAACGTGCCTAGGTAGGTAGGAAGAGACAATGACATGAAGAGGAAAAAAATTATCCGCACTAAGACGATGGGCCAATGACGAGGCTGCAGTGCGTATCTCATCCGGTCAGTGTCGTCCACACAGGCTGCCTTACCCCCATAGCTTCTAGCCAACCGCACTGGCCAATTCCATCTAACAAGGCCAAGGAAAAAAAAAAAAAGACAGAGAAAATGGCGCTACCACACGACAGTGCGGGCACGGTGCCATACATGGGACCGACCATGGCGTCCATCCGGCCTTCCTTTCAAGAAAATAAGTTTGAAAGGGCCGTTTCCTGATAAGACGATTGGCAGGTTCAACCCAAGGCATTCTGGTACCTTACATCGTGCCTAGCTCGCAGGGTTCATAACGGCTGTCCCCAGCCTCCCTCGACCTTCAAGTTTCCGTCCAAGCTCTCCAGGTCACGAGCAAGGCAGGGCCCATGAGAGATCCCCTCGCCCGTCGTCGCCCATGACTGGCAGCAGGAAACATCACACTGGAGGGCCAAAAGCTTGTTGTGATCCACCCCATTCACACACCTTGGGCGACGGGAGGGCCGTGCTGCTATCCCAACTTCGAGACTGTGTGGGGAGGGGTGTGGGAATTGACATGTCCCATGTCCACAATGGACAGGGAAGATACGTACTTTAAATCTTTCTTTCACAATTTGCACTAAAACAACGCCGGTACGTACCGACCGAAGGTGAAGGTGGTGTATCCGTACCATGTAGTAGAAAGGCAGGTACCTATGCGGCGTCTCGTCTGCGATTATGGTGATGATGGGTGAAGGAAGAGAAGGAAAAGAGAGGCATTTTACAAGTCTTGTTGATCCCACCTGCCCGGGCGGAATAAGCGTCTTAGAAGCGGTCAAACGCGCCAATTGCCGTCGCATTGTCCTAATTGACGCGGATTTGAGGCACTTAGTGGCCGTTGAAGCTGACCGCTCGACATGATCCGTCCGTCCATCCGTCGTCGTTGTCGTCGCATATGTCATTCCTGTCCCATCATCCATCTATCCACCCATCGGAACGCAGGAGTCCAAGCTCACACGAGCAGCTCCCGGAGACGGCGGCAAGGAGTCAGAGGCACAGGCGGGAGAGAGGCAAAGGAGCCAAAAAGGTATCACTCATCAGCCGTCAGCGCGCACGCCCCGACGAATTGAGGCGAGGCGAGGCGAGGCAAACGACAAATGGTCCAGAGTTCACGGCTCTGGGGAAAATGTCTTGGTGTCGTCATTCGCTGCTGCCGTGCAAAAATCGCGCAAGAGATGGCTGCTGCTATTCGCCCGGGCAGGGCGATTCTCGGAGACCCCAGGAAGGGAAACGGCGCGGAACGACCGCCTGGAAGGCAACGGGAACGACTAAAGGAAAAAAGACGCAAAAATCGAGTAATCCCGCGGCAAGAAGGGACGCAAGGTACGGTACGGCAGGCGAGGCAAACAGGTACGGAAAAGCGAGTGTCAACAGGTACGTACGGAAGAGAAAAGGCTTACCTTAGAATTACCTACAAATTGTGCTTGAACCTCTACAACTTCTTGGTAGTCAGGCTAGAACAAGGTACCACCGAGACCAGGTAGCGCTGCGAAAGGTTGGACGTACCTGGACCTGGCCGACCTGACCCGACCCGCGAACCTGCCATTGTCTGTCTACATAGTACCTATCCGTACCTACCTCGAGTCTCGAGGCCTGCGCTCCGGTCGGCGACTCCACAAGCGCGAGGAAGTCGGAGCCAGGCAGGAGAAAGGCGTGCGTCGTGGTGCTTCCGCGCTCTCCACGAGTGATGAGCGAGGTATCACCGACGCCCAGCGAGCCATTCACAAGCCTCGGGATGGTGGGGGGGTTGGTGGTGGCCAACGGCCCAGACGGGTGAGCAACAAGTTACAACAGATGAGTGAGCAGCGGGTGAATGTGGCGGAAGGAGAGGGAAGAAGAAAAAAAACACGATACGTAGCGCTAGCGAGCGCACTGGCCAGCAACAGAGCATCCTGATCAGAGCGAGGAAGGGGCAGAGGGAAGGAGGAAAAAAAAAAGGTGAAATGGAGACCACCTCACCTTCCCACTTCAAGCCGGGTCCACTTCGACTCCAACAGGTGCAGGCACAATCCCAGGTACCGCTGTGCCTTCCCAGCTAGCTGCTCGTTCCCCCATGTCTCCAAGGGCATGTCATCGTCTGCACTCACAGTTGCGCCTGCACTGCACCTGGGAAAACCTGCACCTCACCTGGTAGGCTGGTCCTGGGAACCCTAGCCCGGCGAGTCCATGTGGAGTCTTGTACTTTGTTTACTCGTGAGATTGCCTTGCCCATCAAGCTCCCGCACTGTGATTCCCACTGGTGATGGCTGATCAGTCGATGACTGGCTTTTGCGCCTGCTGGGCGCAGCTTGGGGATTGCGACAGCGACAGCGACAGCGATTGCGACAGCGCGCAAGGGCCAGTCCGTCTGGGTGGGAGCTTTGCCCTAACGTGAATATGCCATCCCATCCGCGAAACAACAAACAAGCCCGTGAGAGAGAAACCAGCGTGACCCAGGCACAGCCTAGGTGCGCAGACATGGAACCTTTGGATGAAATGACGATGTGGTGAAGGTGCAGCTCTCTGCGGCGCTCGAATCACCAAACCATATCTCTTTTCCCCTCTGTAGCAGTTTGGTGATATTCACTTTTGTCGGCCTGCTTGCGGCCTATGGCCCCCAAAGTGAATTGCCGCCGCAATCCAGGCTCCAGCCCCGAGGATTTTGCGCCTTGTACCGTCCCTTTTCGTCACAATCCGTACTGTGCTCCAGCCTTGTACCTTGCCTCGCGAGGACGTTGTATCTCGATACATGTGCATGAGAAGGTGGTAGCAGTTCGAACTGGCCTTCAAAGACGTACCTTTCTGGCGCCCATCATCAATCAATCATTCCCTCGTCTGGACGACAGAACTGGGTCCTCCGACTCAGGCCCCGCCAGATCCCAACCTTGCCTGGCTGGCCCCGTCATGTCCAGTCCTGTAGCCTGTAGGTCCTTGCCGCGTTGTAGTATCCGTGTTTTTCGCGTACCGTGAACCGATCTCTGCATGTAGCTTCTCCAGCTTCATTTGCTTTCTCCGCGACCTAGCCAACAGGTACCTGCCTACCTTTCTGTGGGCCCTGAACCTTGCCTCACCTTCCCTGTCTTTTTTGTTTCTTTCCCTCACCTTAGCTTTTTTACCTTGCCTTACCGCGCCTTACGATAGGTCGATAAGGTATCCATCCGCCTCTGTATGGAGGGTTAATCAGTAGTCGATACCTACACTGAAGTGACTTTGGTAGGTAGGTCTTCCAAGCCACTGACAAGGCAGGAAATGTAAGGAACGCAGCGTTCGCAGCATTCGCTACAGCGTCTAGCATGCCTCGCTGGAGGCTGCGGCGTTTTCCGCTCACTATGGGCAGTACTTTGTAGGTACTCTGCAAAGATGCTGGCCTCGTCATCTGGAGCTGGCTGTCTGTCCGGGCTGTCCCTTCCTGCTGCGGTGCGGCTTCCAAATTCCACTTGTCTGGCCTTGTGGTCCTGCCGAACCGCTGCCGCTGCCGCTGCCGTCGTCGCCGCTGCTGTCCGTGGCCCCTCGCTCGTCGCTGTTTCTTCGCTCGTTGCTCGCTGTTGCTTTGAAAAGTGGGCACGACTAATACCGTCGCTTGCGGGTACCCAGGTGGAGATCTCTTTGGGATTGGCTTTCCTGGTCAGCACGTCGGCCGGATAGCTCGCTCCACGGCCCACTCTCACTCCCACGCCCACGCCCCACGCACACCCAGCTGCAGCCCACCTCCGGCCTCAAAAAACTTACACCCCTCTAGCCATTATTCACCACACCCCCCCCCCCCCCTCCTGCCCGTCTCCCACGGTTGCGCCTGCTTGCTCAAGGTTGCGCCCCATGCTGCCGGTGTTGCTCTTGCTGTTGTTGCTGCTGCTGGTGCACCACACACACGCACTCACGGCCTAGTCGCCGCCTCTTTTCGGGTTGTCGCTCGTCTCTCTCTCTCTCACCCCCAAGCAGCCGCTTCCTTTAAAGTTGCGAGGCTTCCGCCCTCCTGATCCGAGTCCTTTTTTCCTTCTCTTTTCTCCATCACCCACGAAGGCTGCCTTTATAGATTGCCCTACCCATTCGTGTGGTGCTCAACCTCTTCCCCCCTCTCCACTCCTCCCTCTTCTCAATCACCTTTCCGCGTTATCCTGCGAGACCTCCAAAACCAGTATTCCTAGGCCCGTCCTAAGAAGAATTTGCAGCGAAAACCTACCAGTTCAACGCATATCCGCGACCACCTACCCTATTCGCGCATAATAAGCTTGAGCAGAGCTCGTCTGTCTCGCAACAGTCGCAATGGCCGAGTCCAACACCACGGCTCCGGCCATCAACACCCCCATCGAGGGTCACAAGTTCGACGAGAAGGCTCACCTCGAGGCTCCCTCCGCCTCCAAGGCCAAGGTCGAGGAGGAGGAAGAGGAGGATGAGGATATCGATGCTCTGATTGAGGATCTTGAGAGTCAGGATGGTCACATCGACGAGGAGGAAGAGGGTGAGTCAACTTTCCTCCATGTCCAGCAGGTGTCGCAGTGCTGTTTGCGCGGCGCACGCTCTCTGGGCACGCCATTCCCTTTGACGAACATGTCTCGCTGACCAGTGACCTGCAGATGACACCCCTGGTGTTGGCCGCGTCGTCCCCGATGACCAGCTCAACACCGACACTCGTATGGGTCTTACTGAGGCGGAGGTCGTCAACCGCCGCAGGAAGTGGGGTCGCAACGAGATGGCTGAGCAGAAGGAGAACTTGATCCTCAAGTTTGTACGTGACGGACTGCCCCTCGCTGGTCTCGCCGTGCCGAGCAATCGCTAACCCGGCCCTAGTTCATGTTCTTCGTCGGTCCCATTCAGTTCGTCATGGAGGCTGCTGCCGTCCTTGCTGCCGGTCTTGAGGACTGGGTCGACTTCGGTGTCATCTGCGGTCTTTTGCTGCTCAACGCCGTCGTTGGTTTCGTCCAGGAATTCCAGGCCGGATCTGTAAGTCCACGAGGCCCCACACTTCGGCACGCGTTGCCAAGGGTGTCCTTGAAATGCATTACTGACCCGCTCCTCAGATTGTTGCCGAACTCAAGAAGACTCTCGCTCTTAAGGCCGTCGTTCTCCGTGACGGTACTCTGAAGGAGATCGAAGCCCCCGAGGTCGTCCCTGGTGATATCCTGCAGGTTGAGGAGGGTACCATTATTCCCGCCGACGGCCGCATCGTCACTGAGGATGCCTTCCTCCAGGTCGACCAGTCTGCCATCACTGGCGAGTCTCTTGCCGTCGACAAGCACCAGAACGACTCTTGCTACGCCTCCTCTGCTGTCAAGCGTGGTGAGGCCTTCGTCGTCGTTACTGCCACCGGTGACAACACCTTCGTCGGTCGCGCCGCCGCCCTCGTCAACGCCGCCTCCGCCGGCTCCGGTCACTTCACTGAGGTGCTGAACGGCATTGGTACCATCCTCCTGGTCCTTGTCATCTTCACCCTCCTCATTGTCTGGGTTTCCTCCTTCTACCGCTCCAACGGTATTGTCGACATCCTGCGCTTCACCCTCGCCATCACCATTATCGGCGTCCCCGTCGGTCTCCCCGCTGTCGTCACCACCACCATGGCTGTCGGTGCCGCCTACCTCGCCAAGAAGAAGGCCATCGTTCAGAAGCTCTCCGCCATCGAGTCCCTTGCTGGCGTTGAGATTCTCTGCTCTGACAAGACCGGAACCCTGACCAAGAACAAGCTCTCTCTGGCCGAGCCCTACACCGTTGCTGGTGTTGATCCCGAGGACCTCATGCTCACTGCCTGCTTGGCTGCTTCCCGCAAGAAGAAGGGTATGGATGCCATCGACAAGGCCTTCCTGAAGTCCCTGCGCTTCTACCCCCGCGCCAAGAGTGTCCTGTCTAAGTACCAGGTTCTCGAGTTCTACCCCTTCGACCCCGTCTCCAAGAAGGTCACCGCCATCGTCGTGTCCCCCACCGGTGAGAAGATTACCTGCGTCAAGGGTGCTCCACTCTTCGTCCTCAAGACCGTCGAGCAGGACAGCCCGATCCCCGATGAGGTCGACCAGGCCTACAAGAACAAGGTGGCCGAGTTTGCCACCCGTGGCTTCCGTTCCCTCGGTGTTGCCCGCAAGCGTGGCGATGACGGCGCATGGGAGATTCTCGGAATCATGCCCTGCTCTGACCCCCCTCGTCACGACACTGCCCGCACCGTCAACGAGGCCAAGGGACTCGGTCTGTCCATCAAGATGCTTACTGGTGATGCCGTCGGTATCGCTCGTGAGACCTCCCGCCAGCTCGGTCTCGGCACCAACATCTACAACGCTGAGCGCCTCGGCCTCGGTGGTGGCGGTGACATGCCCGGTTCTGAGGTTTACGATTTCGTCGAGGCTGCCGATGGTTTCGCTGAGGTCTTCCCCCAGCACAAGTACAACGTCGTCGAGATCCTGCAGCAGCGTGGCTACCTCGTTGCCATGACTGGTGACGGTGTCAACGATGCTCCCTCCCTGAAGAAGGCCGACACTGGTATCGCTGTCGAGGGTGCCTCTGACGCCGCTCGCTCCGCTGCCGACATCGTCTTCCTTGCCCCCGGTCTTGGTGCCATCATTGACGCCCTGAAGACTTCTCGCCAGATTTTCCACCGCATGTACGCCTACGTCGTCTACCGTATCGCCCTGTCCATCCACTTGGAGATCTTCCTTGGTCTGTGGATTGCCATCCTCAACCGTTCCCTGAACATTGAGCTGGTTGTCTTCATTGCCATTTTCGCCGATATCGCCACCCTGGCCATTGCCTACGACAACGCCCCCTACTCCAAGACCCCCGTCAAGTGGAACCTGCCCAAGCTCTGGGGTATGTCCGTCCTTCTCGGCGTCGTCCTGGCTGTCGGTACCTGGATCACTGTCACCACCATGTACGCCCACGGTCCCAACGGCGGTATCGTCCAGAACTTCGGTAACATGGATGAGGTCGTCTTCCTCCAGATCTCCCTCACCGAGAACTGGCTCATCTTCATCACCCGTGCCAACGGTCCCTTCTGGTCTTCCATCCCCTCGTGGCAGCTGGCTGGTGCCATCCTGGTTGTCGACATCCTTGCCACCCTCTTCACCATTTTCGGTTGGTTCGAGGGCAACCAGCAGACCTCCATTGTCGCCGTCGTCCGTATCTGGATCTTCTCGTTCGGTGTCTTCTGCGTCTGCGCCGGTGTCTACTACCTCCTCCAGGACTCTGCTGGTTTCGACAACCTCATGCACGGCAAGTCTCCCAAGGGAAGCCAGAAGCAGCGCTCGCTCGAGGACTTTGGTAAGTTCATATGCTCCCCTGCTCCACACATTGTGTCATGTTACAGAACAGTGGCTAACCGTTTCATCAGTCGTCTCCCTGCAGCGTGTCTCCACCCAGCACGAGAAGTCGCAGTAAAGGATCATCTTGGCAGAGCCTGGCCAGACGCAACATGAAATGCCATGTGTGCGCCCCGTCGACTCCGCAGGATGTTCTCCTTTGGGCCTAATAGACTCTTTGGCCTCAATGAGACCGGAGGAAAGCGAACATTATGCGTTCTCTTTGTTTTAAATTGTACGATGTCGCCCTCATCGGTAATTACTGCGATTGGCTTGGGAGAGGGGGGATACCCAGATGTTGTCTAGACCTAATACAAATTCGTAAAATTGATAAATCATGGACCGTGTATAGACTTGTGACGTGATGTAGTAATTCCATTGGTGTTGGCGATTGCCTGCATGCTATGGGACGGAAATGCTGCAAATTCTGGAAAGGGCGTCAACCCGTTGTGGATGTATCACTTGAGGTCACATGAGGGATGTCCAAGCTCGTCACGCATAATGCTGTTTTAATATGTTTGTATATGCCAAGGTCCTTCGACAGTTTACTGAGGAACAACAACATCCTTGGAGGTATCCAACTCCTCGTGTCTTCTCAAGTCCATGGGGCGATCGAGCAGGGGAACGACGTAGGGGTCGAAAGTCTTCCAGTAGGGGTTCTCGAGGTGGTACTTTTGGCTCTGTATCGAACGAGGAAAGTGTTAGCAAATTTGTGCGATCCAGCAACTTCCGGCAGACGGGGATATGGAGATTGACGGGGCGAGGGCAACTTACAGCCTCGGTCTCGAAGCGCTCGACGATGGTGAAGGACCTGGGGTCGTGGACGTCCTGCATGACGAACCAGCTGACGGTCTCCCTGTCCTGGGAGTAGACGCGCGAGGCCTCGACGAGCTTGGCCTTGATGCGCTCGACGGAGTCGGGCTTGTCGTTGGCGTGGAGGTGGACTGTGATTGTGTAGACCATTTTGGGATCGGTTCTGATCTAGCGGTGCTTTGGGAGGGCGTTTTTTGAGGCTTGACGAGATTGGGGAGATGTGGAAGAGGAAGAGAGAGGGAGCTATGGTAGCTTGGGTTACGTAGCTTAAGCTATCCAGGTGAGGAGGGGTGGAGGGGCAGTTGAGGTGAGGGGCCCGGTGGAGAGAGGGGTCCCTCGTTGAGAGGTGCGTCTCATGTATCGGCGTGATTGTGGACTTGTGGTCTAGTATTTCTCTGGAACCCGTGGAATGTCTTGCGGGATTTGGGGGTTGCTTGGCTTCACGGATTCATGTCTTTGAGTGTTTTCTATTTGCTTTTTCTGGTTATAGCAAGTACCCAGCGAAGTCACGGATGTCCTGGAGGTTGGGTTGGGTAACACTGGCGGGTTAGATCCCCCCTCCTCCTCAGCGTTGTCTCACGGTCCAATCTAGCAATGGGTAGATCTGGTCCACAGCCAGCCAGTCAGTCGTTGACCGGAATTACCGGCCGTTGTTACACCGCAAAACCAGCGGAACGTGATTCTATCTAGTGGCGTCCCGAGAGGTTGGTTGAAACTACTGAAGACCCTTCCGAGGACCCCTTCGCTCCCCAGCGACAGGGCGTTGGTCACGAAACCGTCGCCTCGGCCGCCGTTTGTCAGATTATAGCAGTCCCCTCCCCGCTAACAAACACCAGCAGACCAGACGGGGACCATCTCGGGATCGCGTCCCATGGCTTTTTTCCCTTGGGAATCTTGCGCGCGCGCGGGGTTGAGGCCAAGCTTTTCCCATGGCGTCGATTACTATACTCCAGACCGCCCGTCTTCCATCGAGGCCGGCTTGGCCGTTTGACTGGTGTTGTTGCTAGTACTACTGTCAAGTAAGCTTGGTGCTACCTAGGTGAGCTAGCTACTAAGCAGGTGCAGAAGGCTGGAAGAATGCGGGCGGTGGAGGGGTGCTCCACTTGTTCTAGAGCGACAGACTAAAAAGGCCCGACGATTCCAGCGAGAGGCCATCAGCTACCTAGCTGTTTGGTGTCAGTCCCGCCTGGTTCTGCTTTGTCCAGACAGAGTGCGGGAATGGCCCGGCCGGCAATAGAGGTTTTTGGTTGGGATGGATTGGTGTGTGACGTGACGAGGTGCATTTTACACCCCCACACGAGCGGCATTTGAGGGTAGCAGCCAAATCGGATACAGCGAGCAGCAGCATGCGGTGTAGCACACCTTGGTGTCTTCCGGCCAGTGCCCGTGCCGGCACCGAGCCGCCCACCTCGCCGTGACGTAGTCCACTTTTTTCCCTCCTTCCTTTTCCACTGGCAAATCCTGCAGCAGCACAGCATTCAGGAGGTTCTTCCTGCCGACACTCGCCAACCCCCGTAGCCCCCTCCCCTGCTGCCGCTATCGCTGCCGGCGACTCCGTCTTGCTTCCGGGTTCTTCTTTGTCATCAGGCCAACGACATAGTACAGGTCCTGATTGACGATGCAGCAGAGCCAACACCAAACCAAAAACTACACACACCCCTGGCCGCCACCACCACCATTCCGCCAGCCAACGGCAGACCTTGGATCACAGTGTGTCCTGCTTAGACCGATGAACTGTGTGCTACCCTGTTGGAATCCTTAGTGTTGGATACTTTCTCTCTCTTTCTGCATTGGGAAGTAGCTTCTTCAACCAACAACCTCTCGATAGACCTCAGGTCTGCTAACCCCCCTACCCGACCTCCTGTCAAGATCTTCCGGGACGGTTGTTGCTTGCCACCGCTTATTCCCAGCCGACATCTCGGCACTGAGCGGCGCCGCGTAGTGCCCCGAGAAGCCATGGCTCCCCAACAACGGATGCAAATCCCCGGGTTCTACTACGGTTCGTACTACTAACACGCCTCCCCCCTTCCCTACCCCCGTACCTACCCGATATCTCCTTCCTCCCATATACCAAACCCCCCAACGACTAATGGAGACGGACAGATGAGGAAAAGGGCAAGTACTTCAAGATCGAAAAGACCCAGTCGGCGCCGGCGAACTCGGCCTATTCCGCCGAGAGCGTCAAGCGCCGCAAGATCCAGCACCACGAGGCCGAGGTCGTCGCCGCGCGCCGGGAGCGGCTGAGGCGGCACATCGTCCGGTCCGCGGCGCTGCGGGACCCGCTTCTCGGCGGGTTTCTGGACGCGGAGCTCGGCGTCACGAAGCGCGAGCGGAAGCTAAGGGCCGGCGCCGGGGCTGACTTCGGGCTTGACGACGTGCCCGCCGTTGCGTGGGCGAGGGGGGTTGTTGACAAGGGCGAGGTCCCCTTCGTGCCCAGCTTCGCGAGGAAGAAGTTTCCCAACATCCCGTGCTTTTATGTCGGCGGTGATGATGTGAAGACGGGTCTCGGGGTTGCGTATGCTAGTGAGTTGTGCCGTCCCCCCTATTCTAGTGAAATGTATGCTGAGTGGTTGCAGCTGTCGATGAGGATGCGTTGACGGCATCGTACATCCCTACCGATGACAACGACAGGTAATGAATCAGCACCCTCTTAATTCACATCATGCTGAGAATTTGTAGGATATGCTTTAGTACAGACGCTTCAAGCCGTCCAGAGCATCGCCTCTCACACCGTCACGACATGATTGGCTGGACGCAGATCTCGTCTATCAACTATCACCCTCACTCCCACCGCATGATCATCTCGTCTCGAGAGCCCGGCAACACCTGCGACCTCCTTCTTTTCTCTCCGCCAAAATCTGCCCCCAATGATGACAGGCCACATTGGCTGCTCGATCGTGGTAAGTTCTCCCCTCGTCATCAACGACTCAATCCATGTTCTAACCCTCTGCAAGGGAATAACATTCGCCACATCACCTTCAACACCGGCCGCCGTGAAGGCGTCGTAAACCAAACAACCCCCGCCCCGTCATCATCCTCCTCTTTGACCTGCGTAATCGGGACCAACTATGGCCTCCTGAAACTCACCTCCGACGAACGCATCCAGTGGCTCGGCCCGCAGCGGCCACGGCCCGGCCCCGCGGAGGGCGACTTCTTCGACCAGTCCTTCCTCCCAGACAACCCGGACATCCTCCTCGCCGGCGGCCGCAACCGCGACGTCAAGCTCATCGACATGCGCGTCAAGTGGTCCGAGTGGGAATCGCTACCCCTCGGCCCCGTCACGCACCTGAGGGCGGTGAACAAGCACCAGGTCCTCGTCGCGGGCCCGCGCTCGCGCATGGCGCTGTTCGACATCCGCCACCGGCGGTCGAAGCCGAATGGTACAAAGCCGGTCGTCGAGTTCCCCAAGTACCGGAACGAGGCGCACATGCACATCGGGTGGGACGTCGACGTCGCGGCTGGCGTCGTGGCCGCGGCGCACGACGACGGCGGGGCGGGTTTGTACTCGCTGCTCTCTGGCAGGAGGCTGCGGTGCGCGGCGGTGGACGGCCTGAAGGCCAGGACGCCGATTAAGGCGCTGCAGTTCCAGACGATGCCGGGGAGGCGGCACGCGAGCTTGTTTGCGGGCGTGGGGCCGAGTTTGCGGATGTTTTCGGTTGGTGCTTTGGAGGCGGATGACGAGTGTTAGGCAGGATATACCCAGACGTAGGAGAATGCATCATTGGAGTTTTACAATCAACTTGCAATCAACAAGCCGGTGCCTAAGCGAGGATGACCTACTAGGTGAGGGTGTGCATATAAGGTACCTGGGAAGGTAAGGAAGGGGTGGGGTCACGTGTTTGTTACCGACCACCTCACCTCACCAGCGCTCCTTCCCTCCCAACACCACCTGGGGGGGTTATAAAGAACTTTTTGTCGAAAATGGTCACCAGCAGAGTAAGGGGTCAACTGGTCGAGAAGGTAAAGTCAGGCATAAGTGCCCCAGACCCTCGAGCGTTCCCAGGTTCTTACCCACTCGCTGAGTTCGATCCAAGTTTTTGTCACTTTTGGGATTCTTTTTTTTTTGGTCTTCTCTTTTTCTCTGTTTGTCTTGCCCAATTAAATCCAGGAAACTTGGAGCAAGGCATATTCGGTTGCTCTGCTGGCGTGTGTGCTTCCGCTGCCGGGTCGAAGAGGACTGAATTGTATTGTGCTTGTGGTCTCTTTTTCTCTACCTGGGCAGTTTGTATCGGGCGACTTCGGGAGGCACCATCGTCACTGCGGATGCCCGACCGGGTTTGGCAACAAATACTTTCTTTTTCAGTTACGACGGGCAAGCCGACGAGTTCCCGCACAGAAATGTTGGTTGTCTTCGCGAGATGGTTTCCTGGCCAGCCTCTGCAGTTTGCATGCGAATGCAAACAGCCCCTCCTCCCCTTGCCTTCACCGAGCCGATATTATAAAGAAGACGTTCCAGTCCTGTTTGCGAGATCTTCTCGGCACAGGTTGATCAGCCAATCGCGGTAGTCCGCGGCGTTCGCCGGCCCCTGTCATCATTGGTAAAGGGGTTGCCGAATCTCATGCCCTCCGGGGCTTAGGCATGGCTTTTCAAGTAGACAGCAAACCCGGCACGTCTTTCGTCCGTCGGTTCTTCGGATCTATCACGTATGAATAGTGCAGAGACACGGGACGATGAAGATGAGGCTATAGCGTCTTCCAGTTATAACTTGGGGGGATTTGCAACACGAGCGCTCGCTTTACCGTACGAGCAAGGTTCCTAGGCCGTAGAGGAGGAACTTAGGGACACGACAACAACCGTTCGGAATCATCATAGGTCTCGAAAAGGTGATTTAGTGAATTCGACTACGTTTTAAATACGACATCCGCAAAACGGCAGTGATAGCTCTGTGGCTTGACTGTCTGTAGGTATCCGGCACTGCGTTTAAAAGCCTTGAAGATTGTCCCAAAGCCGAGCATGCTTTCCGTCCTCATCTGTGCCCATGATGTCGCTCACACTGTCTTGGTAATGTTTGCCGTCTTCGGTCGCTATGTCTTGACGGGTATTGGCTTACCGTCAAACTGTTCCAGCAAAGTAGGTCAACCCTCCCCACCCCGTGCCCCGTCTTTCGTCCGTCGTTTCTGCGGATCTCATCGCATGTGAATACAGTCAAGACGCCGAGCGGGGAGGACGAGGCTGTGGTGTATTCTGGTTGAAACTTGAATGATTTGAATACCAGTGCCCGTTTCTCTACAACGCGAGCAACTTCGTGGATAAACGTGGACCGATCCCGTATCGCATCGGCTAGATACTTTCCAAGGTCTTAAGTCTGCCGCTGACCAGGTTCATGTGTGGTTCGAACTGATCCTCTTATAAGAGGAGGGGGGCATGCACGCGATCAATCGACCGAAGCTCGAGGTCATTGTAGTTGACTCTGTATTTAGTTCGCGAGTGGCAATTCCGGACCATGTCCTGACTTGATGAGGATGATACTTGGACCGAGGTGTTCGAATGGCTGGTCATGGGCCGCAACCCAATCCTGTTCCTGGGGTAGTAGCTCTTATGTCCGCATCGCCAAACATGATTCTTTTCAAGCAGACAGCAAACTGCGACTCATCTTCTTCGTCCACCATTTCTTCTAGATGTTATTGTCCGTGAATACGGTAAAGACGCGGGACGGCGACGACGAGATCGAGGATAGCGCGTGCTATCCATGCCGCTCAGCTTTTCTCAGATAGGAAGAAACATGCCGGAAATGCCCAGCTTGTCCTGAGCAAATACCTCACGACATGGAAAAAGTCTGTCATGCCGGTGCTCGAAAGAGCCAACTGAAGGCTCTGCTCCTCTTTATATATAGTAGCCCGTAGTGGATTTGACGGGTAAGCCGCGCCAGTTCGGCAAACAAAAACAACCTGCGCCGTGATGCAACCATTCGCCCAGCGTCGTTGATGTCCACGCCAAATAATCAGACGCGCAGGTATGCTTCTGTCGTAGCAAACGCTACCAAAGCAATGTACACGGCGGGCAGACAGTATAAATTTTGGATTTGTCGTGTCTTGAACGCAAGGGAGTCATGTGTCATATGTAGATCTGCAGCCCCCTTTTCTCTTCGGGTGTCATTCCCTACTACATTTGGTGGGCGCGAGCCCCCGTGCCCATCCATATATTGCAACCCTATTCTCGATTTGAAGACAAAGTACCTAAGTCGCCTGGCGCCCCTTTGCCCGCCATTGTCATGCGACTTTCCATCTTTCCATCGCCAGTATCGCCATGAGTACGCCGTCATGATAATACTAACAAGGTTCCTCCCAACTAACGCCGTGTTAACCACCTGATGCCGGATGGTGTCCTCCGTAATAGTAGAAACAAAGAAAAAGGGGGCTCGACATTAACCTCCCCATGCCCCCCCTCACACCTTTAGGTTGTAGGTGCCCGCCAGCTTGGGAAAGGTCTGGTGAAAAGACTGCCCAAGGGTCCAGTTCTCGATCCTCCGCAGGTGGCGCTCAAAAACCGGATTAATCACGACCTCGTCCGAGTCCGGGACCTGCAGCAGGGTGTCTGTCTCGTCGTAGGGCCAGTTGAGGCTGAGCGTAGTGGTGAAGGGAACGAAAAAGTTGTCGAACAAGTACTCGCGCGGGTTGTAGTCCCTGCAGAGCTTCTCGCGCATGGCGGGGAACGGCACGTGGTCGATCCAGGCTGGGTGCTCCGTGAAGAGCTGCGAGGGCCGGGGGCGGACCCAGTCGGGTAGGCGGTCGTAGTTCTCCTGGGTCGGGGAAATTTGCCAGCGCATGATGAGGAACATGATGTACAGCACGGCGACGCGCTGGGGAAGGGCGGAGAGGTCGGGGAAGGTGGCCAGGATGTCGGTGAAGACCTTGGAGAGCGGGTGGGAGAACTTGCTGTTGGTCGGATTGAGGAGGGAGAGGACGGAGGGGTAGCGCGGGCCGATAACCTCGTGGGTGGAGAGGCCGTCGGCGGCGCGCTGGCGGCGCTCGTGGAGGAAGTCGAGGAGGAGGCTGTCGAGGGGGCAGGTCGGGCCGCAGTTCTTGACCTCGGCCGAGTAGCTCGCCAGCGCCCTCGGCTCCTGGGGCTGGGGCACCGCCGTCGGGGTCGTCTGGGGCTGGACGGGGTAGTCCATCTGCGAGCGCGGGGTGTGGACGGCGGGCGGGCCGCTGATGGAGGGGCTCCGGCTGTGCTGGACTTGGCCGACGCCGGTCCAGTCGTGCTTCATTGGGACGTGGCTGTAGTGGGGGGAGTCCTGAGCACCGTTGGGGCCGCTCTGGATCTTGCCGACGCGGAGGTTCTGGTCGAGGAGGAAGTCAAGGCCGAGACGCTCCGGGCCGAGATCCAGGCCGTGGCGGAGGTCCTGGCGCTGCTGGTTGAGCATCTTGCCGGCGGCGTACATGTGGTTCGGGGGCGAGAGGTCCGGGACGCCGCCGGGGGTCTGCCAGTTTGCGGCGGGGTCGAGGGAGGCCGGCGAGGCGGCGCTGTTCGGCGTCGACGCGTTGTTCGCGGACATGGGCCCGTTTGGGTGCTGGACCGGATGGGTGTAGCTCCCGCTGGGGGAGGGAAATACTGGGTCTACCGGATCTGCGGATCGGTTAGCACCGTGCCGCGCCGCGCCGCGCCGGGACGCAGGGTTTTTTGCGACGACTCACGTTGTACTGGTGGGGCAGAAATGAGCGGTTGGACGGAGGAGATGAAAGCCTGCAGGCGGCGTTTGAGATCTGCATTCTCGGCCTCGACGGCCTCCTTGGCACGCTGGACGGCCTGCAGCTCCTGGTAGGGCTGCTGAGAGGTGAGCTCCTGAATGCGACGCTCGAGGGTCTCGATCTGGTTCTTGGTGCGCTCGCGGATGGCCCGCTGTGCTTCCCTGTCTGCAGTCGTGGCCGTGTTAGCCGTCGTATCAGGGCCGTTGGTACCGGGAGGAAGGACATGGTATGACGATCAAGATGCTTATCAAGGGTGCAGGTGGAGAATGTGTGATGGGTTATTGTGGACGGAGGAGGCATTACATGTGGGTGATACCAGGCACGCAACGTGGAGCAGCCGCCGACGTGATGCGGTAAGAGGGACGGATAGGCAGATGGATGGATAATGGTGGGTAAGACAGCAACAGCAATCACTCACCATTGGCGCGCTTCTTAGCCAGCTGCTCGGGGGTCAGATTGGCAACACCCCTAGAGCCCGGACCGGTGCGACGCTTCTTGTTGGTGTTGTCCGGAGGGTGGGAGGTGGGCGAGGTCGCGGAGCCGGGGCCGACCCCGTGCCCGGAGGTCGGGGTGTGGGAGTCGGCGTGACCGGCACCAGAGGCCGGGCTGGGGTTGTCCGGGGCGCTACGCTTGCTACTGTGGTTCAGAACGGTGGTGGTTACCGATGAGGCCACGGATCCGGCGGGACTGGGATGGGCGACGGCATCGGGGGCCATGGGTGGCCGGGACTCGGAAGGGCACCGGGAGATGGGGGAGAGAGGAGTCGATCCAGCTCAGGCGTGTGGGGGGTGAGCCCGTGAGGCCGACAGCCTGCGACCTGCCCAACTCGGGTCAAGCTCCGCTCGGTCAAGAAGCCAGTCCTGGCCGTGATCGCGCGACGGCGATGGCGCCGAGAGGCATAGGCGTAATCCCGATATGTGTGGGGGCGGGTTCGAGTATCGTATCCGTATCCTTCAAACGAATGAACGACCGACTGACCGACCGACCGTCACCTTCCTTTGATGTCTTGTCTCCCGGCAGTTGGAACAAGGGTTCGGCAGCGGCACGCGGCAAGGAGGCAGGTGACCCAGGACCAGCGATGCGGCGCGGGCGGACGGGTGGGTAGCAGGAGCGGAGCAACGGGCAGGGGAAAAAAGAATTTGATTTGGTTGCGAGGGACTAATGGTACGATTTTTTCCCCTTTCCTCCGGGGGTCGTCGGGTTGGCAGCAGTAGGCTGTAGGTAGCTAGGGAGCTGAAGCTGGAGTCTGGACTGGGAAACAGGCGGCGAATGGGAGGAAGATACCTAATGAATCATTCAGAAACCCATGGACGGCTCCGGACGGCCAAGATCCCGAGTCATGAGCGACTCGGAAAGCGCTGCAGATTTCGCGCTAGCCTCGGGCTTTTTTCCCTCTAGTGCGAGACAGGGAAAGGTGGGGGGGGGGGGGGCCACTGGGGGATACTCCTTCCTTCCCAGATGCTTCTTTCCATTCAGGAAAGACCAGGGCGAGTGGGTGACCACACGTCACTTTAGGGAGGAAGGTAGGTACCCAGGTAGGTAGTTAGAGCAAGAGCGAGTCGCAGCGACTTCCGAGTGGCAATGCGGCTCAGTTTTGCTCTCCGGATGCAGAAGGCACGCAGGAGCAGGAGGTGGGATAAAACAAACTCGGGAACCGAGTATGGGAGGGAAGGAGGGAGAGACGGGGAGTAAGGAAACAGAGACGAGAAAGCCGGGATGTCTGAAATCCTACCACTCGAGCATCTCGTGATTCCCCGTCCATCCAAGCATCCCAGCCAACAGACGGAGTGCTAGGGCGAAGGCAAAGTCCCAAACCCAAACCCAAACGGCAAAACCCAAAAACATTACAAGACATCACAAAGGAGACGAAAAGATGGCCTGGAATAGAGTTTGCGTAGCACTCCAACAGAGACGGGGCACAACACCACCAACCCACCAAAGACGGACTGGAACGACGACTAGAACGACGTCGACATGTGGCATCAGCTCGGCGCCCAAAGCGCCACTCCCCGCATGGAACATGCCGGGAGACTTGCCGCCTCATGCGTGTTTACCTACCAAGTAGGCAGCACGCAAACCTCTCGCCTCGTGGCCTTGTTTAATGCACAGACTCTTCATCCGATATATGCATCCCGTCGGAGTGTAGACATCGAGGAGCTCTCCGAGTGCAGGCAGTCGTAGTCAGACGTAAGTTGGCGAGCTGCTCGGAGAGGATTGACTGGCTACTGCTCATGAAAGTCCGACTCAGACATTGTCTCACAGATGACTTCGGTGGAATAAAGAGCGCAATAGAACCAAGAAATGCATTGTTCTATATAGACCAGCCGGACTTGGTAACGGGCCGTAGCTATACTGCACCGCCAAGTAGCCGAATCCAAAAACAGTCTCCCGCCAACCTGGGTATCCATTCGAGAAGAAAAAGACCGTAATCATTATCGTCAAACATCGCCATCTTACACGCCCTCCCAGACAGAGACCGCTCTCATGCCTTCGTCGCCTCCACGAACAGCTCCCTCATGCCCTTGAGTAGTACCGCCAGTTCCCTCGTCTCGTTGAGCTGGTCCAGCACCTTCTCCACGCGCTCGCGCTCGAGCTTGGGCCGGCAGTGCCTGATGTCGTAGTCCCTGCTCGACGTGCAAAGCTCAAACCACGCCTCGCGCTCCCAGTCCTTCTCATCCACGTAGGAGTAGACAAACTTGAGCCGGTCGTCCTGGCCCGCGCCCTCTATCCGTAGGCCCAGGTTCTGCTGCCAGAACTCGAGCTCCGGCACGTTGAACCGCGACTGCGCCTCCAGCTGCTTCGCGTGCGCCCGCTGCGCCGCCAGCCGCGCGTCAATCTCCCTCTGCGTCTCCTCGATCTGCTTCTTGAGCGCGTCCCGTGTCGCCAGGTGCTTGTCGCGCTCCTCCGACAGCTGCGCGATCGCCGCCTGCATCTCGCGCGTCTCGGCCTTTTCTTTTTGTACCGTGTGCTGGTGCGTGCTGGTCTTGAGCTGGAGGATCTCGATGTCCTTCTTCTTCATGCGCTGGTCCTCTGCTGCTAATTAGCCACTGCTTGTTTTCGAGGCTGCCCGAATGGTGCCCGACGTACCCTGCAGCTCGGCAATGTTCATGCGGAACTGGTTCCTCTCCTCCAGCACGCGCTTGCGCCCTTGCTCGATAAACATGTCGAATTTCGTGGAGAACTTGGCCATGCGGTCGCGCAGCTCGTCGAACCCAAAGTTCGCGTTCGGGAGGGTGTCTGCGACCGACGGCGTCGCCATGAGGGACTGCCGGTTGATGCTGGCGGACAGCGATGATTCAAAGGCTGAAGACATTGCGACTGATTTCTGTAGTGTGGCCGATCGTGGTTTCCGGATACTCGGAAGAGATGGTTTCTAGCGTCTTTGGTATCGCATGCAAAGTAGCGACAGAATGCGGTGGGTTGTGCAGGTGGGATGATACGGTATTTTTGGTGTTTATGACACGCGTTGCTGTGTCAACAATCTTGCAGGTGTCAGAAAGGAGTCGCCTTCGTTGCTGACTTATCATGCTGAGTCATCGACACCCCACCAAGAACGACTACTGGCGGGGTTCACAGTGTTCCACGCCTCAGAACTGCTCTTCTCCGAACAATTCACAGAGCCATTGCACTGAACCAATTCGGGCGAAGGCGACAAATTGACCGTCCGCCTGGAACATTCGCTGGCAGGAGATGCCTCAGCGTAACTTCAACTGCCGTTAGCAGGGTTGCTCGGTGGTTTATTTCGACCTCAGGCGAGGTAGAGGTAATATGGAGTGCAGCACGTGGGAGGCTGCATTCATCGGATGCAGCCAATAGGCAAATTACACCGGACGATATTTGGCAACTTTATGGGTTGGCCGGCCCAAACAGGAAGGGATCCTAGAGAGTTGCCTTCTAAAAGGGGTAGCCACTCCAACGGATCGTGGTCGTCTCGTCACTGACATGAGCCTCAATGCCAGTTCCCCGCGTTTTCGAACCCGGTTGTGCTATGGCCAGAGGTAGCAGCCGGTTCGGTAGAATGCAGATATTTGCCGGGAGCCATTCTCTTATTTCGTGATGAATTTCCAAGGTAACCACTCAAAGCTTCGCTCCGGCTTCTGGGCATTGAAGAGACCCTTTCCAGAACTGCCTGATTAGGTATCAAGACGCGCGGGTCCCTTCTTGGCAGACAACTCTCACGACATGACGAGACTGCGCGGCCAAGAAATGTGGCATATCGGCTATAAAAGTCGAAAGACGGCTGGCCATCAAGATGGTTCTGGGAGCCAGAGCAACAGTTCCCATCTCGTACAACACCTGCCAATCTATCCTCTTTAAGGTGCTCGCAAAATGGATACCAGTCGTCAACGGGCACGTTCCTTTGTCAGACTCTTACAAGTTATCCTTTTCTTCACATTATTCGTCAATCACACCGCAGCCGCGGCTGCTCAAGCTGCAGATGAATACGATTACATCGTAATCGGCAGTGGCCCCGGCGGCGGCCCTGTCGCCGTGAACCTTGCCAAGGCCGGCTACTCGGTCCTCATTCTCGAAGCCGGCGACACCAGCATCGCAACCGGAGGAGGCCAGTACCCCCCTTCCATCACCTGGGACTTCTTCGTCAAGCACTACGAGGAAGACGAGAAGAACAAGAGAAACAACTTCGTCACCTGGAGAGCCCGGGATGGTTCCTACTGGGTCGGGAACAAGAACGTCCCCTCCGATGCGAAGCTTCTCGGCATGTACTATCCTCGAGGCGCAACCGTTGGGGGCTCGTCCATGATCAACGCCATGGCTACCTTCCTCCCGACTGACAGCGACTGGAACTACATCGTCGAGCTCACAAACGACACCACCTGGGCGTACGTCTTCCCCAAGCCTCAAGCTGACAGTGGCTAACACATGAACAGCGCCAGCAACATGCGCAAGGTCTTCGAAAAGATCGAAAAGAACAACTACCTCCCCGCCGGCACCCCGGGCCACGGCTTCAACGGCTGGTTCCAGACCAACATGGACAAGACGACCAGCGTCACGGGGCCCGTGGCAGGCGTGCTGACGGCCATGGCCAACGACCTCGGCCAGAACCCGTCCCAGCTCCCACAGCTCGTCGGCCGCGACTCCAACGAGCTCAGCGCGAACCGCGATACCTCGGTCGGGATATACGGCCTCGCGCGGCACGCCCGCGCCAATGGCCAGCGCTACAGCTCGCGGGACTACATCGTCGAGGCCGTCAACACCCGCCAGTACCCGCTCACGCTGTCGCAGAACTCGCTCGCCACCAAGATTCTCTTCAACACCTCGGGAGGGAAACCCAAGGCGACGGGCGTGGAGTACCTGGTCGGCAGGTCGCTGTACAAGGCCGACGCGCGATACAGCCCCAACGGACCCAAGGGCGAGAAGCGCACCGCCACCGCCCGGCGCGAGGTCATCCTGGCGGGCGGATGCTTCAACTCGCCGCAGCTCCTGAAGCTCAGCGGCATCGGCCCGGCGGAGGAGCTGCGCCGCTTCAACATCCCCGTGCTGGTCGACTCCCCCGGCGTCGGGACCAACATGCAGGACAACCAGGAGATGCCCATCGTCGGCACGCTACGCTCCAACACGGGCGGCTACGGCTCCTCGGGCTGCGTCATGTACAAGACCCAGCACGCCCCCTACGGCGAGCGCGACATGTTCCTCATGCAGGGGCCCTACGCCTTCAGGGGTTTCTGGCCGAGCAACCAGTCCAACCCGGCCCTCTCCATGGACCCCGCGGGCACGTACGGGGTGTCCATGGTGAAGCAGCACCCGCAGAACCGCGCCGGCACCGTGAGGCTTCTCTCCGCCGACCCGCAAGACGTGCCGGAGATCAACTTCAACCTCTTCAAGCAGGGCCGCGAGACGGACATGGGCGCCATGAAGGACGCCGTCGCCTGGGTGCGGCGCATCTACGCCAAGGTCGCGGGGCCTTCTGGCCCCATAACCCCGCGGGAGCCGCCGTGTCCGGGCAGCATCCAGGCCTCGGGAGCGTGTTCCGACCCGAAGGCGGACGAGAGCTGGATCGAGGCGCAGACCTTCGGGCACCATCCCACGAGTACTTGCGCCATCGGCGGCGACGGTGATCGGAACGCCGTGCTGGACTCCAAGTTCCGCGTCAGGGGCGTCGACGGGCTGCGCGTCGTGGACGCGAGCGCGTTCCCGAGGATTCCTGGTGTTTTTCCCGTTGTGGCGACGTTTATGATTGGCCAGAAGGCGTCGGACACGATTCTATCTGAGATGAGTGCCTGATGTTGGGTTGTTGTGTAGTATTTTTCGTGAATATTCCTTGAAGAGGAGGGAAGGGGGATACCGTGTCCATCACTGAGTAGTCTTGCAATTGAGAGATCGTTGTCCATGATTGCGCTGTTTACAGCCTGAGTTGGAGCTGCTATCTTGCGCCATAGTATGAGTTGCCGTTATTTGGAGCTGCAACTTGCGAATATCTCCTCGCTCGTCTGTACTCTATAGGGCCTGATTCATTGGATGTTCTTCTCTTTTGCGGTATTTAACCCCTGAATCATTCTTCACATGCGTGATGGACACTGAAGAGTTTCTAGTTCTCAGCACCATATATGATGCAAAGTGTGAACTGAATATTGGTATATAGAATCTGCAGCAGCTCAGCCCGACCCAATTACAAGCCTTCCAATCGAATTTCGTACATGAATTCTTCCAATTAACCTCAGGGAGACAATTCGTTCTTTCCACATTCTTTACCGAAACAACTCGGGCGGCAAAGCGGTGAATAGTCGTCCATATTCCACCATTACAATCATAATTTTGAAGCTCTCTCTACGAAGATTTCCCCGAGCATCCATTTTATCTATTCTCTTGTCCTCAATACCACTCGGCCAGAAAAAAAAAACGTTTGGATTCTCAACAACCATCAGGAGAGGTATGCCAACACTCCTCTACTGCCACCCCAAAGCGATATATCAAGCTAACAATCGCAAAGACACGCCATGAGCCTCATTCTCGAAACACACATCTACTCCAATCCCATTTGCGGCTTCCCCCAGCCCTGGAGCCGAAGCTTCCACCTGCGCCTCTCAGGCCCCTCCGCGCCCAAAACCGAGATACTCGCCCTCGTAAGCCAGGCCCTCGCCCGCCTAAGCCGCGCAGACCCGGTCGTCGAGGGCCAGATCACGCTGTACTTCACCCGCAACGGGCGTGTTGCCTCCCTCCCCGGCGCTGCCGCCGCAAGTACGACCACGACGACAGTGGCGCTGCCGGTATATCAACCAACGGTACAGGTCCTCAGCGTCGACGTCCCGACCGCGGTCCAGGTCCAGCAGCAGCCATGTTGGCCTTTGGCGTTGACATACGCAGGCGGGACGAACTATCTGCACTCCTACAGCCCCAGCCCTACGACTCTTTTGACATCAGGAACGGTTCGGACTCAGATGGTCGTCGGAGGCAGCCAACTCTCCTTCCTCAACGTCGGCATACCAAACATTAGCCTCACCTGCAGCCCACGGCCTGTGGTCTCAGACGTCGTGAGGGAAGTTCGCCTCGACACCGTCGCGGAGGATGCGCTGGGCGGATTACTGGAGTGGGCCGTCGGACCTACTGGTCTGAAGCTGATTCTCGTGGTGAATGTTGATGGGAGGGATGTCGTGCCGCCGGTTGTTACTCTACCGCCGCCGGTGTCGTTGCCGGCTACGCCGCCTGTTTTTCCTTCCGTTGCTCCTTCTGTTGTTTCTGGGACAGGCACGCCTCCTGCCCCGTCTGAGCCTGAGCCTGAGCCTCCTGCGCCTGCCTCCCCTGAAGCTCCTGCCGCTTCAGCTTGAACGAGTCACGTGGATAGTTTGGGGGAATTTATAATGGCTTTTCCCAGTTACGACTCAAAAGTTCGGGCACTTTTCGTACTTAACTAGTAATTAATGAAGTTGCAGTAACTAAAAGAAGAATATTAGATTCGATAGTCGAAGTCTCGTCTATTTCGGGTTGAACCACGTGAACGTGAGTATGAGTCCAAGGAAAGGAGAGCAAGCCAAGGACTCGAAATTTCGACAAACAGCCAGGTTAATTAACGCGCGACCAGCCTCCAAACCACTGCCAAAGGTGAGAGTGCTTGTCAACCTCTACGTCGACCTAGAATTGTGGCCATTGATACATGATGGTCAAACCCTCGCACTGGAGAGAGGACAGAGGAGGGAAGGAGACACATACATAATAATCAACATAGTATGATAATGGTATCAGCAAAGGCTGACAACCTGTCATATAAAAGCACGCGGAAACAGCAACTGCCATAAACTTTTGGCAACATTAGCCAGCTGCCTGTCGGCATCGGCAACTAAAACGAAGGATACCTTCGAAAATTGACAGGAGGAGCCGTCCTGGGGTTCTCTCTGGGCTCGTATGCCCCCAGCTCGAGTGAACACTGCGAGATACACAAACCCGAGAAAGCGGTCCACATGCGGTGAATACCCAGACCCGGCCGGACAGCGACGACGACTACTACCACCGAGACTTCGCCGCAGACAGCGATAGGAGAAATCATCCATCAGTCATAATACACATTCTCATTGCCTCAACTGGTCGAGAAGCCACACTGGCTCCTGTGACGAGGACTTGGTCGCTGCCGCATTGTTGGCGGTGTACCAACAGTGACGTGATACAGGCGTCTACTTATTGAAAAACTCACGACATTAGCAGAAGAACGCTCTTGCCTCAACTCTTACTCGCGGCCTTCCTCCCCCCAGCGGAAAAGCAATCAACCCCTCTCTACTCAGGCGAATACAGCCTCGCTGTGTTGGTTTCCGACACCCCACCACATCAACCCTCGTCTTAATATCGGCAGAGCATATTCACTGAAGGATAGCAACTCACGACTGCCCAAGTACTCAAGTAGACATACACCTCACCGTCAAAGTCACCAAAAGACACATCCAGTCCAAGCAGCTTTCCTGTCAAAAATCTGGGTATGCATATTCCTTTCCGACGAGAGACTAGGTATTTCGAGATGAACGTTAAAAAACAACAAGAAAAAGAGAGCGCAAGACAGTGGAACAGCAAACAGCATTCAAATCAAAACTCCCACCGACAGAACACCACCTTTCCGTCGCCGTTTGAACAAAACTTCAATAAAATTTCCCACCACCAAGAAATAATAAAAACCAACTCTTCTTTTTTTTGTGGAGACAGCCGCAAAAAACACACAATCCCTTCTTTCCCAACTAAATGTTCTCGCCAACAATACCAACAAGAAGAGGCTTGTCGGGGAGGTAGGCAGATGGATTTCGCAGCGGCAAAAAAGATAGCACTACTACAAAGAGGCACAGTTCGAGAGTTTGTTTGTGGCAGGTAAAAACATGAAACAGAGCGCCCGAACTGCACAGGTTGTCGAGCGTTGATATCGTACATGGGGGATGGTGGGTTTTTGTTCGAGGAAAACTTTTGTTGCCTCGGATTAGCCTCTGCGAGTCTCGTTCGGCACGGCAGGACGCCACCTCGTCGTTTCTTGCCCCTCCAACGGCGATGTGCGCGTCGTGTCGTTGCCGACACATTACACCTTCCAATGCGCTGCAGGTAAACCGTTCATGCCTCGACCTGTGCCCGAGGAAGAACTTGCCTGCCACATCTCTCCTTTAGGTGGTCGACAGCAGGCCGAACGAGAACGCGCGAGGGCCGTTGCCGGGTATGATCGCTAGCACCGAACGACCGATATGCTTGCCAAACACCCACAATATGAACAGCCCTGAGATCCCAGAGCCAGAAAGTCAAGCACTTAGACGCCGCCATGCTGCATAATGATGACATAAAAAAGGCATTACCGAGTCCGTGTGGCCGGACCCGTATTAGAGCGGAACCCAGATGTCGAAGAGAAAACCACCAGGACTATGCCGGGTTACCCTTCAGCCTCTTCTGCATCCTCGGCGTGGGCGGCTTGCCCTTGTTCTGGACGCCATTGACCTGAGGTCCGCCTGGCGGGGGAGCCCCCGAGCCGTCCTCCTCCATCTTTACGCCGGAGGGGCGGCGGCGCTTGTTGGAAGCCGGAGACGTGTTCGCACTGGGTCCGCTGGAGCTGGTGCCTTGTTGGCTCTGCTGCATCTGCATGCCGGGTGCCTGCATGTGGCCCATGGCAGGGCTGCCCTGGACGTGAGGCGAGCCAGGAAGCTGCATATGCGGCTGGGCTGGGCTGGCGCCCATTGGGAACTGGCCAAAGCTGGGTGTCCGCGGGCCCTGGGGCATGGCTTGCCCACCCATGTTTTGCTGTGCAGCGTTAATCTGGACGACGTACTGTTCCAGGAGTGCATAGGGGCTCATGTTGGGGTGAACGTGAGCGTAGGCGAACAGAGGGTTCATTTGGCCGATGACCTCAGCAGTCTGCATGTCATCCTTAGTGCCGACGATCCACATGCATGAGCGATAAGTCACGTACCTCGAGGAATTGGAACACCGCCTCCGTAACACCCATTCCCCTCTTGATTGCCGACTCGGGAAGATCCACCAGTGCTTCTGGAGGAGGGTTCTGCGGAGACTTCATGAGACGCGCCTTTCCCTTTTTGCTCATTTCCGGGGAAGTTTTGTTGTCCTGAGAGTTGACCTTGTGCCACTCCTTGACCCAGTTGTGTATGGGCTTTGCGGCCTCGATGGCGGCCTTTCGGGAGATGTATTCCTCATGGCTCGTCGTCAAGAACTCGAAGAGCTCGATCTTCTGCTCCGAGTCGAAGTGTGCCCTGACCGTACCGTTCGCAACAAGCTAAAATAGTCAGTTACTGGTTTGCGTTTCACGTGAACGCGGAAAACATACATGAGAGCCGTTGTCGAACCAGTAAACCAGGCTCGACTTGGTGTTCTCGATCCAGTGACCGTCCATGGGCATCGGCCGATCCGTGGTGCCCTTCTCCATGATCAACTGCAGGTTTTTCACGCCGCTGTCAAAGTGTGTGTGGAAGTATCGCGGCAGCGCGGGACACGTGATCTCGTATTGCTTGTCCGCTTGGTCTTCAATGTCGGTGATGTGAACGGAGTGACGGAATACGCCCTTGGGTGAGAAGAAGCGGCTGACGAATTCGTTCCAGTAAGACAGGTCGTCCTTGCCCTTGGATCCCTGAACACTTGTCAGCACGGCTCTACTACTACGCATCGTCCGACGCTACATACGGGGAAGCCGCTCAGGTGCTCGCTGAATTGCATGAGCTTGAGCAGGCAGTGCCCCTTCATTCCTTCCCTCCTTTGCGCCGCCTGCTGCTGCGCGATAGCCATGGTGTTCATGGTGTTAGCCATGGCCGCTTGGGCGGCGGCGTGCTGTGCGGGGTTCACTTGTTGCGGTCCACCCTGAGGGCCCATCTGAGGAGGGCCTTGTGGTTGTGCCTGAGCCTGGGGAGGCTGTGGCTGTTGGTTCGGAGCTGGGCCGGGTGTCTGCGACGGCGTCGGCTGGCCAGCGGACTGCGGGTTGACGGGCTGCGCGGGCTGCTGCTGCGGCGTCTGTTGAGGGGTCTGCTGAGGCTGAGGTTGCGGCTGCTGGGGCTGGCCTGGAGGTTGCTGGCCCTGCTGCTGCTGCTGCTGCTGCTGTTGTTGTTGCTGCTGGGCCTGCTGTTGCTGCTGGGCCTGCTGCTGAGCCTGCTGCTGAGCCTGCTGTTGAGCCTGCTGTTGCTGCTGCTGTTGCTGGGCCTGCTGCTGGGCTTGCATCGAAGCAATCTGAGCTTGCTGGAGTTGCATGTGTTGAGGGGTCATTTGGACGGGCTGGCCAGGCTGCTGACCCTGCTGACCCTGCTGCATCTGCTGGGCGACAGCTTGCTGCTGGAGAGCGATCTGCTGTGCCAACATGGCCTGACCTTGCGGCGTATGCGCCTGCTGTATCGTTGTGTCAGCATTTCGACTTCATACTGGTGCGTGTCGTATTTACCGGACGGGCCATGTTCTGTCTCATGGCCGCCATCTGCGCTTGAGTCAACTGCATGTTCATCGGCATGCCCATGCTGTTGATGCCCATGTTTCCGTTAAAGGCCTGCTGGGCCATGAGGGCCTGCCTCGCCTGCTGCTGTTGCTGGAAAAGTCGCTGCTGGGCCATCTGGGTGGCATGCGCCAGCTGGGCTGGGTTTTGGACTGTCCAACATTGTTTAGCAGAGGCGCGAAGGAGAGCGCGGAGGAGAGCGCGAATGGAGAGTATGGGGGTCTACTCACAGTTTCCAAATTGGTTCTGCTGGAACATTTGGGTCTGGGGGTTGAGATGCTGCAGAGCGTGAGCATTCGGACCACCAGCACCCGGCGGCATGCCGCCCATCAACTGGTTTGGATTAACCTGACCACCAGGCCCTGATACCGCCATGTGCATCTGGTGAGGCATTCCTCCGCCCGGCGGGCCTTGCTGATTCGGGTTGTGAGGCATACCCGGGCCCATGGGATGGCCCGGTACACCTGGGTGTTGTTGCATGCCGGCAGGATGACCCGCAAACGATGGTCCCATACTCGTCATCATGTCTTCAGCGTGTCGATAATCCACGGCGTGGATATCGACGTGTCTTCCCTCCGCACTATCTCATGCGCCTGCGACACACCAAGCGTCTTTGGCTCCTTGTCCTCAACGGGAGAAAGTCGGGCGGGGCGCGAAGATGGAGGGACACGGGAGCGTCTTCTGGGCGATAGAGGTTGGCAGGAGAGATGGCGGATGGCGCGACGCGAAGATGGCGGTACGGGGGGGCGGGCGGGAGGACCCAGTCGGGATTTGCGAGACGCGGGAGAGTCGTGGTGTGTCCCTGTTCAATCGCGCGGCGGTGCGGGCTGTCGGCTAGCTTTATCGGGCTTCGCGATATGAAGAGCCGTCTGCACGTACGGGAGGAAAAAAAGGCGGCCGGGTCAACAGTTGACAAGAGATCGCGAAGGCATCGATGATCGACGTGACGACAATGGGGCAGGAAGGGTTAGGTTAGGTAGGGAAGTCGGGGATGCGACGACAAGCCACGGGAGCTGGAGAAGGGAAAGGGTTCGGGGAGTGGGTGGGTGCGACTAAAGCAGCCCGATGACGGGGGGAGACACTGGAGGAGCAGAAGCCCAGCGAGAGTGGATGAGCGTCCCGTCGGGTCGGGGGTGTGGGAGGGCAAAAGGACGAGGAAAGGGAAAAAAATAGAAGAGGCGTGGCAACGGAGAACGGAAAAAGTGTTGCTCAAAGTCGAGGACCTACGACCCGGGGACCTGGAGCGATAGGTACAAGTAGTCGATAGTCGAGAGAGACGTTTGTTGGTGTCGAAGGGGGGTGAAGAGTGAAGGGGTCGCGCAAAGAGCGAAAGCGAGCGAACGTAAGTTGGAAGCAAAAGAGTCTCGTGAGGTTTACTTCAATCGAGGCGACGATGATGATATCCGCTGGCTAGTCTGCTGGGTATTGACAATGAGAGCCCAATTTTTTTTTCTGCTGCACACGTCGAGTGCTGGCGAACGAGAATAAGCCTTTCCGCGCCGCCTTACTAGAAGAGCGGGAGAGCGAGGTGAGGTGCCGCGAGGCAGGATTTCGGGGGGGTTGAGTGGGTGGTGGGTGTGCGCTGCGCTGCGCTTGTCTGCTTTGCTTGGCTTTGGGCTGGATGGCAGTGACGACGGGGCCCGGGGAGCTAGGTGCCTTCCCTCTTTCTCTCTCAGTTGCCAGCGGCTGGTAAGACAAGGAACCAAGTAGGGAGGTTGCTGATGTGGGGTCTATCCGCTCGACACTAACGCCAACATTACCTAGGCAGGTACCTGGGTAGGTAGGTAAGAAGGTATATGCCCGGGGATGACTGTCCCGTAGTCTTCGGAACCCCGATAGAGCGAAGCCTGAGATAAGGTAGGTAGAGAGATAGTACCCTCGATGGCAAAAGCCGAGTTCTGAGTAGTATGAACAAGTGGTTGGGAAGAGGTGAAAAAAGGATGGAAATCACCCGGAGTGGTGTCGCATAGAGAAGAGTCAGAGACGGCAGACAAGGCGTCGAGTGAACGAATCCAAGCCCTGACTGACTGAGGCAGCTCAAAGAGGCAGCGAATTGAGGTTGGTTTGGCTCCGACGACAAGGCAAGGTAAGGCGGCGGGATCAGGTAACGGGAGAGAGCCAGGGAACCGGACAGACAAGAGAAGGGGCGGGCATGCCAGCAGACCACGAGAGCCGTGCTCAAAGCTGCAGGCGCGCCTGGAACCGCCCGCGCCGGTGGAGAAGCACGTGGTAAGTGAATACGCTAGCCGTCTAAGCGATGTGACACGCATGGATATGCCGGAACGAGGTTGCGGGAGGCCCATGAAAAGCCGCGGGATATGCACTAACCAAGCAACGGTCAAGAGCGCCGTGATCAGCGGATATGCAACAAGACAAGGAACTTTCTTCAGCAAAGCCTCGCCTGGCCAGGGGCTAGACAGCGTCGCACGTCGCAGCTTCAACCTGCGCGCAGGAGGCACTGAGGCAGGCAGGCCTCTGCCCCTTCTCTCTTCTACCAGACCAGAAATGCCTCGCCCGTCTCGACTCGAGATGACAAATGGCAGCGAAAATAGCAGCTCTGGAATCGCGTCGGCCTCTCCGTCCCCCCGCTGCCGTTTACGTCCCCCAATGGCCACCACGTGTTCCCCGAACCACCCGGACAGATGCTCGCTCTCTGTCTGTCCAGAATCCCGCTTCACTTCTCGACCGACTTCCTCGTCTGGTGACGTGAACCTTGAACGGGAGACGATCCAATAAAGTTAGCCAAATCCGGTTAAGTGGAGAACCGGCACCTCGGCGAATATCTCCGAACCCCAATCTCGTGACACCCCGTGCACCTGGTAGGATTCGAATATTCGATAAACTGCCCGGACTGACAGATGTACCTACCCACCCCTAGCCATTGCAATTGTGAGCACATGGTGAGCCGATTTTGAAAGGCTCAGAGTCTTGATGCTATGGTTACTTTATAAGTGTACCATCTCTGTTTGCCAGGTGGTAGTACTCCGTACAGACACCAAGCACCTAGGTACCCACTCCTAACGTGTTATCGCCGACATCCAGGTACGGCATTGGCAACTGGCGGGACACTAGGTGAGGGCCCTCCACCTGGGCCGAGCGTATCACGTGACCAGACAAGCTCGACCCCGACCGCAGTTCCAGACCGCTCTCGTCACGTGGTAGCGGGCCGCGAAGGTGCCAGAAAAAATCTCTGCCAGAGGCTTGCCCCACTCTTTCCGTCGCGAGCCTCATCTATAAAATCTCATTCCTTCGCGCCCAGTTAACGTTTGCTCTTCATCACATCTCTGGAACAACAACTTTTCTCGTCCTGCGCAGCGCAACTCGCTCCTCGCGACCGCAGTCGGTCTTGCAAGCCCATCTCTAAATCGAGAGCGGCAAGCGGGCGAGCGAGCACGCCTGCGCAGGAACGCAGATCAGTTTGCTCTTGCTCAGACGCGTCTCGACGTTTGCTACCCCGAACTCACCACGACAAAACCAAGCGCACAGCTTTCACACTGACAGGTAAGAACACATTTCCCCTCTCTTTTTCTCCCACAGCTCGCCTTTGGAGGCTTCTCGCGCGCGCCTCGCCGCCGCGTCCTCTGAATGATGACACTTTTTAAACACGTCTTCTTTTCCCAACCGATTCGACCATGAAGAAGCCTAGTCTATTCGGGTTGCCGTCGCAGGCGAACCTGTTACTTGCCAGTATTTACTGTCTGACTTTGCTCTCATCGCCACACGCATTTTGCCAACACCTCTTTGAGCAATGGCGCTGACAATCTGCAAAGAACAGGAACTTGATTTTCTTCAACTCATCGCCCCAGCTTCGCAAAGCCCAATCCTCAGAACAGGTTAGTTACAACCCTCAACCGCGCATTGCATTCTGTCAAAATTTCTTCCCCTGGCCAGTCGCCATTTGCTATGACGAAATTTTCCTTTGAATTCGCAGTTTCCACTCGAGCCACATACGAGCCTATTCTTGTGGTGCATGAGGGTCAATTCTTCCTTGGATGTCCGAGCATTATTCTCAAATTTGACTTTTTGTTGCATTCATTCGTTTGCAAGAATTTCACTAACGAGATCATTCAGGTTGCTTAGTGGTATTTTCTGTAGAGGTGGTGGCTTGGCGCGTGACTGCGCGGCTCTGCAAGTAGACTAGTTAAGAACTCAAATACAAATTCTTCATCTGCACTTCTTGTCTATTGGATCGTTAATCTCTCCGTGATGCTCGTGACATGAATTTTGTGACGGATGGATGCTCTTCACACGCAATCTAAGCTTAATCTAAGCATATCTGGAAGGCATCACAGAGACAAGCATCTTCATGTTGCTGCACTGCTACAATTCAATGCTACTCGTAAACGCATCTTCGCGCGAGGTATATTCCCGTGACGGGGGCCGTGGCCATCTCCGTGACTATGGACTTCATGATGAAAAATAGCAAAACGCCGCGGCAACAAGAAACAAGGGAGAGATGCTCGCGATCCCTCTCAAACCACTCCAAAAAAATTTCATCAGACTCGGAACCACCCAGTCGTAAAATGCATGTTCCCCTTCTCAAGAGTCAAACCATCTGCCTCAGACAACACGAAGTCCCTCCCTAACAGACTCCGGAATCTCCCTCCTCCTCCCCCCAACAATACCCCTGCGATTCCTCCCCGTGCGGCCCCTGCCGAGCCAGTTGAGCTTGAGCAACCGACAAAGCTCCTCCATCCTCTTGTTCCCGCCCTCGGCGCTCCCGTCCCCCGCGACGTCGCCGACGCTGGCGAGGATGCTCATGCACTGCAGCATGCGGCCCACCATCTCCGTGACCTGCTTCGAGTCCTCGACGTTCTGCTCGCGCGTGAACGGCCTGAGCTGCCCGTCGCTCCCGGCGCTGGCGTAGCTGACGTTGCTGAGCCCACGGCTGCGCCCGCTTCCCCCGCCAGCGGCGCTGCCGTCGCCTAGTAAAGTCGTGGCGTTGGAGTTGTAGCTCGCGACTGATGGGTCGAGGCTCATGGCTGTTCCGGGGCGCATCATGCTCATGGTGTCGGCGGGGCTGGAAGAGAGCGCAGGGTCTGGCAGTGGAGAAGCGAGCGCGATGGACGCGAAGGAGGACGGGAGGAATTCGAGGGACAGGCGGGAGAAGATGGTCTTGAGGGACTCGTATCGGGGGAGGATGACGATGTCGCGGTAGGCCGTGAGGACGATGCGGCGCACGTCGAGGACTGCGGACGCGGGGCTGACGTGCGGCGCGTTGTCGGTGACCATCGGCGTCGCCTTGACGCCTCCCCAGAAGTCGCGCGCCTGGTCGGGGTTCATGAGGACGCCGCAGCCGGAAAACTCGAGATCCAGCGGTAGGAATACGGCCTGCATGTAAGGGAGGATGGACGTGTATGTAATGAGCCACATCTCGACGAGCGCCGGTATGACCTTGTCCTCCTGCGTGCGCCTGAGGGTGTGGTCCAGCGACGCGAAGCCGGTCGCAAGCAGCTCGCGCAGGTCCTCCAGGATGATGTTTGGCGACCTGCGCTGAATGCAGTATTGTATATGGAGCGTGACCAGCCTGTTGAAGTCCTCGACGGGCTGGCGCAGATCCTCGCCCTCGAAGATGACGAGCATCTTGGCCTTGAGATACGGCCAGGCGTCGTCGAGCGCCATGCTGTTGAGGCCGTACTTTCCGGCATCAATCGGCTCGGAGAGGTAGGACGAATGTTGCGTCAGACTGGGCAGGCTGCTTGGGCCGGGCCATTCTGACGGGAGGGAACTCGACTCGGCGCCAAGGTTGCTGCTCTCCTTTTCAGTCTTCTTGTCCCGCCGGCCCTTGCCAAACGACGTTGCAGTCGGGGCCGGACTAGGGGGTAAGTTGAAACTGTACAGACTGGACGGGGCGCTGGGGTCTGTGGGTTTCGAATTGCTCGATGCGGACGACAGCGGGAGGTGGTAGTCGTCCTTGAGCTTGTGCTTCTGCCGCGACAAGAAGTGGTGCTTCTTTTCCTTTTCCCTGCCCTCCGGCTTCTCCATGGTGGGCGTCTCGGGCACGGCGCGGATGGTTGCGGATGACGAGTTGTTGAGACTGTATATCGACTGGCCGCCCGTGTCGACAAGGCTGCTGGTGCTAAAGTTTCCGCGCTGCAACGACGCGAGCGCGCTGCCGATCTTGCTGGGGCTCGGAAGCGGTTTATCTTTGGTGTCCTTGGTGCCGATCTTGACCGGGCGGGAGAAGAGCTTCACCTTGGACTTTTCTGCCTTGGCCGGCTTCGGATCGGGTATGAGCTGCGGCGGGGCGTGGATGGGACTTAGCTGCGGCTGTGATAACCCGGGCGAGGTCTGGCCCGATCGTGGGAATGCGGCGTTCGCTGCGGTCGTCGCCGCGGCCGAATGGCTCCCCAACAGGCCGTTGCGGTATCCCTGGTTTCCAAAACCACTCTCTCTTGGAGCGCTCGCCTCCGTCAGACTCAGCGTAGGCGGGCTGAGTGGGCCTCTTCCACTACTTCCTCTCCTCCCGTTGTCGGTGCCTTCCCCGTTCGGGCTTGGGACGGTCTGCGACCGTTGTCTGATGTGCTGTAGTTGTTGGTGCTGCGCCGCCAGCTGCTGCTGCTGCTGCTGTTGCTGCTGCTTGCTATGGAGAACGGCGGCTTGCGCTGCGATCTGGCTTGCCGAAAGCGCGGGGCTCGGTTGTTGGTGGGGATGGTGCTGGTTGTGATGTTGCTGCTGTTGCTGATAGTGATGCTGGCTCGTAGACGACGCTGCGACGGAGGGGGGCTGTGACATGCCCACCTGGGAGAGGTTCGAAGTGCTCGTAGAGGGTAGGGACGAGTCGAAGAGACCGGGCGTCTGGCTGTGTTTCCTCGAGTGGCCTTTGATCAAGGGGCTCGCGGTGCGGGCGGCGGCAGCAGCGGAGGTGGCGCCCACGTTGACGTTGATGCTGAGGTCGTCTCTTCCCCCTCTCTCGGTGGCGGATCGCTGGGCGGTCGGGCGCGAGAAGTTCTGCAGGCTCGCGGTGCTCGAGTTGGACTGCGAGGTGAACTGGGTGTATATCGGGGTCGAGGAGGAGGGCGCGGCGGGCGCGCTCGGTGCGTGGCTCCGAGGCTTCACGAAGTGGATGGACAGACTCTCCTCGCTCGAAGACGAGTCGGCGCGGGCTGGAGGTCGTGGCCGCTGCGGCTGCGGCGCGGTAGAGGCTGTCGAGCCCGGCAGAGGGCTGAAGCTGCCCGGCGCTCGGGGCGGGGGTCGTGCTGGTTGCATTGTCGTGGATGTGTTAGGGGCCTGTTACATCTTGGGAGAGTTGGGATGATTCGAAGATCGGCCGGGCCTCGGAAGGTTTGTTTGGTGAGCGCGGGCAGGGGTGGTCGAGGTTGTCGATGGCTCGTTCGTCAGGTTGTGGTGGTTGGTTGTTTGTGAGGGTTTCCTCTACCGATGCGATGACGGTAGGGCTTTGGTGGGAAAGTGGTGATGTAAGAGGGTCGAGAAATGGGAGGCGAGGGAGGAAAGAAGGGCAGGTGGTCACTGGTAGGGTGGTGGTGGGTTGTTAAAGAGGGAAAGTGAGAAAGAAGTGGATTTGTTGCGGCTCCCCTCTCCAAGGCAAATATTACGGATAAGGTAGACAGATTCGGGGAAGATGCAGGATTATCGACCGGGTAGCGTAGCTAGTTTGCTGCATGCACAACACTTCAGTTAGAGTACCTCGTCTAAGTATCAGCCTCCTGCTATGTAGATTCAACAACCAACGGCGATGAAGCCCTGGTGCGGGCTATCGATGCGAAATACCTAGGGACCCCAGGTTGCCCAGGAGGCGGCGCGGCGGACGTTTTCGTTTGCGGTGAGCGGCCGAACGCGCTAAACCTGGAACTCAACCACTGCTGGTCACTGGGTGCCACAGCCAAGGAAGCGCATCCCGTAGGGGCGGCTCTACCTACCTAGGTACCTGGTAACCCCACCGTCGCCGGGGGGCCGCTACCCGCCAGGTATGATGTTAGATGTATCCGGCCCCTTGTTCCACTGGCGCGCCGCCGCGGGTTGCGACCCTGGCTGGCCGCTGGCCGCTGCTATGCAAGGCCACCTGCGCTGCACCAGCCATGGACAACCCCGCAGTGTCCATCTTCAGCGGAACATTGGGAAGGTGCACTGGAATGAGGGGGCGCCCCAAAGAGAGCCGCACCGCACCATTGAATTTTTCGTCATAATTATTTCCAGATTATTACTTTTTCCTCTCTCTTCCACAACCCCGCCATCACCAACATCCCCGCCGCCAGCCACCGCGCACCTCGTTCCCCTTGCCCACGACTTATCCAATCTACGAAACAGTGACAGCCTCCCCAAGGAAAACAATGGCATCCTCAAACGGCACCGCGGCCTTCAACTTCTCGGCCGCCTACACCTCCCCCACCAACGAGCCCTTCACCTTCTCCGAGACCCTCCCCGCCCCGCCGTCCTCCGGCGTCGCCGACAAGACGGTCTACCTCGGCGCCCTGCGCAAGGCCATCGGCTCCGCCCAGGACAGCATCAACAAGGAGCTCACCGCGCGCATGGAGGAGGACAAGGCCCGCGAGGCCGGCAAGAACAGCGCCGCCCCCAAGACCGCCGTCGACGAGGCCCTCGAGGAGGAGAACTACGGCGAGGAGGCGCCTCCCAACGACGACTGATGGCCGACGGCCTGCAAAAATAAGACTGTCAGGAGTAAAGCGAATGCAACGCCTCCCGCAGAGCGCCATCGTACATTCTTGCCCAACCTATATACGGGGTATTGCTTGTACTATCATGCTTGCCGCTCCCCCACCACCATCACCCAAGGCTATGCAAATAGCAATATGTACGAAGGACACCGACACCGAGCAGAAGAAAACAGAAGACCAGCGCCCTTCCCGCATTCATCCACCTAATCACGAGAATCTTCGAGCCCAACTCCCCGCCCGCGCGCTCTGCGGTCTCTGCGACGTTGCCTTGTTCAGGCAGCCGTAGTGGACGACGCTGTTATCCGGCAAGACAGACACCACGCTACCGCCAAGCCTCTTGTGACACACCCCGCAGAGGCGTTCTTCTGTGATCACCACTCTTCTGTTGCGTCCACCCTGTCCACCTGGAATACCGTCGCCAAGTAGCAGCAGAGCCTGCGACGATACTAGCTCCGAGTCTCGCAACCTAGCGACGATGCGTGATTCGTTCACGACGCTGTTCGCCGACCGAATTCGGCCCCGGAAATACGACTCGAGGTCTCGGACAGGAAGGTCATCCGGAATCAGAGAGAGCGTCGACGCTGCTGGGAGACGCGACCCGTGCCTCGAGAGGAGCTCGAGCGCCGGCTCGTGAGCTGGTTTGTGGGGCGGAGGTGGTGTGAGGTACAGGGAGAGTAGTGTATGGTAGATTGAGGGCACCGAGTCCTCCAGGTCTCCGGCGGACGAACCTCTGCGGGAACGGTCCGGCGACGGAGACGCCGAGTCTTTCGACTTGTGAACCGAGTTGCAGTATCTGAGTGTGTTAGCTTTTGCTCAATCCGGCTCGAAAATAAAACCCACTCTTCTGCCTTGGCATAATTCTTCATCTTGAAAACGTAAATCTCTAGCGCCTGCTTGTGCGACCCCATGTTGCTGAGCACCACAGCCTGCGCCTCGTAGAATGCGGGATCTGCTCACGTTAGTCGAACCTTCCGGCAGTGGACGTGTGTGTGAACATACCGTCCCGGGGGATGAGACCAAAAGCCTTGCTAAGGCTGTAAAGTCCGCTGCCGAGGAACTGCACGAACCGCGCCATCTGGGCGTTCCACTCGTCGTCCCTCTTCTTCTCCTTGAGCTGCTTGATAAAGAGCTCGACCAGCCTGTTGTGGAAATCCGGCGTCGCGTCGTCGAGCTCGTTGATGATGTGCTCCAGGTACTGTTCCTCCAGCGCCGGGTCGATGCCCCCAAGGAACCGCGCGACGCGGGCGCGGGGCAGCGTCTCCGCGTTTTCCGAGTCGGCGATGAAGATCTCCATCGCCAGCTTCGGGTCCGCCCTGAGCGTCCACTCGGAGTACTGCAAGATGAGATCGATTTCCGACGGTGGTAGACTCTGTAGGTATACCACCGTTCGCTGGGGTCCGTGGAGGGCCGGCGCAGCCTCGTCCGGCTTCTCGGCGGTCCCGAAGCGCTTGAGCAGCTCCAGAGCTTGGGAGTGAAGCTTCTTGCCGCAGAAGAAGTCCACCAGCTCGTTGTACCGGTTGTGGGCGAGGAGCGCCTCGTTCACCACGTCCGGGTCGCAGAAGTTGGGGAGGCGGAAGAGCGAACCTGCCAGGGACGGACTGGTCATCATGTACGCTCTAAATAACGCCGTGTCGACCATCCTGGACGTCCTCTGCAGCTCTCCTTCGAGTTGGCTACCAGTCTCCTCGCTGTGCGCTTCGGACATGAAGCCCTTCATCGCCTCCTCGGTAGACCCGGTAGACCCATTGGTATTAGATCGCTTGAGCTTGCCGGTACTGGGGTCGATGACCCGCTGCAGACGCGTTCTCGTTCCAACCAAGTAGCCGAGCAGCGTTCGAACGGCAAGATGAAGATCGTCACCTTGGAGCGGCTGGTTGTCCAGTGGCTTGCTCCGGACGCTTGCGTTCTCGTCAACGTCTATCGTGTCCTTCTTAGACAGAATGGAAGCCGCGTCCGGTTGCGCCGTTGGCTTGCTACGGCCGCCCATAAACAGCTTGGCAAAGCCGACGCCACCCCGCGCAGGCGAGGACGGGGATGTAGCGTCGTCCTTGGCTGCCTTCTCGCCGTTGGGCTTCTCGTCGGCTTCTTCCTCGCCCTCCTTTGCGTCTGCGCCTGATTCCTCCTGCACACCGTGCGACCATCCGGACATCTCTCCGGCGATCGAGGGCGGGAAGAGCTTCAAGACCCGCTCGGGCGGTGCGTGGACCTCGTCCTCGTTGAAGAGATCCATAGAATCGTAGTACTTCTTCTGTTTGAACAGCATCTCCGCCTTCAACATCTTGACCTCACGCAGCTTCTCCGTCTTATTTTGAAGCAGGGCATCCTCCAACATGTTCAGAATGCTCACCGCCTCGTCGTATTTGCCCTTATCCACCAGCTCATCAACCTGGGAGTCGTAGTCGGTGGCACCCATCTTCCACACGCAGCGATCGCTCGAGATGTGGAACCCCTTGCCCGCGTGTGCAAGGCTACTGTTGGGCGGCGGGAAGTGAAGCTGGGCCGCGCCAGGGAGCGAGATGGTCTGTAGCAGAGAGAGGGTCTCCGGATTCCTCACTTCCAGCGATCCCTTCGACGGTGCCTGCAGAGCCAGGATGTACGGATACGAGTAGCCGATCTGCTCCGGAGCGGCCTGCCACGGGATCTGTCGCTTCTCGACCGGCTTGCCGTCGTCGGTGATGAACATGGAGTTGATGTCCTTGGCAAGCAGGATCTCTCCCTCTGCTAGCTTTGTGGCGAGGGGCTTTGGAATGTACCCTCCGAGGCCCATATATCCCATACCCGCACTGCTGACCGCTCCGAAGCGGCTTGCCTGCCCGCCGGATGTTGCAGACCCCGGAGTGATGATGTCCTCCACCTCATGGGTGACAACATCGACCATCACGTACCCAGCGTTCATTCCGCAGACGAGCTTGGTCGCGCTAGCCCACGTCACGGTCCGTACCGACTCCGGCAGGGTCACCTCTCCGACGTCGGTCCCGAGCTCGCTCTCGTGCCAGCTCCAGAGCAGCAGGCGCCGACGGACGGCGACCGCCAGACGGCTGATGATCTCGGGTATACCAGTGGCGGCATCTTTGACAATATTCGATGTCACGGCGAAGCAGGTGGCGTTCTTCGTCCGTTGGAGCGTCTCGATCTGCTCGTACGTTTGCAGGTCGTGCAGCGAGACGTAGTAGTTAGACAGCGAGACTAGGGTGTTGGCTTCTTTAATGATGGCGAGCTGCTCGATCGCGCGGGTCGAGAACTTTTCTAATTCGCGCAGCAGGTCCGTCGGCTTCTGCGCCTGCTGGGGGTTCGGTTGGGAGTTGTTCGTCGTCGCCGGGGGCGGAGTGGTCGCGGCCGGGGCCGGTTGGGAGGAGCCATTGGCTGTCGTCGGGGACGGAGGGGGTATCTCGTTTAGGCGGTAAATGCGGAGGGTGCCGCTGTTGAGCCCGACGAAGACGCGGTCGCCTGCGATAGCTCTCTGTCAAAACGAAGCCGCCATGGCGTTGGTTTGGGGGAGGGGAGACGCACCATGAGCGAGGATTGTCTCAATCTTGGACTTATCCCGCTGCTTTAGCTCGATGATCGGCCGAGCTGTAAATGCTGAGAGCATGGCGACTGCCTGCCCGCAAGGCGAATGCTTGGATTGTTCAGTATACCCTCATCAGGCGAAGGTCTTGATCTGTGGTGCACCGGGTCGTCAAAGCAGCGGAGAGGCGATCATGATGGCGCATGCGGTTGAGGGAGGTTGTTGGAGCTTCGATGTCGGGTATTGCTGGGTGCAGGTAGGTAAGGTAAGGTACGGCACGCCGTGTCTCGCCCAGTCCGCCGTACGTCAGGACGAAGGCCCCCACAAGGGAGCCGATGACCTCTTTCGAAGCCCATTTGGGCCTAGCGCCGCTGCTACCCTTCACTTGAGGCAGCTTGTCTCCACCTCCTTCAGCTGTACAGGGAAGAGCTGCTGATTGGCCGGCGGGACACCCGGGATTTGCTTTACATCCGTCACATGCATTAAGGCATACTTTACTTTTAACCGCAGCCAACTCCAGTGTATATATATTGAGCCGCTTTGAGAGCAGTGTAAACCAAGTCGAACGCTGTTCTAGGGGAATATCTCGGTCCGCCATTCTTGTGTTCCCATAAACCGTTTTCGCAGTGTCAAATCGAAAAAGAAAAGAAGCCCAGTGCTATCTATGCAACCAACCCCGTCTATGTGCTACAGTGAACCAATGCCCCTTCCCTCCTCTGGGCTCGTCCCTATTCTCCCCGTAAACCCCAAATGGAAAATGCGAGAAATAACACATATGAACAAGCATCTGTCTATGACGGATCTGTATGGTGGGTCGGCGTTCAGTCCAGCCCGGCCACTCTCATCAGTCCGTAGCCCAGGGACACTACGACAACCAACGTGAGGATACTGCTGGGAACGCCTCGGCTGATGAAGTGCTTCACTCTGAGATACCTCTGTCCAGTCGGGTCCTCCTTCATGATTGCAGCTGCGAGGACCGTTAGCAAGGATTATCGATTGATAGGCTGGTGCGCTAGACTTACTCATGTTGGGGAAGCCACTTGTGGGCAGGCCCATGGCGGCACTGCACATCAAGACACCACCCATAACCAGCAGGTTCGGGTGAGGCTCATCCATGTTGGTGCCGACATCAAACACCAGTGGCAGGATGATGAGGGCCGCGACGGTATGGCTAATGAAAGTCGCAATAATGAGAATGAGGGTGGAGAAGACGACGAGCACTCCATAAAGACTCATGCCTTCGACCTCCTTAGTAACGACGCCGGCGATGGTGTGCAGAAGGCCAGAAGACTTCACGGCCTTGCCCAGAGCCAAGCCTCCCGCCGCCAGGATGATGATCGTCCATGGGAAGTTGTTGAAGTCCTCCTTGGTCAAGATACCAATACCAAAGAAGAGGACGATGGGAATGATGGCGATAACGCCCATGTCGCCGAAGACGCCCTCCAGCTGATGGCTGGCGCACCACAGCCCGATCGTGACGAGCGTGACGATGGAAACGAACCACTGAATGCCCGTGAACTTCTCCTTGACGGGGCGGATCGGGGCGATGGTGGTTCCCTTGCTCGGCTGGAAAGTGATCAACAGCAGGACCCAGATCAAAAGCAGCGAGACAATGCCGACGGGAATTACAATGAAGAACCACTGGATCCAGGTCGGCGCGGGCTTCATGATGCCGATGGCAACGACGTTCTGGGGCGAGGCAATGGGAGAGAGCATGCCGCCAATGTTAGAGGCAAGCGCAATGCCCATGATGACCGCCTTGGACATGTTGGACTCGGAAGGCAGCGTCCGCAGCATCGGCTCGATGATGGAAAAGCAGAGCACCGGTGCGGCGACGTTGCTGATCAGCATGCTAGCGAAAGCAGCAACGAGCATGTTGGCAATGAGAACGGTCCGAGGCGTGGTTCCGGCCTTGCTGAGGACGAAGGTTGCGAGACGCTTGTCAATCTTGCACTTGGACAGCGCTGCAGCCAGGGTGAAGCCGCCGAGGAGGAGCATAATAACGGGCGTCCACATAGCCGAGAAGATGTAAGACGTCGCAGCCTTCGAATCGAGCCTGTGGTGCGGTTTGTCCTCGGAACGGACAACCGTCAAGACGACACAGAGGAAGGGGATCATCAGCGACGTGACGAACAGCGGGATAGCCTGCATGCGTGTAAGTATTTGAAGACGGCCGGTAACTGCATCAAACTAACCTCGGTAGCCCACAGGATACTGACGAAGACAATCAGCGCCAGGCAGTTCTGTTGCTCGGGCTTCTCCATGATGGGGATGAAAAGGAGCAGGAAGAAGACGATAATTGCAATCAAGAGAGTGAGCAGGGGTGTGCTGGCCACCCAGGTCGGGACGACGAAACGACCGACCGGAGTAACGACCTCCTTAGTTACCGGCGCAAGCTCATCGTCGCCCTGCAGCCTTCGGGCGCCTGTCAGGCCGTCTCTACCAAGAAGTGTCCTGCCCAAGCTGGCAGCCTCGGCGCGGCGCTCCATGCCAATCATGTCTCTCCAAACGGTGTTGCGCTCCCAGACAACGTGCTCTCGGAGGTGAGACCGAAGGTCCCGTTTGGCGAGGTTCTCGTCGCCGTTCGTGACGATCTCCGCGTAGGCCTTTTCCATCTTGGAGATGTTCTCCTCTATCGTCTTGATGCTGTCCACCTTGAAGGGGTACGCGGAGTCGACATGTGTGTCCATGTACTTGGGCCGCAGCTCCTTGTCCAAGATCTTGTCGAATTTCTTCAACACCTTTCTGAAACCAGTCCTGTTAAGCTGGACGTAGGACTTGAGCTCGCATAGCGAGACGTAGAGGCTGGCGATACGCTTCTTGAGCATGATACTCGACGAGTAGAGGAATGATTGATCCGGCATCTCGTCCTGCGCCGTGCTGTATCGTCGGAGCGATCTTCCCAGAGTCAATTCTGTGGAGGCTGTCATCTCCGTCGTCGAATGGCCGAGATTCGGAGCAGTCTTGCCGCGTCTGCCGCCACCAAGACTAGAACGGCTCTTGGTCAGGCCCGTCGTCTCATCGTCGTCCTCATCGTCATCGCTATCGTCGACATGGCCATCGATAGACATGGAACTCCTGCGGTTGTTACCGGACATGCCGGGACGGGACCCGCTGCCAAACGACCTTCGAGGCTCTCCGCCATTCTCTTCGTCCTCTGAAGAAAAGTTGCCGACGTCGCCCAAGAGCTGGTTGACCTCGTCAAGAAGCTCGCCCTCCTTGGCCACATAGAAGGAGCAGATCTTCTCCAATTCTACGCCCAGGGCACGGCTGAAGACGTCTTCGGGTTCTTCATTTCGGATTAGGGGCCTCGATTCGGCGTCGCCTGCGGAGCTCTGGTGAACGGTTTTCTCGAGCTGGTAGATGCTGTCCGGCGCGACGGGTTAGTCACCTGAGACATTCGGGGGACCGTTGCGGGAGGCATTGGCTACTCACAGCTTCTTGAGGTTGCTGTAGGCGATGTAATGGCTGCTCCAGTCCGGAACGGCATTAAACTGGATGCTATGGGAGAACTTCATGTCGTCTTGCTCCTCGAGCCAGCGTCTTTTCCAGAGTCTTTTTTGTTCCCGACGGACCTCGCGGTCGTCCGCGGTCTTGCGCGCGGCAAAAGGTTTGTAGTCGACGAGTTCGTAGCTCTCGCTGGCTTGGGCGACGATGTCGCTGGTGGGTGGGCTCCCTCCCCGTTCCTGAAGGCCTGGCGATGGTTGATCGAGGTCAATGAGGGCTTGAGGGCTGGCAGAGCCTGCTTGTTGGGCAGAGGAGGGACTGCGAGATGCTACTGGGGGCGGTATGGTGACGGAATGGTCGCGTGCGGCGGCTTATCGGATGGTATCGCGATGCGGACCTCGAGTACGTGGAGATGGTGTTTAAGCTATCTCACTGGAATACTAGCATACCGCGTTTCGTTGTGGCTGCAACACGTGGGGAAAGCGTTGGTCGTCCAGTCTCCCAGCTTGTTCAACGAGCCGCGTGACGATGTAAGTGGTTTCATTTGAGGTTAGCGCAATCTGGTTCCACGGAGCCACGTCCAAGCGATTATTGACGATGCCATTGGTCACCGAACGCTCGGATGGAGCAGAGATATCGTAAAAAGTATGTTGCTACCGGGGGTATTATGTAAGAGAATGACGTGACCTGAACGGGTAAAAGGATAGTACGCGATACTGGGGCAGCGGGTACAACGATTGCCGCCTTATCTTTCATTTCTCCGCACCATTTCGGCACAATTCTCACAATGGCGAGTGCCACTCAAGCCCCCTGATAAGCTCGTGATCTTGGGAGAAATAGAGGCCGAATCAGTAAGGCTTCAAGTTTTTCACCAAAACCTCAAACTCTCCAAGCAAACTTTTCTTTTGTCTGGTTAACTTTTGAACCTCCCAAAAGTCAAAATTTCACACAGCCCGCAGGACTCCTCTATACACGATTCCTCAATATGCACACTGTACCGGCCTCGGTCATTAAATCCTGTGTCCAACATATCATACAGTTCCTGTCCCTTGCCTTTTTCTTCTGTTTTGGCTTTCGCCGCTGGCCTGGCTCGTTCTGTGTGTGTCCGCGCGCAAGCTCCGGGATTTCCTGTCCTTTTGTGGCAAGTCTGACAACTTTGCGAGTTGCGTCTAATAGGTATCGTTCCAACCAAAAAGAAAACAAGAACGAGGACAAGCAAAAACAACGCTTTTACAGAGACTCCTGAAGCCTCTCTCGGAATCTCTTGCAGTTAAGCTGAAGCCAAACGACACATGGCACTGACAGGGCAGCCCCGCCAGTGATGAACCACTTGGCGGCGCTGTTGCTGGTCAGGCTCTCGAAAAAACGCGCCGCGATGGGGAAAATCGCGCCAGAAGGGTATCTAAGAAGAGCAAGCGACGCGCTCGTCGCCACGGCATGCCGGGGCGAGAGGTCGACGATGTACACGGCCGATGTCATCTGAACCCCAAGTCAGCAATCAGGCCTCCCGTCGGCGACGTTCGTCCAATGTCTCGGAGATAGGTATCAACACTTACGGTTATGGCAAATAATCCGCTTCCGATAATATAATCGCCAAGCAGGGGCAGCAGGTAGGATACACCTGGACGTGCGGCCACATTATAGAGGATCAGGCCAGCCACGACCAAGAGGGCCGTACCGCTGAGCAACGGGAGACGATGCTCGGGCAGCCTTTCGCCGTTGCGCGCAAGCCTTTTCACCACGACATCGCTGAGGAAACCGAAGATGAGGAGGCCAGTAAACATACCGACGCCCATGCCAGCGAAGGCCAGCCCTGCCTCTGCGGTGTTGAAGCCGTACACGGCCTTGTAGGTCGTGGGGACATCGATGTACAACCAGACCTGCAGGCCGTAGAAGAACGAGCTCACCAGGATGGCTGGCAAGATGCTCGGCTCAAATGCGAGGGTCAGCGGGCGGATGGCTGCCTTGTACAGCAGCACCCTCAGAGGCGTGGGAGTGACAACTTTCTCGTCTTTCACCTCGACGTTAACGTTTCCAACGGTGCCCAGTGCGGCGTACTTGCGCCGAAGTACCGGCATGTACGTCTCGCACATGTACAGATGTGTGAGAATGACGCTGATCGAGCACTGTTTTATATCCGTCTCGTCAGCAAGGCACATCTCTGGCAAGTATCAACGCGTATGTCGGCAAGGCTAGGCAATGGCCTAGGACATTGTTTTCGTTCACTGTCTCAAGGCCACCAGCGGCAGCGCGCCACATATAGAAATTCTTGAAGCAGAGAGCAGGCCCAGGAGTAACACAACTTACCATGAAAACCAGGAACCCAAAGCATCCTCTCCAACCCCATAGCTGGGCAATCCCGCCTCCGAGGGCAGAACCGATAGCAGGACTGCAGACGCTCCCAAAAGCCATGACAGACAAAGCCCGTGCGCGTTCATCCTTGTTCATGACGTCCGTCGCCGTCCCGGAGCCCTGGGTGATCGGGCTTGCGCCGGCGCAACCGGCCAGGAAGCGGAAGACGATGAGCCACTCGACCGAGGGCGCGACCATGCATCCCAGGTTGCAGAGCAGCAAGAGCACATTACATCCCTGGTACACCGGCCGCTTCCCCATCACCTCGCTCAACGGAGCGAGCAGCAACGGGCCGGCGGAGAAGCCCAGAACATAGGCAGAGACGGTCAAGTGCGCCAGCGATGGATCCTCCTCGACTCCAAAGTCGCGAATCACCTGATCGAGAGCAGGCGTGTACACGGCGGATGCTAGAGGACTGTGTGATTCCGAAAAAACACAGACAGCCGCAGTTAGCGGTGTTTGGCTCCGACGGTGCAGAAGCTTAAGGCTAAAGGAAGGCCAAGGAACGGCAGATGATTGTCCGCGCGCTAGCGGCCGTGTGGGTTTGGGATCGCGTACTCACGTGGCGCACGTTATGATGGCGACGACTAAGATGTGCGTCCAGCGCTTCTTAGTCGTCCACAGGATCGGATCGAAGGGTTCACGGCCGTCCAGTTGGGACGGGGACGTGTCTGCCGGAGGGTGGTGATCAGCTGCAGCCTCCACATCCGCAACACCATCTCGATCTTGATGGTGCCCATCACCGCCGTAGGGCGTGAGGAAGGAGGTGGCTTCCTCGGGAAGCTTGTCGTCCGATGGCAGCCACGCAGTCGCAGCGCTAGACCTTCTTCTGATGAAGATGCGGTCCTTCTGCTCTTCACCATCCAGCAGGCGTTGCGTGTGGGAGTCGTTCCCGGAGCCGGCGCCCTTGTCGTCGGCGTTGGTAAGCATTTGGAAGCAGTTCGGCCAGCGGCCAACGGTTGACGTTGACGTCCGTCCCGATCGCGAGCTCAAGAAGCTTGCTGAATTTGTGTTTACCTATTTCAGGCGATCCAATCGACGATACGTCCAATGCAAGAGGAAAAGCAAGTATTCTTGAGTTCGGGCCAAAGTAATTAAGTATGTACTGCCGACGAAGACTGATCAGAACCTGCCTGAATCGCGTCCTTGGCGCCTAGGAGATTTCGTTTTGGTGTGATTTCGGCGACGAGTCAAGAGTCAGAGTTGAAGCGGGCCAAGCCAACAGCCCGAGGGCATGGCGAGGAGGTCGGGTTAGTTGACCTCATGGGATATCCCGGCGCGGGGTAAACGTATCATGTTCGCCCCGCAAGCGTTGCAATTTCAAACTTTAATTCCGAGAGCTTGAAAATGTGAAAGTGGCAGGTGCTGCCGTTGCGGCGGGCGGCGGTGATATGGTGCGCTACTGCGTTTTGTCGGTGAGGAGTACGGTGCCGAGCCCACTTGTTAAGCTTCAAACCGTCACTTTTACTACGTGATACTGCGTGATACTACTGGGTTGATACATGAACAGACGACAACGTAGTCCGACCTTTTTCCTTTTATCCGCTCGCACTTGCCTTTTGGTGAGACCATCTCCCGCCGTTGACCATGCGGACAAGGTAGTGACTGTTACAACTTCCTTACTAGACTATGATTACTTATACGCTAACGGGTAAGAGCTCAATGTTGCGCAGGCATCCCATCTCCGTCTGTATCGTGGTCTCTAAATAGTAGAGTTTTTGTCTTCGTGGGATCCGCGCCGATGCGTCGGCCGAGGGCCTTACAGGCGGCACGGAATAAGCGTTAGCATTGGCTTGGCGCTATAGACTCTTTTTGTCTCTCTCGATCCATCTTTCTGTCTCTCTCCAGGTGAGGATAGTCAAAGTTCCAGCCTGCTCTGGCTTCGGACGGCGTCCCGCAACCCTCCATTACTAGTCCCGAGGGTTGCGGCAGTTGTCTTAGACATTCCGAATAACGCGGATAAATATGACACGACCGCCCCCCCAGTCTCGCTGCAGATGTGTGAAGCCAGCTGCAGCGCAGGTTCACGGGGTCGGCTCAAGCGTCTGCGGTTCATCTCCGTCTACTATAGTCCACACCGCCGAGCCAGATATCGTCAAGACCCCTGCGAAACGGCGTCTCGACGATCCTGTCAGGTGTGCCCACGCGCGCGCTGCAGACCTAACCCACTCTCCTCGGACACACCGTAGGCTCCTTTAGGAATCCAGACCTCGGCCAGTTCCCGCACCGCGTCTTGTTGCCAAGATGGATCCAGAAAAGGTCTTGGACCCTTCGGGGACTATGGGGAATATGGGGACCTCTCCGGGGCCAGTCCCGGACAGCGGCGGCGTTCATAATGACCCTCTCCCCAGGGACGTTGAGAAGCAGGCGAAGGTTGAGGGTTTCGACGTTACTACAACACGGCAGAGCGAGGAAAAGATGCGCCCCAGATTGTTTGACGGAACGGCCACGCTCACCGTTGGCGACGATGTGATTCTCATCCCGACCCCAAGCTGTGACCCGCGAGGTAAGCACAAAATCCAGTACATTGCCTTTAGACATCCAATCTGGCTGTAATCTCCCCGAGACGTACCAGAAAGGAAAACCTACCGAAATTTCGCGAATAGCTCGGCTTACGACTCATTTCCAGATCCCCTAAATCTTCCAGGATGGCACAAGAAACTTATAGTTGGCATTATCGTGTTGTGTAAGTCGTCGGCTGCCCCAGGCGCCTGAGTTCTCTCTCCAGAGGGCCTTTTGGCTCACTGGTTTCCCGCAGATGCGATATCCGGCCTGTGCCTGATCACCGCCCTCTCGGCGCTGATCGTCTACATCATGCCCGACTACACGCGCGACGGCGTCACGCCCGACCAGATTTCGAATCTGTTCACGTTCCCCAGCCTGTTTCTCGGCATCGGTAACGTCGTGTCGATGCCAATCGCCGTGGCGGTCGGCCGACGACCCGTGATTCTGGCCTCCAACGTGCTCCTATTCCTCGCCGCCGTTCTTTGCGCAACGAACCGCAACTATTACTGGCACTTAGGCGGGCGAATGTTGGCGGCCTTTGCAGCCGCCCAGTGTCAGGCCTTGGCGCTCTTGATTATGCAGGTAAAGTCTCCGTCTCAATGCCTCAACGGCTACGATCTGAGAGCGAGAAAGAGGGGCATAGTCTAACCTTATTTCTCCAGGACATCTACTTTCTCCACCAAAGAGCGCGCGTGTTTCAGATATATGCCTCTGCGGAAGTGCTTCTCAACTCCAGCCTGGTGATCGCGTCTTCTTACATGGCCGACGCCCTAGGCTGGCGGTCCTGGTACTGGCTCTTCGCCGGCCTCTCCGGCCTGTCCATGGTCCTGACCTACCTATTCGTCCCGGAGACCGCGCACGACCGGCCCATCGAGTCGTACATGGGCCACCACCCGAGCGATACCAGCAACCTCCTCCCGGCGCAGGGAAGCGCCTCCGACGCCATCGACCGCGTCGCGTCCCCGGTGCCCAAGTACACCACCGCCGACGACCGGCCGACCCTCGACCTCGCCCACTACGAGCCCCGCACTTTCTCCTACAACCTCAAGGTCTTCGTCCACAAGCCGACGTGGTCGCGGTGCTTCCTCTGCCTCAAGCAGATCGGCCAGGTCTTCCTCTTCCCGCACGTGCTCTGGGTGGCCATCAACAACGGCCTCTTCCAGGGCATCGACGTCTCGATCCAGATGACGTACGCCGACCTCCTCGTCAAGCCGCCGTACAATTGGGCCAACACGTCCGTCTCGCTCATCCAGCTGGGCCAGGTCGTCGTCGCGCTGCTCTGCGTGCCGCTCATCGGATGGGTGAGCGACTACGTCATCCGCTTCTCCGCACGCCGCAACGGCGGCGTGCACGAGCCAGAGCAGCGCCTGCTGGCCTGGATCCTGCCCATGGTCACGGCCATTATCTTGACGGTGCTGTACGGCTATGTGCTACGCGACCCTGAGAACTACCATTGGATGGCCATCGTGTCCGTCGTCGATGGGTACCTCATCGTGCTGATGGGCGTCAACACCGTCGGCACGGCGTACCTAATCGACGCACACCCCAACTTCGCGGGCGCTATTCTAGTTGCCCTGCCCGTGACCCGCGGACTCGTCGGCTTCGGGCTCAGCAAGCACACTACCGACTACATCAGCAACATCGGCCCCGTGAAGACGTTTGGCATCTACTCGGCCGTGAGCGCGGGATTTTGCCTCCTAGGAATCATCCTGTTCTTTACGGGCAAGAGGGTCCGGAGCACCTGTGCCCGGATGACGCAGTAGATGACTGCGCTAGAATAATGATGCAATGACTGATACGGATACACAAACTACAAGGAATCATGGCTCAAGGTATTTGACGACTCGAGGATTTTGACGACTCTACTTAATGCCGACACCAGACCTGTCAGGGCTTTGGCACCGTGGGACTGAGTGTCATTTAAAACTTCTCTGTATATAGTTTGCTGGACAAATATCGAGGAGTGGCCTGTTTGCTCCCAGGGCCGACTTCGGTGGCTGTCGTGGGCAGGTCAATTTTCATTATTGAATTCTCCTGATGATCGTATGCATTGTTTTCGTGTGCTGTGTCGAATCTCAAACCCAGTTTATGAGAAAGACTTCTGTCGAATCTCAGATAGTAAGACAGCTAGAAACGGCTACATGTCAACTTCATTGTCGCGACCTGGGCTCGTCGAGGTCATCGAGGTCACTGAGCCCCTGGCCTGGTGCTAACACAATGACTTTCTTGTTTGACCGAGAAACCCCTCTTCCCCAGTGTTGCGAGTTGTGACAGTACTAATTGTCGCTTCGGGTGAAGTGTCTTCTCACCGACGAGGCTTTTTAAAACTATATATACTCTGAGCCTCTCACTCAGGAAAGGAAGTTATGAGATCACAGCATCGAGTCATCAAACAACAGCATCAAGTCACTAGGTAACAACAGTATCGACTTCTCTTCAACCGTTCGCTTAAAAACAAGATCCAAAAACGCCCTTGACAGAAAAGGAAGTCATTATATTACAGTCTCTAGTCATCAAACAACAGCATCGAGTCATTAAACAACAGTATCGAGCCATCGAACAACAGCATCAAGTTATCAGATAACAACAGCACCAAATTCTGTTCAGCAAACCCCTCTGAAAAACAACATCCGAACATCCTTAACAACATGAACAGCCAAGAACAGGTCTGCAACATTAAGACGATCCCGGCGCAGCCCCCAGCCCAGCAGTGCACCTTCGTCCTCGTCAAGTTCACCTCCCTCCGCCCAGAAAACAACACGATATCCGTGCCCATCATCACGAGCGACGGCCACCCCACCAGCCTGGGCCACTTCCAATTCAACGCTTTCGACCGGGCGGCGTGGCTCGTCCGGGCCATCCTATGCTCCGAGTCCTCGAAGAAGTGGGACGCGAAGATGAGGGAGACCGTGATGAACCTGCTCAGGGACGGGACCACGGCAAAGGTGCGGTGGGACCTGGGCAACGGCGAGGTTGGACACAGTCAGGTGTTGCTGCGCGAGGACGCGGAGAACCTCGAGGCGTGGAGGGAGACGGTCCGGATGCTCGCCGACTCGCGCGGGATGCACTGCGTGATTGTGGACGAGCCGGATGTTGTGGTTGACCACTTCTGGGAGTGGCTCCGCGAGGCTGTTTCTCGGTACGAAGCTTCCCTCCGATCAAAGGCTAGGTAGTTTGGTGGACGAATATCGGGGGGTGGTCCTGTTTGCTTCTAAGAGTAGCCTGCGTCTTTCTTTCTGGGGTTGCTGGTTGTAGGCGGGCTCATTCTTTCCATTATTGAATGATTCTGATGGCCGCATGCGAAAGTCTTGTGTGGAAGATTCTAGTTTTAGATCATATAAACTCTTTACGGGCGAGAAAGACCTTCTGCTGAATATCAGATACGTAGTTACACAGCTGCCTGAAAAGGGTTGTGCAGACTGTCTGCTTCTTTGTGCATATCATGGTTACCCAAGACAAGGATCAAAAGATACAAACAGAACATTCTTGTTTGACTGGGAAGGACCTCGTCTCCAGTTTTTAGGTTGCTAGCCATTGAAATCATCTCTCTAGACATACTCTACTCACTGCAAAGGTTTTACAAGTATAAGTACTCTAGGCCTTTCCTCACTCAGGGACACAAGCCAGCAGACCAAAGCAGTAAATCACCAGATCCAGTACTAGGCCACCAGTACCAACTGCTCGTCAATATTCTCTCCGAAAATAGCAATTAAAACCCGCCGAGACCAAGGGCAACACAACAGTCCTCGTCTACTTCGACTTCCTCGCTGAGAGGAACAACACAGCACCCGTGCGCATCACAGCAGAAGATGGATCCATCATATCAATCAACCAATTCATGAACAACGCCTTCAACCGGGCTGCGCAGCTCGCCAAAGTCACCTTCGCGGGAGAGCGGAGCTGGGACGCGCGGAGCACGGAGGCCCTCAAGGCCAAATTGAGGGAGAAAACCACGTTTACCGTGCGGTGGACCCTCGGCGACGGAGAGTCTGGGAACGCCATGCTGTCGCCCGACGACGACGACACCTGGGCCTACGTCTCCAAGATGCTCAGTGAGTCGCGTGGTTCTCACCACGTGATTGTGAATAAGTTCCCGAAGGTCTCCTGGGATTTCTTCTATCGAGATGATGTCTTCAACTGTGACTCTTCGGAACTGGGCGCGGCAAGTGTAGGAGGAGGCCGGGAAAAGTGGACCTTCGGCGCGGGGGACACTGGAACACTGAAACGACTTCAGCACCGTGGGTAGACCGGTGGCGCCGGGACGATAGTGGGTCAATTGCCGTGTGGTCGGTACAATGTACCTACGCCACTTCGGATTAGATACCTGTAGCAAGGACGTTAGTGACAAAATCCACGATCAAGAATTTGATTTCCCTCGAGCCATCGTCTTCTCTGCGGACTTCCCCCTCAGACCAGTGGAATTAGGTTCGGTCTGGGCGCCCAAATGCCTGGTACCTAAACAGTGGACCGGATGAGTTGCCCCCCTGTCCGATCCCCCCTGGAGCTGCGCATCCAGTCGGCGCGTCTCCTGCCGCACGTGCTGCACGTTCCTCTCCACTGAAGCCTTCTACGCCCTCTCTCCCTCGCCCTCAACTCGCGGTCACTTATCAACCACCACATCCCAACCTTTAGGCGAGCTTGTTGACTACAGGCAGGTACTGACAAACCTGCGTGTGTCTAATTTCTCGGCCCCCACAGCGACTCCACGCCCGTAATCCCTGAAAGCGCGCGATAGTGTGCATTCCGGCATCCCGCTTCTCCTCGTCGCATCCCGGGCGCCGCTCCCACGTGGGACGCAAACCGCCAGTCGGGAAGCCAAGGAAAGAAATAAGTCCATAGATAAATAGAATGGATGGCTTCCTCGACCTGCTTCCCGAGAAGGCCGTTGGGGTCGCCGGCCGCCTGGATCAAGTCGCTTGTCCTCGTCGCTAGCTTCATCATCTTTGCCGAATACACCCTCTCGCAGACAATGGCGCCCAAGTCTGGCTCTTCGCTACTTGCCGCGCTCGCCGTCTTTGGCGGCGGGGCCGCCGCCGGTGCTGGTGCCTTCACGAACACGACCGGCCCCGGCGGCGTGGACCTGAGCTGGCACAAGCCGGCCGCGACGGAGGTCAACGACCTCAACGCCGTCATCAACGGCAAGGGCGTCTGGGGCTTCATCTACGACACCTCCGAGACGCCCGAGGAGAAGTACGGGCAGTACAACTGGTGCAACATGCCGCACGTGCGCAAGACGGAGTACGTGAAGCCGTCCGAGGAGTACGAGCTCAAATACGTGGAGCTGGTAAGCACCCTCTCGCGATGTGAACCGATGTTGATGATCCGTCAAACTCACAATCCCAGATCCACCGCCACCACAAGCGCACCCCCTACGCCTCCAACGCCTTCCCCGTGGAATCTTACCAGTGGAACTGCGACGAGCAAGGGCTCTTCTACTACGGCGAGCCCTTCGCCAGCCGCAACAAGCCCGCCAAGACGTACTGGAAGGTCTACATCTCCCCCGTCAACCCCTTCGTCCCCGCGGGCTGGATCGGCACCTGCCAGTTCCCGCAGATCACCGCCGGCGGCCTCGACGACTCGTGGGTCCACGGCGCGGACCTCTTCGGCGTCTACCACGACCTCCTGGGCTTCCTCCCGGCCAAGGAGGCGGTCAACTCCCCCGAGTGGCTGCGCAAGGTCCGCTACCGCGTCACCAACAACCAGATCACGAGTCAGGTCGCGGGGATGCTCGTCAACGGCATGTGGGGAACCACCGAATCCACCGGTCTCACGATCCAGGCCGCGGGCGTCGACTCGCTCGAGCCGCAGTACTCCTGCCCCGCGGGCGCGGCGCTCTTCTCCCGGATTAAGTCCTCCGCCAACGCCCCCTGGGCGCAGCACCTCGACGCCGCGCGGCCGCTGTACGCGACGCTCGACGACATATCGGGCGTCCCCGCCGACGACTCCGGGTTCCACGCCTCGCTGGACCATTACTACGACAACCTGTCCGCGCGGCAGTGCCACGACAAGCCGCTGCCCTGCAAGCTCGTCGACGGCGCCAACTCCACGACCTGCGTCACCCAGGACCTCGCGGAGGCGGTGTACCGCCTGGGGAACTGGGAGTACTCGCAGATGTACCGCGACGCGCCCGACTCGTTGGCCGCCAGCGTCGCGAGCTGGGGGGTCTGGGTCGCGGAGCTGGCGGCGCACCTGCGCGCCGCGGTGAAGGGGGAGAGCGAGGCGATTTACGTGCACAACGTCGCGCACGACGGGTCCGTGTCGCGGTTGTTGTCGATTTTGCAGCTGGACCACATGGTCTGGCCCGGGATGGGGTCTGAGGTGGTGTTTGAGCTCTACGAGAAGAAGAAGAAGGCTGAGGCGCCGTCGGATGAAGGTGTGAAGGCCAGGAGCGAGAGCGGGTGGTATGTGAGGGTGCTCTGGAGCGGCCAGGTGTTCAAGTCGTCGAACCCGTCGCTGGGTGTCATGGACATGATCCCCGTCGAGACGCTGCTGGTGTACTTTGACGGGCTTGTGGGGGAGAACGCCAGCCTGGTCAAGGGCAAGTGCAGCGCGTAAGCAAGCATATGAGTTGATGAACTGTGGATATATGACGGGGTTGCTATCCCTGCATGAGGTAACTACACTTTGTATCTTGACATCTACTTCGTGACTGTAATCATAGTGGTATTTGGTCAACGTCCGCCTGCCCGCCTGCGCGCTGAACCTTCACTCGTTTCCTGCACGCGGCTATACCAGCCCACACTCCTTCTCGAGGTCGCTCCAACGACCCGAGCGCATGGGATCCAGCCGCCGCACCTGGGCCATCCACGCTTTGAGGTCCTGTGTCTCTCCGTCGCTTAGCGGCCGCTCCTCGAGCTTGGGCAAGACCCTGACGTAACTCAAGAGGGCCTTGTAGATGCCGGGCACGTCGTCGTAGTCTTCTAACAATTCTCTAATGTCTTCGATCTCGCGCTTCACGTACTCGATCCTTTCTCTTTTGGCGAGGCTCGGGGCGATCTCCGGCCGGCCGTCTGATTCCGTCAAGTTCGAAATGAGAAACTGGTGGTAGTACCATAGGGACTGGTCTTCTGGGCCGACGTTTAACGCCTCACGGACGAGATTAAGTTCTGTTCCTGGGTCAGCACCTGATGCTTCACGACACGGCCACTGGGGGCTTACCATCGTCCAGAAACTTCTGTCTTGCCCCGTCGTCGGCGTTGCGCTCGTCCAGCAGGCGGGGTATCAGGTTGGTGCGGTTGTGCCATGCGGAAAAGTTGGACAGGTCGACATTAATCATCTTGGTCGTGTACTCGAACTCGGGCTCGACCATGCTCTTCCCGTCGAGCTTCGGGCTCTCAAGCGTGGCGACCACCTCCCGGCGGTAGCCCCAGGCGTGGAAGTTGCGGCGGTCCTTGGTCAGCATCTTGGACACTAGGCCGAGCTCCTCCTCCCACACGCGTCGCGCCAGCGGCTTGGGCAGCAGGTCGATGGCCTGCTGAAGGAGCCACGAGCGGTACTTCCAGATCCAGTAGCTCTTGGGGAACTCGAGCAGCAGGGGTATGGTGAATGTGAGTTCGTTCTTGAGAGTCGCGACTATCTCTTCTGTCGCGGGACCCTTCTTCGCTGTCTCCTCGGTCCGTTCCGCGACGGCAGCATCAGCCTCGAAAGCAGCATCAGCTGTTGTACCACTCCTCCCACTCTCTGGGGCTGTTTGGGACGCGCGGGCGGGAGGGGTCGTGGTCGACGAAGAGGGCAACGATGCGGCGGAGGACGGAGGCTGAGTGCATGCCGCTGATGAACTCGCGAGCGGCGCCGACGGCGACGGCCCAGGCGAGGGTCCTGACAATGAGCCACAGGTTAGGCAGCGCCTGCGGACGTTCCATGCCGTGTAGTGCTCCGGGTTGAGGCGCAGGAGCTTCGTCGTCAGGGCGAAGGTCTCGGGGTCGGAGGGTGAGGGGCCGGCGCGGAGGAGGGCGTCCTCGAGGGAGCGCAGCGTCGCGATCTTGGCGAGGTCTGCTTGGAGCTGGGCTTCGGTCCGCGGCTTCCGGGCTGTACGGGCGACGCCGTGCTGGGCTTGTTGTCAGCGAGGTCGTCGTGGAGGGGTGAATCGGGGGCAGTAGACAGCTTTGGGAAGATGTGGGAGCAAGGGAGAGGAAGATCCGGGGGATTTGGTCTTACATTATCCATGGGGAGATATAGGGGGCGCTCCGGGGAGAGCGGGATTGGCTTGGGGGCAACAAGGACCACAAGGGAGACGGAGAGATGCAAGAGCCCGGAGACGTTTGCCGGTTGAAGAAACGGCTGAAAGCTCTGGGCGTGCGGGATGAAGCACCGCTGACCTGATGCACCGCAGCGGCAGGGATTCCCCACCACTCAGCAGGCGGGACGATCCCCTAAAGCGCACCCCACTGGCACCTGCCGCCCCGGGCGGTGCTGATGCTGCCCTTTAGGCACGTCATTTAGCCAGAGTGGCCCGAGCTCCTGGAAGACACGGTCTCGGGCGGCTTCCGCGTCATCAACTCCGTCCCGTCTGCTGCAACCTCCAGTTTCTGAATAGCATCATCTCCAAAAGCAGCCAACAGCATTTTTACCAACTTCTAAACTTATTCAGAAGACCATGAAGTGTCCTCGTACATAAGAAGTCACCCAAGCAGGTTAGGGTACAAAGAAGGAATTAGGAGAAAGCATCTCAGTTTTGGTCCTGGTTTGCTTGACCGGTGCTACGGATCTTTGATGCATCGCCGCGTATGGTACTTTCAATGGCACTTGAATGCCCTTCTTTGGGACGGCTTTTAGCTATGCTTAGTCACCGTACAAGAGTTAGGTCATGGATAGAGTGGCCATGGGTAAGGTATCCTGCCATCTTTGGAAAGTACGACCATGTCCTTGGCAACAGCGGCTCTTTCCTTGCTTGAAACGATAGAAGGTAACGGCAGGAAGTATTAGCCTTAGAAACACGCTAATGGACAGTCTCCAGTTCTTACTTTTTGCTCGCTGACCTCTTTCTTCTCGTCTCTCCTCTTCATTCCCGCCCCTAGAACTCTTCTCTTCCTAATTTGCGTCGCCGACTTGACGGTATCACTAACTCAACAGTTATCCGTCGACTGCGTACATAGCTTTTGGCGTCGCCGTCTGAGACGAGCAGCTGGCCAAGGAAATACACATACTTTGTTTTATTATCCCCATTCTATTTTGCTGCTCTCGGCTCCTCACTTGCATCTTATCCCCCGCTCACCACCGAAACGCTCACTATTCCATCCGTCGACACTTCTCTCGGCCGGCCGCCTTCGCGGGTGGTACTGCTCGCCTGGAAAGAAACCGTCTCCCAACCATGGGTCGCTACCAGGAACCCCATGTGTCATTCAGATCAGCCGAAAACGTCCGTACCCCGCGAGATTCAGGGTATCAACCCCATGATTCATCTTCATCTAGGGGCTTTCTGCGGCAGATCCAACATGAAACTTCCAGGCATGCGCAGCCCCTGAACGCTTCCAACTACCACCTCTTCCTGGACGGTTCAGGGGCTGGGGATTACAACAGTTTGACCGACGAGAAACACTCCATCCCGCCACTTCAGCATAAGTCGTCTTCGAAGTCGACCTTGTCCTTCACCAAGTCCACTTCGACTTCCCAGGCTACACCGATAGGGCGAGCAAAAGCCACGTCTATTACCTCAAGCCTTTCAAGCTCTGGATCAGTTCGCCATGCGGATCGTTTCGTGCCCTTTCGAGACCCCGAAACACCAATTTCATCCAAAATCCGCGTCACCAAGAACATCGACGACTTGTCCCCCGCAGAAAGATTGTTGAGGCATCATAGTGCTGCGCCAGATTTCTTCAACAGACCCCGCCAGGAGCCCGTTCCGTTAGCCTCCGGCGTCCGTTCTGTTTCGAATTCATGGCTTCCATGTGAGTGGCAAGTTGTATCTTTCAGTCGTGGTACTAACATTGCTAGACCCATCAGTCCTGTCTGCTGTTTCGCAAAACCTCGGTGCAAATCGAAATCCCAGTTACGGCGCGGTTTGGACTGTCGGGGGGACGGCTCCCCCGTACCGTGCCGCCGTTGAAGACGGCCGTGGCCACTATTTCCGCAGTGGCACAACCGCTCCAATTTTCACAGCCAATTTCTCCACTGCCCGTAACAAGATGAAAGAAGACTTCGAACGACACCAGGGGATGCTTGCCGATGCCTTGAGAATTGACCAGACTTCGAGGATTCTGGATTTTCGGCAGTATGCAGCACAAGTGCAGATACCTCGCCAAGCTGGACAACAGTCGCCGCTTCCTTTGAAAACATCGTGGACTGGGTCACAGTGGGTGAGCCCAGGGAAGCCTCAAGGTCGGTCGCCTCCCTAACATCAAAAGAACTCTTCGACAGCTGACTTCTCGCCCCCCTAGTTTCACCGTCAGTGGAACACAACCTTCCACACACGGCATATAAAATTCTTGACGCACCAGGCCTCCGTGACGATTTCTACTGCTCTGTTCTAGCGTATTCTCCAATTTGCAACACCCTGGCTGTTGGGCTGGGCAACTAGGTGTACAGATGGTCAGAATACGCCGGCGCAAGTCTTGTCGAAGATCCTCCCAATGACAATAAGACATACGTGTCTTCGGTTTCCTTTTCTTCCACCGAAGGTGGAAAGGCGATTCTTGCCATAGGCCGGGCCGGCGGCGGGCTCAACCTCCGATGCCTCAACGAGCCCATGGCACGATTTCGAACGAAACACAGACGCTCCATCACCTGTGTCAGCTAGCGGCCAACAGTAGCCAGGAGACCGTCCAAAAACCCCTTCAGGCCCGGTGACGTCGCTGCGACCGAAGATCTCATCGTTGGCGATGATCAGGGCAACATCTATTACTACAGTGTTGAATGGCCCGCACTTTGGGAAGTGAGGGACGACGGATGGTACGGCACAATGGCGCTAATAGCCAACATTGCCGTCCAGTCGCAACAGATATGCGCTCTTGCTTGGTCCCCGGACGGGCTAGGCTTTGTCTCGGGCTCCAATGACAACACTGCATGCTTCTTCGAGATTGACAAGATGCTGAAACAACGACAGAGGAGCTTCAGCGCTTCATCGACCGAAACAGTCCGCAGAAGAGGAAGATCGAACAGCGATTCGGTGCCCGGCCAACGGGGACAGCGAAACGAAGCCCCGGATTCAATCTACGACGATTGCCTCGGTCGAGTGATGGCGGAGGTGTCCGATCAGGAGTTTACTCCTGGTCTGTTTCGACCGTCAGAAGAGGACGCCTTGAAGTTCACTCCCGGAGCACAGAAACAGTGCTAGAGACACTCCGCCGCGATCAAGGCAGTCGCCTTCTGTCCGTGGCAAGAGAATCTCGTCGCAACGGGCGGCGGTTCCAGCGACAAATGCATCAACTTCTGGCACGCCAGCACAGGCGCACTGTTGGCCACGATCGCAGTATGGTCGCAGGTCACGTCGTTGATCTGGTCCAAGACGCGCCCCGAAATCGCAGCAACTTTTGGTTACGCAGCACCGGATCATCCGTACCGGATTGCAGTGTTCCGATGGCCATCTTGCAAGCAGGTCGGGGCCGTTGCCTAGGAGAATGGGTCACGTGCGCTATACGCCGTCCCGTACCCTGGAGCGCCGGACGACGTTCATCCCAAAAGCCGCACGGCGAAGGAGGGAACGATCATCGTGGCGGCAAACGACGGGGGCATCAAGTTCCACGAGGTTTGGGGGGGCTGGCCGACACTGAAGATTGGCGGTGTTGGCATGTTAGGAGGCAGCGATATCCTCGAGGGTCTCGATGGGATCGAAAAAGAGGGGGGTGTCATTCGCTAGCACCTGTGAGGACCTCCAGGTTGCAAAGAGAAGAGTAGTTCCATAGCAGAATGATACGATGCACTACCTAAAGCTTCTACTCATCTTGACGACTTGCCAAGGGTGTGAGGTTCAGCCTTGACACCCACAACGATGCGTACACGCGGTCGCACAGAGACAGGGCAAATATATACCCCTCACTCGCTCAGTTCTTTGGGATGGTCCAGGTTGTTCGAGACGAAACATACGAGGTTGATGGCCACCAGTTGGGGCACAAGCAGAAAGTCAAGGCGAGACCCGAGTAGAATCATGGCGACGCCATGGCTGAAACGTACTCAGGTACGAAGCTGACGACACTCATCAGATACTCCGGCCATATGTTCTGGTCAGAGAGGACACAGAGGTCGAGTTTGTAAACCGGGCTCGTCATCTCAATGTGATGGAATGCTGCCGTTGGTCAGGATGCATCCATCAGCGGGAGCCTGTTCTAGGCCCCTCCAGCGGCCCCAACCCACCGGAAGCGCTACCCCAGAGCCCGGGCAGGCACCCGAAAATACCGCCCACGGGCAGGCCGCCTAATCCCTGTATGCGAGAGCAACCGCGCTGCTGCAAACGTAACCTATCCACCCTGGGCACCCTCCACATGGCCACTCAGCGCTTGTCTCACCCCCGTCGCTGTCGCTGCGGCGCATGAACACCTCCAAAACCCCGAATCTTCAACCTTCCGGGCCATCCACGTCGCTCCGTGCAGTCTTCAACGTCGTCGCCCCCAGATCGAACCAATTCCGCTTTGTTCAAACCGAAGATTCGCAAGCAACTGAAAGAACCGATAGACAATAAAAACCCACATCGGCCGTCCGACTCTGCACAGCGTGCTCCCCACCATGTCCACCCTGAACCAGCTCTATCTCCTTGCCGACCACATCAAGCTCTCTCTTCTCGAGCGCCAGCGGGCCAAGTCCCTGAACCTCGACGCCGACACGCAGGATGGCCACATTTCGAGGTCACTCGACCAGTTTCGCGATGGATTGGAAGCTCTAGACGCCGAGGCCAAGCGCCTCCAGGGTGCTGGCGATGAGAGGTAGGCGAACTTCCCTTCCCAAGACCTCCGTCCCAGTCGATCGTTTGTCGACGTCATGCCGGACGTCCCCCAAACTCGAAACATCGAGTCAATTGCCCAGCGAACACCACCAAAATTCTAACGCATGTTCCGCCACCACAGCGCCGCCCAGAACATCACCGACTCCCTTCCCGCCCTGCAGAAGCAGTTCTCGGACCTCACCTCCCAGTTCCACGGTTTCTCCAACCCCACGAGCTCCTCGACCACGACCACCCCGAACGACCCGGCCCTGTCCGACGACTTCGACGCAGCGCAGTCCACCAAGCCCCTCAAGGGATCCCTCCGCGGCCTGCCGGGCTCCTCCGCGAGCAAGACGGTCCGCTTCACCGACTCCCCCGCGGCGGCGGTCGACGACGACGCCTCGGCGGCCGCGCTGTTCGGCCCGGGCCGGTACCGCGACGACCCGGCCGACACGGCGGGCTACCGCGACGCCGCCGAGGGCATGGACAACCAGCAGATCCACGCGTACCACTCGCAGATCCTGCGCGACCAGGACGACCACCTCGACCGCCTGGGCGAGTCCATCGGCCGCCAGCGCGAGCTGAGCATGCAGATCGGGGACGAGCTGGATTCGCACGTCGCTATGCTCGACGAGGTGGACGGCGTCGTGGACCGGCACCAGGGCCGCCTGGACCGCGCGCGCAGGCAGCTGGGCAAGATCTCCAGGGACGCGGGAGATGGCAAGCAGATGATTGCCATCATTGTACTGATCATCATTCTGATTCTCCTGATTGCTATTCTGAAATAAGAGCAGATACGAGGCGGGAAAGAGTGAAAGTGGAAGAGAGAGGCAGAGGGGTAGGAAACGCACATGGTGGACAGACACGGCGGCAGCGATTTTCTCCTATCCCCGCTTGCAGAAGCACGCGGGCGATTTATAACGGTCATCACCGAACTTTTTCTTTTCTCCCTTTTCTTCATGTCTGGTTTTTTCTTTCTGGGGGGGGGCGTATAGCATGGTTCGGAGTTCGGGGAGTTGCATCAGAGAGCCTCACAATCGTCATTTTGTTTAGGTTTACTGAACCGAGACTTTGCATCCCGTCGCTTGGCGAAAGAAAGAATCCGGCCCTACAGTCCGAGGGAACTCTTCCGTGCTTTTCTGTCTGCCCACTGAGTTCATTTAGGCGGTTGGGACGGTGAACGTGCCAGCGTGCCGCTCTTCTCTCGCAAGCGATTCATCGCTCGAATCGCATTGGGCGTGCGGTTGCGATTTCAGGCCTGTGTTGCGACGGGGAGAGCAAAGGGAGGGTACATGATTTGTGTTCTTAGTAAACGTATCCAATAACGAGATCCACCGGTCTATTAGTCTAGTTGGTTAGGACGTCGGATTCTGATTCACACCCAGTTCTTCCGTAAGCCCAGGTTCGAATCCTGGATGGACCTTCTCTTTTGCACTTCTGACTGAGCTCTGTATCATCTCCGTTGTTGAAGGGTTTCTCATGTTTTTGCCATGATGCTTTTTTTTTGGGAGTAAGGTTCGAGTTGCGATGCCTTTTTTGGGTGCATTGAGGGGCAAGGTTTAATTGAACCACCAGGAAATTTTAGCCTCTGAGATGCAGGTGAGGTTAATACTCGGCTCCCTGAACAACGAACTTTGTCAGCCGAGCGAATGTGGTTCTTTCTCCGCGGCTTCCAAGGAACAGCGGCATTCAATTGCCCAGCAAAACTAGACACTTGAATTCCTGTTTTGATATCCGTTCTTGGGTCTGCATGGTATTTCGGACATGGCCACTCATGCCCCAGCTTCCAAGCCCGAAAATCTGACGATTTGTCACAATCATGTCATGAGATCGCAATCACCTCACGGCCCATTCACTCGCGCCACTTGATAAAAAGCATTTTCGGTCACGTTTCTTCTCCGGTTCGACGCCTTTACCAGCACAACATAACAGTCACCAGCTTTTGACACTGCGAAAGCCCGTCCACACTCAGCCACAGTCTCGCGATGAGCTGGCTCAATGTCAAAGACGGTTGTGTCCGAAGCAGGGACTTAGACTGACTGTACCTAACTCGAGTTGACAGGTTGTTCTGTCACAAGGCGCGCAGGCTTCAAAGGCCACATATCGTCTACTAATACCACCCACTTCTATCGTTGATAATCAAATGGCCTCTAAAGTATACATTCAGATTACTTCCTGTCGACTTGAACGCCACAATAATAAACTCAAAAGTGCCAGCACGCAGTAGGAGACTTCTCCTTTTATTTTCACACATACTATCACGCAACACAACATGAGACTCTTCGGCAGATCAAACATGGGCCTCGACGCCATCCTCAACCGCCCAGCAGAAACACTATGGGACCGCCTGCTCGCCTCGCCCCTGACGACGATCGCAAGGCTCCTCCACGACTCCTTCCCGGTCTCGTTCCCCATCTCCGAGGCCGACGACGCCGTGACGATGGTCTGCATCTCGGACACGCACAACACGCAGCCGCGCCTGCCGCCGGGCGACATCCTCGTCCACGCCGGCGACCTCACGGCCTCCGGGACGGTGAAGGAGCTGCGGGCGACGGTGGAGTGGATCAAGAAGCAGCCGCACCGGCACAAGGTCGTTGTGGCGGGGAATCATGACCTCTGCCTAGATGAAAGCCTCGAAAAGGGGGGAGGAGAAGAGGTAGTGGACTGGGGTGACGTGATCTACCTCAACCGCTCGTCGGCAACCCTCCCAGTCCCCGTCTCTTCATCCCCCGGCGGGACGGCGAAAACCCGCAACGTGAGAGTATACGGGAGTCCCTACACGCCCAAGCACGGCGACTGGGCGTTCCAGTACCCGCGCTCCTTAGCCGCGCAGGATCCCTGGGCGGGAAGCGTGCCGGACGGGACGGACGTGCTGATCACCCACGCGCCGCCCAAGGGCCACATGGACGACCCGCGCGGGAACTGGGGGTGCGAGATGCTCTCCTCGGAGCTGTGGCGCGCGAGGCCACGGCTGCACGTCTTTGGACACGTGCACTGCGGCCACGGGCGGGAGGCGGTCGGGTTTGATGCGCTGCAGGGAGCTTATGAGGACGTCGTTCTTGAGGAGGCTGTGGACAAGCTGAGGGGTGGACGGGTGTCGTTGGCGGGACTGAGGGCGCTGGGGAGGGTTGTCAAGGCTTGGGTTGGCGTATGGTGGAGGGGCGGGAGGAGGGGGGTTGGGGAGACGGTGCTTGTTAATGCGGCTGTTGTTGGGGGCATTGGGGACCGGTTGGTAAGGGAGCCGGTTGTCGTGAGGATTTGATTTGGGGTTTGAGGGAGTTGGTAAGTCGGTTCATCAAGTTTACGAGTGTATGTTGAGACGCCATCAATATGCGAAGATAGAGAACTAGACTGGGCCAGGTTCTAGAGCTTCGACTTACCATATCGAAAGCCATCATATCTGAGGATGATCACCTCAAAAGGGGGGGATTCAAATCAAGTTGGCCAGCTTTGTGTCTGTCAATAAACACTACCATCTACTTCAAGCTATTGTGTTCAGCTGGTGCCCCCTTTCTGCTTTAGCAATACATCCATCATCCCGAGCTGGCAGCACAACATCAACAGGTAGATAGGGCCCAGTACATATATCAAGCCCATAGAACTAGGCCTATAGTACTTGTAAGTGAGACAACTGTGAAGGCCCTGACCTCCCAGATTCTGGACACCAAACACTGCCGCCACAAAGTCGTGTGTTAAGTGAAACCAAAAGGAATTCAAAAGACAATCATCATTCTCTTTCACTCGCACTAATCGGCTTGTGAATATTGATTGCGAAAATACGTCAGGCGGTGACAATGACGACAATGGCAGACAGAGAAAAGAATAAGTCAGGCAGGATGGGCGGTGAGGAGGATGGACGGAGCAACAAATACGTCAGGCGAGATCAACGACAAAGATGATGGATATTGACAAGAATACGTCAGGCGGGATCAAAGACAACATTGACGGACGGAGGGATACCTATGTTCTTCTCATGGCATGTGAGCCCTACTACTAAACTCTCTCTTCTGTGGCTTAAATAGTGTACGAATGAACAGTCAAGCCAGGTCCTTTCCGCCCACCACCTCGACTGAGGAGCGTTTTGGATGGGAATAGTAGTGAAAGAAAGGGACGACAAAGCCAAGAATATTTCATTTATATATGCTGGCTGTGATATGCTAGATGAAATCTAGTCATCTGAGCTATAGGTGGCTATTCTGGTCTAATTTCCACACTCGAATCCCTCTGAACTGGTGTCAAGCGGACCTTCAGTGGACCTTTATCCCAGAGAATGAAGATCTTCTGTCTTGCCACCCAGTCCCGACTCTCTTCAGCAAGTTCCAGGTCAAAACTCCATCTCAGGCGCGCGAGGATCAGTCTCATCTCAACATACGCAAGGCTATGGGAGTCAGTGAAACCATCATAGACACAGGGGTAGGGGGCTTACTTTCGTCCCAAGCAGTTGCGTGGTCCTAGATGGAAAGGCTGGAACGCTTCTCTGTTATCGGAGGCAAAATCGGGATCGGCGAGGAATCTCTCGGGGCGGAAGCTGAAGGGATCCCTGAAGTAGGCCTCGTTGTGGTGAATTGCCCATTGGTGTACGGCAACGGTTGTCTTTGAGAGACGGGTTAGTATTCCACATTCAAATCACTCAAAAGAGCTATCGGACTTACATCTACGGGCACGAAACGCCCGCAAATGGTGGCACCGGCTTTGGGAGTCACTCGCGGGAGCCCCATGGCAATTGGCGGGTACATCCGGAGTGCCTCATCGAGACAGGCGAGCATGAAGCGCAGCTTACCAACGGGAACGATGTTGATGTCTTTCTCGCTCTGGAAGGTCGTGCGAACTTCCTCGACCAGCTTGGTCAAGACGTGTTTGTTGGACAGAAGAAAATACGTAACCCCGGAAAGCAGCGTGGCCGTGGTTTCGGACCCTCCGATGACGAGGGTATTGCTGTTGGCCACAAGCTGCGGGAAGGAGAGGTTCTGATATTCTGAGCGTCAGCGGAAAGATCAAATCCAAACGGCCGACAAAGAAACTCACGAGCTCGTCCCGCTTCCTCAAGAGACCCTCGATGAGATCAGGCCGGCCACCTTGGCGACCCGCCTCGATCCGCTTCTCAAGCTTTGCCTTGGCCATGTTCTGGTTCCTCGCCCTGCTGTCCCGCGCCTTCTTGCTGGAGAGAAGCTTTAAAAGCACCATCTTGAGGAGGGGAAAGCGGTTTGCCGTTTGCACCGCTGTGCCCAGGCGCGCAGAGGCGAAGATGGAGCGAATCCACGGGTGCCAGTCGGAGTTCTCCAAGCATCCAAACGGCTCCCCGAACGCGAGGTCGCCGATGATGTCAAAGGTGGTGAAGTTGTACCAAGCTGCGATGTCGATCGGCTCTTCGTTGGTGCAGTTCTGGTGCAGGCGTAAGATGAAGAAGTCGATTTACTTCATGATCAGCGGTTCCTGCTCCCGGAGACTGCGCTCGCTGAAACCGTGGGACATTTGGCGTCGTAGCATTGCGTGCTCTGGGCCTCTGGAGTTGACAATCGTCCGGGGCATGCCCGGCACAGAGCTGTAAAACTTGGGGTCTTTCTCGAACTCGGCCGCGCCTTGCGTTCTGTGGCCCATAATATCCTTCCAGGCGCTCACATTGTTGAACGCCAGTTCATCGGGAGCTACTCGGACAACATCGCCATATTTCTCGTGAAGCTTGAGAACCTCGAACGGGAGAACGCCTGTGTTGAGTTTGTAGCTGTAGGTGATTCTCGTGGCTCTCATGAGCAGTGGACCGGGGAAGCTCCGGAGGGAATGAAGGAAAAGATTGTAGAAGCCCGAGCCGAGGACATGGAGAAGAGCCTGTCAACAGTTTGTTAGATGCGTTGATTTCAGATCAGACGGTTGCCAACTCACGAGTCCAAAGCAAGCCAAAACGCTTGTGAATATATCGACGTGAAAAGTCATCTTGCCAGAGTCTTCCGAGTAGAGAAAGCAATACGGAGTAGCAAGAAACTGCCTCCCGAGTCAACTTTGGTGGCCGTAAAGAGTCTCTTTAAATCGGGATCGCATCGCACTGTTGAACAACGGATTCCGGAGCACAACTTGGCTCGCGAACCCGACCGACACCAACGTAACCGCGGAAATGAGACGCCAACGTCAAGAGCCAAAGGGTGATGACACAGAATCTCATCGCATTGTCACCTATCTCATCAAAACGGATGTGGTCATCTACCTAGCCCGGCGCTGCGTATTTACTGCGGTCTGAGACTGGTGATCCTTGATGGGCGAGATCTTGGGTAGGGCGGTATTGGCGAATCACTTGAAGGGCTATGCGAAAACGAGGCACAAGCCAGGTGTACACGAGAACGAGGTTCGGACCAGCTCCGGGTACATCAGACGAACCTGGTTGGGTGACCCAAGCCTCTCCCGATGGGACGACATCATTAGAACGCTAAAGCTCGTTATCGCGAACTGTGGCTTGGAGTGTTCGGATGACAGCAAATGCGCTGCATCATCATCACCCGCAAGTACCAGTTGCCATCCGATGAGCCCTTAGGAACATTCTAAGCTCGTCGTAACCAAAGGACGTCGCTGCGGAGGCCAAGGGACTTAATCAAAGTTGCGGGAGAGCTCCTACGTTTTGCAAGGACATGCTTGCTAGCAAGCACGCCCTGGCTGCATGGATTGTCGAGGGGGACATTCATTGGCGGCGGGTTTGACGATCTAACATGCCTCGTATGCGCAGGGCGCTAAGGGGCGAGTAGGGCGTAGAACAGGCGTATTCAGGCGATTGCGTTTTGCAGAGGCGCAGTTCTCCTCCACATCGCCTTGGAGTCACTAACATAAGGGCAGGGATCTCGTTTTCGTTGTCGTTATCGTTACCGGGGGGCCATCATCTCAGAGGAGACGGAGATAATGTCAACAGGCGTTGGGGTTCTTGAGATGAATTGACGCAGGAAACTGGCCCCCAGTATGCTTGCCGAAAGCGGGCCGAGCTCTTGGTGCCGTCTGCGCCAGAGGGCAAAATCAAGCAAATCTCTCGAGGAGTTCTAGCTACGACCGGCTTTGGAGCGGGTCGGTTCACACAACAAGTATGAATCCCGATGATACGTGACCAGATTCAAACGGGAATGCCGAGATGCGGTAACTGAGGTTCGTTGTGTTGGGTTGAAATGGTTTGCCTTTGCCTCTTCCATGTATGATAAATCCAGCATAGTATTCATCAGCAACTTCAACAAAACACCAATGGCAGACGAACCTATCACCGAGAAAACGGTCCGCGCGACTACAGCCGAGGGCGAAACTTCAGTTTCTATGGACACTGAACGTCTCTCAGAGGTTGATAATACGGCACCAAATGTCGAGGCCAATCGGGAAGACTTTGAAGTCGTCGATTGGGATGGTCCAGATGACCCTGAGAACCCTATGAACTGGCCCGAATCACGGAAATGGGTCAACTTGGCACTCATGTCAGTTTTGACAATAATTTCGTAAGTAAAGCGTTGCGTTCTTCCGGGTCTTTCTTGATGCTAACAACGTATAGCCCATTGGTATGATATCAAACACTCTGATGCGATAATAGCACCAAGTACGACGGCTGACTTTCTCTAGGGCTCGTCGATGTTCGCACCTGGAGTCGCAAACATACTGGTGGAGTTCAACAACAGCTCCTCCTTGGTCGCCACGTTCGTGGTATCGATCTACTTCCTCGGCTTTGCGTTCGGACCGCTTGTCGTCGCGCCCTTAAGTGAGATCTGAGATCTACGGCCGAGTCTACGTGTATCACGTCGGCAATTTCGCATTCACCATCTTCAGTATTGGGGCTGCATTGAGCGTCAACATGGAAATGCTCATGGCCTTCCGGTTCATCATGGGTGTCGTCGGTTCGGTACCAACTACAATAGGCGTGGGAAGCATCGTTGACGTCATGTCTCTCGAGAAACGAGGGAGAGCCATCTCGATGTGGGCTTTGGGTCCTCTCCTCGGGCCTTGTATCGGGCCCGTTGCAGGCGGCTACCTCATAGAGCGGGTCGGATGGAGGTGGGTGTACTGGCTGCTTGCTATCATGGTGGGTGATCTGCTGTTTTTTGAGCTGGTGCTGGAACTGACCAAGTCAGGGCGGAATCTTCAGTATTCTGGCACTCTTGATCATGCGCGAAACGTATGCTCCCGTCCTTCTGGAACGGAAGATGCAGAGGCTGCGCAAGATAACCGGCAACGACGCTCTTCGTAGCAAGCTCGATACGCACGGGGGTAACAAGATCCGCATGGCCATCGTTCGGCCTCTCAAATTCCTCTTCGCAACGCCCCTGGTTACTACGATTGCTGTTTACGTTGGAATTCTGTACGGAATCATGTACCTTCTCATCACCACCTTTTCTTTCGTGTATGCCGACCAATACAACTTCGGCGAGGGGACAACTGGGCTCTCATTTCTTCCCGCCGGAGTTGGGATGATGATTGGAATGCTCTCATTTGGGCACTTGCAGGATTACTTGGTGCACCGCGCCAAGAAGAACATGCAGCCAGGAGACAAATACAAGCCCGAGGTGAAGCTGACACCCTGGGTTACGATTCCCACAGGAATCACTCTACCAATCGGTCTCTTCATTTACGGATGGACGACGTACTACAAGGTTCACTGGATCGTACCCATGATCGGCGTCGTCATTTTCTCGACCGGTCTGACGGGGGCCACGGCAAGTTCAACCCTACTCACACAAAATCAGAGTTTCCAGCTAACAGCCGTGCAGATGTGTGTTCAGAACTATCAGATGGACTCGTACCCGAGATACGCCGCGTCGGGTTCGGCGGCGGTCATGCTCCTCAGATCACTAATCGGGGCACTGTTGCCGCTCGGTGGACTCAAGATGTACGATGCTTTGGGTCTGGGATGGGGAAATAGTCTTCTGGCATTCATGTGTCTGACCCTGCTTCCCGTTCCGGTTTCGCTGTCCTTCTACGGCCAGAGGCTGCGACAACGATTCGATCCTGTTCTTTAACAAGTTCAGTCTCTGCAGCTCAATGCAGCACACCAGCTCTTTTCCGGGCTCTGGTTGGTTCAACATTCTAGAAAATGGCTCATGCCGATTATAAACATTCAGGCAGAATGTAGTTTTCTCCTAATAAAATATAAACTTGCGGCCAAGCGTGGGTCCCTGGTCTCTGACGAAAGTTCAATAATCGATAATGAGATGTGACCACTCAACTGTGTTCTGTGACTGTCTCAACTATGCGCCATGAGGAATGCTGGATTGTCATGTACTGTCAGTAGCTTGTGGCCTTCTCGCGGTTTTCGGTTCATTACATGCAGCTTCACTTCTTTACAATCTGAAAGACCTGAGAACACTAATAAACGATGGAAAGAGGGAAATCCCAATCACACCATTCTAGAAACACGATAATCCGGATATCTTAAATCCTTGAAGTATTAGAGCAATTTGATTGTTGTACGACAACGATTAAGGAAAAGCCATTTACATGTCTCAGAAACAACATCTTCACATAAAACCACCACAACGCGTTCTTTACTGAATCAGTCAGTCGTCGACGACATACGCAGAATACAGAACTGTCGGAATGCGATTAATCGCATCGGCACTAGTCCAAACGCGGACTAGCGCCCAGTCGCCCGTTGGCCAATCAGAGGCGAGGGATCTGAACGGTCAATTGACCGTTCCCTCGCGCCCACGAGTTATTCTAGGAAGAAGCAACGAACACATCACGAATTGAACCCATATTTGGCCTGTTTTGGCTATTCGCCGTACGGCACTTATTATTCCTGTGACGAATAAACCAACAAGAACACTGCAGCCAACCATCACAGACTGGCGCTTCTGTTTCGAAGCAGTACTTGGCTCCGATGAAGGTAGTCATGGTCCGAGAGCCTGCGGGGCTTATACCGCAACGTCGCGGCCGAAAGGAACGCCGCGAAAAGGCTGCAAGCCCCAAGACCAATGTAGGCCCTTCCTACAAAGTGATTACGTCGCCCAACGATCGAATTCGTGGAGATAATGATGGACTTTTTACCACGATTCTTATGAATAGGGAAGTCTGAGGGGTATGTAAGCAAAGGTTTCTATTCCTTGGATCATGGGGTCTTGGCTTACGGGAGAAGACTTCAAGTCTGTACATCCCCCTTTCCATGGCGTCTTCGTCGTTGCGCATGGCAAGCTTCGCAAACGTCGAGCCAGCCGACGTCCGCATCCATACCATGAATGACTCGTCCTTGGAAGGGTCGAACATGTTGCCGGAATGGTATCCGTTGGGGAACCGCTCAGCCCAGGCGGGAGGAGGCACGATGGCCGTGTCGTTACCTCCGGCTTCCGTGGGTATCTGGTAAGCACTCGGTCGATAGATCGCCCTGTCGATAGGCTTTGAAATGCCTGCTCTGCTCATATTGTATTCCTGGGTGAGATTCGAACCACTTCCGTTCGGAAGGCGGAGCGGATCGTGGAAGGTGTCGTTGAAGTAGGAGTTTGCAATCATGCCACAGGGGTAGATGATCTTTTCCGAACCGTCACCGCCGATGGCCTTCCGGGTCTTGAGCGGTCCGCAGTCAGACTTTGAGATGGTATTCAAGCTGACATTCTTGCCCGCCAACTGTTCTTTGTGGCGCGAGTTGATGTACTGACGGTGGTTTTGATAGAAGTTCTCGAGGTGGTAGTAGTACAACACCGGCGGTTGCAGGTCTTCGGGGAGGAAGAACTCTACCGCGCAGAGGGTGTAGTTCTTGGTGACGCCGTCGAACGACAGCGACTGGTTTGTTCTCTTCCACTGGTCCACTGGCTGGCCGGCCGACGACGCCTTGAACTTCTTCTGGACGTTATCGGGTGGTATCACCTCGAGCTGGTCATAGGATTCGATCTCGTGGCATTTGGTGTAGTCGATGCGAAGTTCCCTTACCTTGTGTTCAAATCCATGTCAGCGAAAAAAGGATGATGAGTTCTGGGGGGCACTCATGTACGAACATCATCGTTCTCGGCAAGCCAGAAGACGCCAATGGCGAGCAGGACTCCCCCAATGAGGAGGAAGATCTTCAGGGAGGTTTTCGGCGTTAGGATCGGCCTATTGACGGTTAGTACCGGTCGACTATTCACAGGGGACAATAGTGCAACTTACTCCCATGCCTTCAACCGCTGTTGCTTAAACGGCGTTTCCTTTGGCCGCCGTGATTTTTCCTCGCTCTGTGACTCCTTTTTCAGGTGCAGACGCGCCATCTCCACACAACCTTGCTTGATTAGAGGACTCTGCTAGAAAGATTGAAGAAAGCTCGTCCGCTAATCTGTCGGGTTGGTCCGGCTGAATGTTTTCGAACGGTTCTTGGTGTTCCCCAGAGAGGTAAAAGAGGAAGCGAGGATACCTAGGTATCTATCCAAAGCAGCAGCACATGGATGATGTGATGAGAGTATTGCGTTCGTGTGTTTGAGATCATCATGTCATTCGCTCGATTGGTGTCTCATCTATCGCTGGAAGCCGGAAGGTGACCCTGGAAGATGATACTATCAAAAGAAACGCTCTCTAGGAGTCTAGAATTGCCCGCCTCTCTAGCGGCACCTACGTAAACAGCTTGAAACTTAAAATAAGCCACGCCCGTATCGACGGGGATTTGGAACTACAAGCGAGTCAGTCTAGTACAATGATAAAGACATCGATTTTGGCAGTGTCTTCCAACGCCGACGTCGGTTCCGAAGCATCCATTGTGGAACCTGGGAATAAGCAAGTGGCAGTGCCAAAACGTTGTGATCGACCCGACGCGTGTTTCTGATTGAAATGCCTAGGCAGGAAAACGTGGCCCGCCCAGAGATTTACGGAGTTATTATTATTCTTGTCTTGCATCCACATCTGATCACTGCAGAGAGCTGTTGGTGATGCCAAGAACCTCGTTCTCGTTCTCGTTATCGTTTTCTCAGTCGAGAAAACTCGGGCCAGGGGCTGGTGTTGCGCCGCCCATGCAGGGGTTCACATCGCAACTGTATCCAGACTTCAGTTTGACTTGCTGCGGCGATGCGCTCGCGCGGCCGTAGGAAAGCTTGGCTGAGCTTGAACGACACGAGTCTTGGGTCGCTCCATGCCGAGCCATCCAGAAAGAAAGATGCGTGACGAACGTTACTGGAAGCTCGTCTGTAGAGTGACATATCTCGACATATCAACTCCGACCATCGCCATGTGGTGTTGTAACGAGTTGCTCATGATCGTCAGTCATCATTCATTCATCGTACTTGAGTTACAAAATATCTATCATCCACGTTGAGAAATTTGTCGGTATCATTGTTTTTGTTATTCGGTGCATAGTTTCAAGCACCTGCGCCATGCCCATCAAGACCACGACAGGGAGCTGGTCACTCAAATCATTGCTCCAACGGTCACCATCGTCATCTTCTCAAGATGGCCGTCACATACCCATTCGTCTAGGTGGCGCCGCGGAGCTTCGAGATGCTCGCCGCGGCAAACCATACATCTCGAACGCCATCAAGACGTCCAAGTACAACGCCCTCGACTTCTTGCCACGCCAACTTCTGTACCAGTTCTCAAGGCTTGCCAACGCCTACATGTTGGTCATATCCATCTTGCAGATGATTCCCGGCTTCAGCACCACCGGCAAATTCACCACCCTGATCCCACTCGTTATCTTCCTGGCTCTCATCATCTCAAAGGAAGGCTACTACGACTGGAAGAGACACCGCCAAGACGTGGCCGAGAACAACCGACAAGCGGTGGTCCTTCGCAACGCTGCAACCGGAGCCAAGGGTTCGACGCCTCTCGGCCCGCAGTACTATCGTGGATCGAACGCGACCGGGTTCCAGTGGATGCAGACAACATGGAAAGACGTCAAGGTCGGCGACATCGTCTCTCTGTCGAGGGACGATGAGGTCCCAGCCGACCTCGTTCTTCTCCACGCCGACGGGGAGAATGGCTTTGCCTACGTCGACACGATGGCCCTCGACGGAGAAACCAACCTGAAGACCAAGCAGAGGCCCTCGAATCTGCCCGATTGCAGCTCCGTAGAGCACATAGCAGCATGCCGGGCCGAACTCGTTACAGAGACCCCCAACGCCGACCTCTACCGTTTCGACAGCAAGCTGACAGCGGACGGCATCACGCGACCCTTGACGATAAACGAAGTCATCTACCGCGGGAGCACGATCCGGAATACCCCGCAGGCCATTGGAGTCGTCGTAAACACCGGGGAAGAGTGCAAGATCAGGATGAACGCCAAGCAGGAGGCAAAGCCCAAGCGGCCCGCCCTCGAACGGATGACGAACAAGATCGTGCTCTTCCTCATGATATACGTCCTCGTCAGCTCGGCAGCAACGACCGTCGGCTACGTCGTCTGGAGGGACAAGCAGGAACGCTTCGCCTGGTACCTGGAAGACACGACGATCCCCTTCGCGGACATCTTCATCGGCTTCATCATCATGTTCAACAACGTGATCCCACTGTCCCTCTACGTGGGCCTCGAGGTCATCAAGCTGGGCCAGATGACGCTCATCGGCAACGACGTGGAGATGTACCACAGTGACGCCGACACCCCCGCCGGGGTCAACAACACCAACAACCTGGACGACCTCGGGCAGATCAGCTACGTCTTCAGCGACAAGACCGGGACGCTGACGGAGAACATCATGAAGCTCCGCCGGATCAACGTCGCCGGCACGAGCTGGCTGCACAGGATGGACATCTCGGGCCCGGAAGGCCCGGCAGGGTTTCCAACCTCCGGGTCGGAGCTCAGGACCGAGAATATGCTGGAGTACATCCGCTCCCGGCCCAACGCCCCGTTCTCCGTCAAGGCGGTGCGCTACCTGCTCGCCATGGTCCTCTGTCACACCTGCCTGCCAGAGCGGGACGAGAACGGCGAGGTGGACTTCCAGGCCTCTTCTCCGGATGAGCTCGCCCTGCTCAGGGGCGCTCGGGACATGGGCTTCGTGGTCGTCCAGCGGTCGTCTCGGTCGGTCACCGTCCAGATGCCGCACGCGGACGGCTCCTCCTCCCAGACGGTCTTTGAGATTCTCGACGTGATCGAGTTCAGCAGCAAGCGAAAGCGCATGTCGATCGTCGTCCGCTGTCCAGACGGGAGGCTGTGGCTCATCTGCAAGGGGGCTGATACGATCCTCCTGCCTCGTCTTCGAAGCGCCCCTGCTGATATGAAGGGGGGTATACAGGACAGTATGGGAGATGGCTTCAAGGGTGCGCGGAGGGTGTCTTCTCGTTGGAGCACGCATCCACACCGACAGGCTGGAGAGACCATCGTCGAGATGGGAGACTCGGACGATCGTTCCCTCTACAGCCAGCCTTCAGCCAACAACGGCGACTCCTGGATCCATCTCCAGTCCCAACCGACGCGGGCCAATGCGAGAACACATGCCGCCACGCCGGACCAAACGCGCTTCTCGTTCCTGGAGCGCCCCGAGGTCTCGGACGACGTGGATAACATCCGCCAATGCTTTGCGCGCATCGACGACTACGCCACCGAGGGCCTGAGAACGCTCGTCTACGTAGACAGGTTCCTCGGCGCCGAGGAGTACCGCGAATGGAAACATCTCCACCACGAAGCCGAGACCAGCCTGGACAACCGGCAACAGCGGGTCGAGCAAGTAAGCGACCTGCTGGAGCAGTCCCTCGACCTTCTCGGCGCCTCCGCCGTGGAAGACAAGCTGCAGAAAGGTGTCCCAGAGACCATTGAGAAGCTCCGGCAGGCTCGGATCAAGATCTGGATGCTCACGGGGGACAAGCGCGAGACGGCCATCAACATCGCGCACTCGACCCGGATCTGCGGCCCGGAGACGTCGCTCTTCGTGCTCGACGCGGCGGAGGGAGACCTCGAGCTGCAGCTCGCGAGCCTCGCGGACGCCGTCAAGTTCCGCCTGGGGCCTGTGTACCCCGACCCGTCCCGCACGCAAGCCGCCGTGGTCATCGACGGCGAGACGTTGACCTTGATCGAGGACCCTTCTGCCGCGCGGCTTCGCAGTCTTTTTGTCTCGCTCATGACGGAGGTCGACTCAGTCATCTGCTGCCGCGCCTCGCCCGCGCAGAAGGCTCTCCTAGTCACCATCATCCGCCAAGGCCCTCCCCGTCCCTCGTCCGGGATCTTCTCCTGGCTCAAACCCAGGCCCAAGAAGCCCCTGACCCTCGCCATCGGCGACGGCGCCAACGACCTGGCGATGATCTCCGCAGCCAACGTCGGCGTCGGCATCGCCGGCCGCGAGGGGCAGCAGGCCACGCGGGTTGCGGACTTCAGCATCGCCCAGTTCCGGTACCTCTCCAAGCTGGTGCTCGTCCACGGGCGGTGGAACTACCACCGCACGACGCGCTTCATCCTCGCGACGTTCTGGAAGGAGACGTTCATCTATTTCCCGCAGGCGCTGTTCCAGGTGCAGACGGGCGCGACGGGGACGAGTCTGTACGAGCCGGGGAGTCTTACCTTTGTCAGCTTCTTCACGGCGGCGTGCATCGTTGTCATGGGCACGTGGGAGCAGGATCTGAAGGCGCGGACGCTCACAGTGGTGCCTGAGCTGTTTAGGTATGGACAGGACGGCGAGGGTCTGAACATGGCGGTTTACCTCGGATGGGTTGGAAATGCCCTGGTCGCTGGGATCGTCGTGTATGCCGGATGCTGGGGTGGATATGCTGATTCTGAGATGATTGACGACGATGGGCTCTACGCGCAGGGCTTTCTGACTTTCGTCGCATGTGTTATTTGGATCAACGCAAAGCTCTTGTAAGGCATCCCTCTCTCCCTGTTCGACATTGGTACAACTCTTGCTAACGAAGACACAAGGATTGTCGAGCTCCATCACAAGACCAAGTTGGCCTTCTGGTCAGTCCTCGGCAGCGTTGCTGGCATATGGGTCTACGGGCTCATCATGGCCATCGTAGCTAGTCCCAATTCAGGCCCATACTCTGTCAAAGGCGGGCTAATTGGTGGTTTCGGCAAGGACCCCGCGTGGTGGTGCACTTTGGTCGTGGTGCTGGGCTTCCTGAGCCTGATGGAGATGGGCTCCAAGGCGCTCAAGCAGAGTCACGTCTTGCGGGCGTGGCTGTCGCGGTGCTGGTCGTCCGAGAGCAGGACGGACAGGCGAGGAGGCGGGGTCCGCGAAGGTTTCAAAGACTGGGAGCCTCGATTATGGCAGGAGATGGAGAAGGACTCGGGCGTGGACGGCGTGCTGGCGGTGTTGCGCAATGAAGAGTAGTACTATAGATCAAGGAGATGCAGTGATTATAGTCCTCGTCGTCCATGTCCTTTAAGCCCCACATGTTGACCCAGGACTCCTGGAACCGCATTGAATCTGGATAGGTCAGTCTGAGAAATACTCGACAAGGCAATAGTTTGTAAGATACAACGCAGCTCGACCAGCAATACTCGGTCATGGTCACTCGTAGCCTGAGGCTCGTTGTCAGTAACCTGTCACAGCACCACCCTGGACTTCCTCATCACCGAAGCCGACGACAGACAACTGGCTGAACCGATATTCCTTAATCCCAGGCTATAATGCATAGGATACAATTACCCGGAATCCCGTCCCGATCCTCCCGCGTGTGATCTGGCCAAGCCCGGACAAAATTCCATTATGTCGTGACTCGGTGCGTAAACATGTGTTGATGCGTTCCGTTCGTTCTGTTCTCCGATGCGCCGTTCGTTTCGCTCCCTTCCAAGACCCCAATGCCTTCTTCCCTCTTGAAACAAGTATCGGGAGCGCAAGTCGAGGACAAGTCACCTCTATCGACGCGAATCAAGCATTAAAGCAGCGCGCATGTTTTAACCTGGGGTTCAAAGAACAACAAAGTATAAGCAAACAAGAGCATTGTGTGCATGTGGGTTCGACCCCTTTTACAACCCATCTTTCGTGCTCGTACCGGCCTTGCTTGTCTCCTCGGCGGCATGCTTGGTCCGCTCCTGGAGCGTCTTGGGATCGGCGTGCTCGGTGCGGTCGGCCTTGACGGCCTCCTCCGAGTCGGAGGCGAGCTCGGGCTTCCAGTGACCCTTGCCCTGCTTCTGCTTGGAGAGGGAGTCCTGCTTGTGCTTTTCATGGACATGCTCGTCCGTGTCTTTGAATAGATGTCAGTCAAGCGTCTTTGAGGTCATTGCTTCCAACTGCGTGGGTGATCTTGGTGGGAATTGGCCGCGAGGAGGGGTTGTCGAGCAATCGGGGACGCACGTCATGACAGGAAGTGGATGACGATGAACGAGTGGGGGGAGCTCCCCGGGATGATGCGTGTTCGGAGCAGCTAAAGCTGTCGAAGACGAAAGGAATTGACGGATATCAACATAAGAAACAGAACTTACGCGCAGCAGACTCCTTCAATCCGTTCATTCTCGTCGTCGAGATGCCGAAGCCCCTGCCGACAGTAGCAGCAGCAGTCTGGCGTCCGGTGACGAAGGCGCCACGGGCAATGGGGACGGAGGAAAAGAGGACGCGGGATGCCATTGTTTGCTTCGTTTCTGTGCAGGCGATTCCTGTTGTGATTGTGGTGGTTGAGATAGTGTCGAAGCTTGATTCGATTGCCAGTGCCAATTGGATGTTGTTGGAACGGAAAAGAAGAGAACGAAAAGGGCTGAGGGAATTATAAAGGGAAAGAAATGTATGTTGACGATGATCTGACGAACCGAGGATAGAGCTACACGTACCTACCTACCTACCTACCTTACCAAGCTCAGCTTTGCCATTTGGACGTGTGTTGCGGTGCTACGGCCTACCGGAGGGCAGTGACGTCACCATCGTCGCTTGCTCCCAGCTTGTGGTCGTCACTTTGGCTGCCGAGTGACATCCACAGCGCTCCGAGCTCTCGCTGTCCGGATGCGGGAAAGAGGTCCCAATCTTTTTTCTGTGGGGACCTGAGTTCGCCCTGACGGTGGTGGACCAACTGCTTGCGAGGGATTGGAAGGCCTGGTTAATTCATTACACTAGCTGCTCTCAGCTGCAACCAGCTGGTAAAAGCATGAGACTCAACATGGAGCCTGAGAAGGCGGGGCTCATTCTTCAACACTCAAATCGTCATGTCACGTGAATCCAAGCACCCCTTCCCCAAAGGGGCCGAGCACCTTTGATGATGACTCCTTCTCTCCCCCTGACTCTATTGAAAATCTCTCTCCCACTCCCCGCCCCTGTCGGCAACTTGCAGCACAGGCGAGCGGCAACGAGATTGATGAGGTCCTCCCTTTTGAGGGAGGGAACAACTGATGAGCAAGGGCCGCTGAAAGTAACCGCTGCCCTTTCCCGTGTCTCATCACGGCGGCTACCTCCCGATTCGGGTGGTTCATGACTCTCTGGTTCATTTACGTTCCTTGAATCTCGAGCTCTTCTGCTTTGCCTCGCTCGGTATTACTTGCTCAACGACAGGAGCATCACAGCTAGCTAACTAGTATACCTATCTTACCATTGCATATCACACAGCCTCAATCATAAAAAGGGGCCGCAACAACGGCCAGCTGATATTAAACATCTTATATAACCAGCGGGCATCTCGCATTGCATCGAACAAGAAAGGGAAGCGTCGGGATTCCAGGGGTGGGCGGATATTTACAGTCTTACTCACATGGTGCTAAGCGCGGGGCCGTGGGGTGCCCAATCTTACACACGTCCGTTGTTGGAACTCCTCCCCGAACACCTCTCATACCTTGCGTATCCGATGTAAGATCTTACCTGTTCGCCTCAGTCCCGCGTCCTCACCTACCTGTGTGTCCTCTGGCATCTCGTCCGTCCGACCACCGGCGTCCCTCAGTCAGCGAACGTCGTCGGGTCCGAGTCCGGCGAAAGCAAAGTTCCAGATTCACCCCTACGATGTATTCCTCGCCTCTGCATCAGCGTTGCCACTCAGCATGCACAATCACATTGCGAGAGATCTGAACCCTGAAAAGACCGAACTTGAGATGAACGTATCGTATATTGCATTGCGCCTTGGTGGCTTCGCGCCACAGGATCGAATAGCTCTAGAGTCGAGTCCGATCCCCTTGAACACCTTTCACGTCTTGAGCATTTCCTGTACAACCCAAAACCCCAGGAGGGTGTTCCCCCTTTACTTCTCCGAGTCCCAAGAAACCAACAAGAGCCATTCATCGTGTCATGCCGCACGCCTCCGTTAAACACCCTTGACTCTCGCCCCAAGATGCTCGCGAAGAGTGCTCCCAAGACAAGGTGATTCCACCACCAAACATTTCCCCAGGTGACCTGAGATGCAGCCCAGTGACAAACAGAAAGCTCCTCCCAAGAGCACCGAGTAATAGTAAGAATGGTCCATCTTCGAATAATGAAATAGTGAGAGAGAAGAGGCACAAGAAAACAAGGGGTCTGCCCGATCCTACTCGCCTGACGAGGTACATCCGCCGGCAGACCCAGGACCAACAAAATTCATGACCAACTCCACCTTTCCCAAAGGTATTTCCCGGACCCCGTTTCCAAGCTTTGGAGATTTGCCGCAAAACAATAGCAACGCATGTCTTTGCCCGCCACCGCCGTTTGATATTTCCCAATGTGTGAGCCCATAACAGAAACACCCGTTGCCCCCCGCTCCGAATAAGTTGCTGCAAAAGACACTCATTCTATAATGTCGAGATAATCTTTTTCGGAATGACTTCGTGACCCGTCGACCCGTGATGAGCAACTGATTTTTTTCAATCATCTTGGAAAATCAAGAAAAGAGTCGTCCCGCTGCCGTGAAAAGATGCCGAGAATTAATTATATCCTAGAACTCCGCCGTGGTGCCGTCGGACACCGATGCAATGTCGTTGAAATGCAAAACCAGGTAACGCCATTCGTGCAAAGTCCAGCCTCATCTTGCGAGGTCGGAACACCGAGTTGATTTTTGTCGAGTTTTTTTTAGTCGAATGATCCAAAAAAAGAAAATGGTATCGATAACTTCTCGTGTCGCGCCGGTTAAAAGCCTCGAAGGGAATTCGTCGGTTTAAACAAGGGGGTATGTCGAGTGAGGTTGTTTGTACAGAGAGAGGTCGTTTGAGCCAACAGACCGGACCACGCCAGCGGTCTAGCCAAGCCTTGAGGTGCCCAGCCCGCAAGAGAAACCATCGATGCCATTTTTTCGTTCGGTGCCCGCCAAGATGATCGGCCAAAATAAGCCGAATGAGCAGTAATTTTACACATCAGCTTGCATCGGCGCACGCGGCAGGGAGCGCCAACCCCGGCTCTCTGTCACGAGAGCGGGAAGGCGACTCCCTTACCACCTGCGGCCCATGCCCTGCTGCATCCTGGCGGGGGAAACCGAAGGCGGCGGGCTCGACATAGTGATGCCCGTGGCAGGGTTGACGATGGGGATGGCGTTGCGGGCGCGGGTGGCCGCGGGCTGGTGGATCTTCATGGTCGTGGGCTGGGTCTGGTAGGCGGGAGGGATAAAGGCGGGAGAGGACGAGTTGAGAGAGAAGCCAGGGGCGACAGTCTGGGGCCGCTGGGTGGGCGACGACTCCGGGGAGTTGCTCGCCAACGAAGAGCGTTCAGATGCGCTGTGGATGGAGTTCATCTGCAGTCGGCGACGAGGATTAGTCACTGGGTCGCGAGGCCGAGTTCCCAAGGCTCCGTGTCACTTACGTCGCTGTCGGTCAACAGGCCGGGGCAGAACTCCATGTCGTCTTCCAGATCGAACGAGCGGCCAGCCTCGAACTTGTTGCGGAAAGCGTTGAGGGAAGCAGACTCGGTCAGCTCCTTCATGCTACGAACACCGCGGAACTGCTTGTGCGAGTTCTGGGAGACGGAGAGTCTGGGCGCCCTGCGATTCCGGCCGCCATGGTGGTTGTGGGAAGCGCCGGGAAGGGCGGGAGTAGGATGCGCCTGGTGGTTGAACTGGTAGTATGAAGACATTATCTATGAGTCTGTCGGGGTGTACGGCGGAGTCGCAGAGGTGTCGTTGTTGGAGGTCGAGTAGTAGGCGTGCGGTTGTGTTGGTTGGGTGGCAGTGTGCGCGGGTTGTGGTGTGGCGGCGGAGTGGTCTTATGTGAGAGCTTTGCGGTATTATTGCAGCTTTGAGACACAAACAATGGAACCTGCCGAGTCGACGACGTTGTGCGAGGAGGGATAAGTGTATATTTGTGCGTTGGAAAAAGTCGAGAGAGGATCGTGGTATAGTTGCAAGCAATGCTTTTCTTCTTTTCTTTTTTTGGGGGGTGTCGTGTTGGTGAATGTTAGTTGTGCGTGAAAAAGAGGTGAGGTACGTGTGAATGGAGGGGGAAGGAAGATGTCGAAAAGTATCGGCGGATGGAATCCGGAATAAGCGATGGTTTTGTTGGATCGAGTGGGCAGTGGGAAGGGTGGGAAGACGGTGGACAGGTGAGCGGGCAGGCGAGAGGAGCGAGGAGGGCACGGAGCCGGGGGAGGGCAAGCAGAGGACACTGGGAAGGAGGGATGGGGGGCGGCGGCGGTGGGCCCACCGTGCCCAATGGGAGATGATCAGAGGACAGTGCCACGGCGGGAAGCACTGTGGCCCCGCTGCTTGACGCCATGTGCGATTTCGCCACCCTGTTTCCATTGGCCGGTAGATCACGAGCTAGAGCCGCCCAGGACTAGCGCGGCCTACTGCGCTGGTGTAAATTTGGGGCGTGGCGCCTTCTGCCGTCAACCCTACCAGTCAGTGCGACGGACAGTGTGGGTGGGGCTTGGGCAGGCTTCCTGGGTGGATGGATGGATGGAGGCCTGGACGGTGAATGCGCAGCAGCAGTAGTGGCAGGAGCAGGTGGCAGCCAGCACCTCAGTGGTGGTGAGTTGAACAGGTAGGTGTCATGATGGTGGGTGAGGGAAGCAGTGACTTGCGTGTCCCCTGGCCCGCCTGGGAGTGCCTGGCGAGCCAAAGATACCTCAGCTGCACACACCTGCAGGCAGTTTTGGGAAGTAGTGGAGGCGGCAGACGCACTGGGTGACTGGGTGCCTGGCAGAGAAAGTGACCTGCTGAGGATCGGGAAGTGAAGGACCTCCCGTCAGGAGGCAGGACCCTCCCACCTCCTTCACCTTCAGGCTTCAGGCTTCAGGCACTCGGCCAGGTCGGAACATCGATGCAGGGCAGGCTGAGGCGTGGCATGCAGGTACTGAGTCTGCCTGCAGGCGACGCACTGTGGGCGGTCGTGTTGTTATTCTTCTTCACAGTGCTTGCTTGCGAAGTTGCTGCCACCCGGCAGCAGGACCAGGCCAGCCCTGGAGGTCTTCTGTCGCTGGTTGCGGTCGGCCAGAAATTGGCTGCCCACACCAGTCATTCCAGAACCCCAGTGTGAGCCAGGACGATGGGGAAACCAAATGATGGTAATGTGCCGTACGAGAAGAGGCGAGAGTGGTAGCGCGCGAGACGAGAGACACGGCGCCGAGGGCGCAGCGCCTCACTCGAGCTCGTCCTCCACCGTCCGCCGTCCATTATTCCACCGGGCCTATTCCTAGTTACTGTCGTCCTGTCCCATCTTCCCTCCCGTTGATGTTCCCAGCGTTGGGAATACTACCATCCGTCCAGTGTATTAGTATCCGTCCGTAGAGGTACCTCTAGAAGCCTCCGAGGCGCCTCTGGTTCCCTCTCCGCCCACCACCCTCGCCTTCAGCCTGGCCACAGCCCTTTCCCTTCTCATCCCGCTCTCCATCGAAATGTCTCTTTAGTGATCAACTGACCATGCGCTTTCTGGTCTCGATCTCGTCTGTGGTCCGACCAACGGATGTCTTGCCCTCGTCCAGTCTTCCGCCTTCCGCTTCGACGTCCCTTGCTTGTGCGAAGCCTTTTTGGGTCTCCTTCTCAGCCTCGAACTTGACGGGTACGGGTACTCTTCGGGGCTGCGTGGGAGTCAACCGCGGAACGAATGAATGCTGGAGGAGCCTGCGGTACCTGCTGTACTGGAAGCACCCGAGCCACACTCTCCGGTATTCAGGCGGGCGCTAAGAACCCTGGAAGTGCCCGAAAGAGGGGGGCTCGGGGGCTTTGTTGTTGTTGTTTTTGTTCCACAGTCGAAGTTCGGCAAACTTGTTCGATGCTTCTGCTTTGGCGTCGGATTACTTGTGTGGTGCGGCACAGCGCAGCGAAGCGCAAGCGCACGGCGGCCACTAATCGCCCTTCTCCCCTCTGTCTCTCTCTTCTGAAGCCGCCGCTCGCCTGTTGTTGTTGTTGTTGTTACTCCTCCTGCAGCAGCAGCTGCCGCCGCCGCTGCTACCTAAGGACATTAAACTGGCGCAATCTGATGTTCGGAAACACAGAAACGCAGCCTAGTGTTTCCCATTCCATGCTGGGCCGAGTCTCTGCCCGGGCCCTCATACTCGGCTGGCTTCATGTCGTCCGCCCACAGTGTGTGCTGCTTCAGTTGAAACCATCGCGACCCTCTCGCCTGGGTGGCCCTTGTCCGTCGGATCCCAACCTTTGGGGAACGGGGCCAGGCAGGGCCAGGCTGACGATGGATGGGCAGGGGATGGATGGAGGGGGAGCAGCGGAAAAGGGAAAAACAACATTGGCGAGAGAGCACAATCTAGGCAAGCTTGGGTGGGAGGGCTTGCAGCTGGAACGGCGCACGGCGGCACGGCGGTAAAGATTGAAGAGAAGAGGTGGGCGTCGATGGTCGTCCATCGTTCGCAGCAAGCAGCACGTTGGCTGACGGCAAGTGAATCGACACTGTCCCGGTCTCCACAATACTGACCCTCCGTCGGGTACGTACACATATGTGCCTGCTGCGCTTGCTGCAGGTGGTCAGGTACCTTTACTGATCAGAGCCTGGGGCTGCATGAAGGACAGCGAGGCAGTGGCCAACCCTAGCGATACGGAGGGCTGTGAGGCCACTGACAGCCAGGCACTGGGTGGGTCCCGAGGCCGCTATGACTGGCCGTAAGACCCTTGCAAAAGAAAGAGACACTGCAGGAAAGAGAAGGGGGAGGGGAGAGAAAAAAACAACATGGCCATCGAGAAATGACCTGGTCCCTCCACCCCTGCTGCCCTTGGCCAGTTCGGTCTGGATTCGGAAACGTGGCGGCTGGCACGCCTGCCTCAAGCGACAGGCCCGGTTCCCGACTGGCTGACGTCTGTGAGCCTTAGCTGTCAGGCATCAAAACTAGCTTCGCTTTCTGGGAGTACAGTGCTGACAGTGCGCGCTTGCCACCTGCAGCCCGCCCGACGAGGAAGCCGCAACGGAACGCCGCCTGGAGTACGTACCGAATCCCGGGCACCTTGCTGGCACGCTACTGGGTCTGGCCACAAGCCTTGGGGCTGCCGGTACTAACAGCGGAGCAACGGTCGCGATGTCACTCTGCTCACAACTCTGTCATTCGTCTCTCACACACACTCTCACTCTCACTCACTCGCTGGCTCTCACACTCAACTCACTCTCATGGATCACATCACTCACGCAGATCTATCTCACTCAAGGTTTCCCGCCCCGTCATCGTCACTCGCAAACCCGCCCGCTCATCGCCGCACTGCCCCTCCCCCTCCCTCTCCTCCTCCCATCCCCGTCCTCCTGTCCTCTCATTCATCATACTCTCCTCCGGAGACCTCACCATGTCACCGCATTGTTCGTTAGTGGCCAACTGATGAACATGCCACGATGAAAGTCCGGGGCCTGTTAATCGATCCATCCCTCAGCGTTTCCATTCTTGGCATCCATCATGCCAGATGTCCGGCTGCCGCCCGATGCGAAGATGCAGCAACGATTGACATGCTATGATTGAATTGAGAAGGGCAACTCTGTCCGTGGCACAGAGTTAACCTCGACATGCCAATGCCTCGACGCTGCAACTCAAATGATGCTGCTGCTTGCTGCCCCCACCATCATCGCCATCTCCAAGATCTTCTAGACTTTCCCCAAGGAACGTCCCATTCCACGAGGAGACGTGCGATGCGCCGCCGGTGGCACCGCCGTCCCTCCATCGCATCGAACTTGAGCTGCATGAAGCGGACGGGCCTCCTGGGCGACCGCGCCCAGCGACCACCCGTCCGGGGAGGGAGACCCTTGACATCTCTCTCGCCCACTTGGCTTCTCTCCCTCTCTCCCACTGTGGTGGCACAGCATGTTCCTCCCTGTTCCGCCAGACGGCTGTGAGAGGGCGGCGTGGCCCTGCTCTGCGTGGTATGCCCCTGCTGCTGAGGGCCAACGTCCAGGGTCAATCGGGCAGGGCACGGCTGGGGCATGAAGATGGGAAACCATCTTGAGACAGCTGACGATGACCTTCGTGATCTCTTTCTCTCCCAGCTCCACCTGAGGGGTGACGAAAGGGGGCGAACATTTCTCGCTCTCATTCTCTCTCTTCTCGTCGCCTCGTTACCCCACGCACCGTCATCCCGCGCCTCTTGCGATTTCCAACGTCTCACCCGTCGTCCCGTCCGTGTCGCCGTCGCCTCTTGCCTTACCGCTTATCCCTCCCCCGTGCGTCAGTCTTCGGGGTCGGCGTCTGCGTTCTCGCCCAAGCGACGTAACGCACACTGCGTCCGGCTCCGTTTCCAGACCGTTTTCATGCTATTCGTCAATGGGCTCCCATGGAACGGCCGATGGACGGTGGACGGAGGGGAGGGGCTGGTGCTATTTTGGTGCTACGGTCGGCTCAGTGCTACCGTGGTGCCAAGTTGTGCTAATCCACTGATCCAACCCTTGGAACACAGTTGTCACCCGGGTGCCTTTTCGATCAAGGGTTCCTGTTCCTGTTCCCGTGCCTGGGTTTCTCTGGCTGGAGGACCCTTCCAGCAGATGGCGGGCGCCGGTTCCCCTTCCATATCGAGGAAGGATTGTCGTCCGGTTCGAATTCCCTCTTCTTGGTGTTGAATTCTTGATCGCGGAGGGAGGCGATGCCACGCCATTCCAATCTTCTGCAGACCAGCAAGGCAAGCCTCGCAGAAGCCAACCTATAGACAGAAGCTATAGACAGAAGCTAAAGCCAAACGACAGCGGTCGTTCGTGCAGGGTCTAGACTGGACAGGACCAAAAAAAAGAAAGTTGGTGAGTGTGTGTGGGGATTACCCAAAAACCACCCGCCCATTCATCAACATCCCAATGAGTTTCCGACGCCTCTCTCTGTCTAGAGGTTCGTTACCGCACTGCTCACGGTTCCCCTCGTACGGCGTAAACAAGGAGGGTGGGAGGTGGGAAAAAGAGAGTTTGCCCAATCCCCTCTCGACGCCCTACACCACGAGAGCTCGAGCTTCCGCTTACTACACCTTGTGGGAGGCACACGATGACAACGTCGGGTAACCTTCTTTTGTTTCCAGCCCAGCCTCTGGGAGCCACCACCCCAAGTCCAGCCTTCTAGTGTAGTGTACATAGTAAACTCCTCCGGCGGCTGTGCCCAGCACCAAAACACCAACAAGCTTGCACGGTACCGGGACGCCATGGGACGCCCGCGTGAAACCACCTACGTACCGTGTGCGGGCGGGCTGGGCGGTGGCAATAGCGAGGTTGTGTCCGGGTGGGTGGCAGAACGTGCGGGAGCGACTGACTGTCAACCCTCCTCCGTCTCCCCTCCGCGCATGTTGGACGAGAGAGCACAAAGACAATGGCCGGGGGGTCTCTCACCCTCAGCCCACGAGATCTCGTGGATGATCCATTCGGTGAAACCTGGTATCGTATAGGTAGTACACGTACGGAGCACGGAGTATCGTCTGCCCATTTCCCATGCGTCAGATCCCCAACCATCCCAGCCCGGCTGGTGGTCACCGGTAAAAGGGGGGAGGGGCAGAGGGGCACAGCACAGGGAAGAGGGCATGATTGAAAGCCACAAGCCGGACCAACAAGGTGCTTCGCGGGGCGGGCTTTCTCGAGATGCTGCCATTCACTGCCACACCGCTATTTCCATTGGCAACAAGACCTGGAGGGCCATCTTTCGCTTGTTGCGGCGGATGGGGTTATTTTGTCCTCCGGTCCTGTCTCACCACTTTTTCGCCCCGGGGACCACCCTCTGCCGTCCGTCGTGACTCTTGTTTAGTGGGGAGGAGGGAAGCTTCGATTCCTTCGCCGCCGCCGCCGTTGTCATTGCCGCTGTTCGCCTCGCCTCGCCTCGCCTTCCCTCCGTCGTTTTCTTCTGCGAGAGTCGAGACAAGATGCTTCGAGCTACTGCCGTAAGCTAGAGCTGAGGCTGGCCACTGCTAGCTTCTAGGCAGCTGGGCGCACCTGCCGAGGCGCCGGGGAGAGCTTAGGTCGATAGGAAGAAGCAAAGAGAGCAAGCAACAAGCAGCAACTGCGGCGGAATGCGAACGTCTGTCTCTTTCTCGGTTCGCACCGCCAGGAAGCGCAGCATCAGCCCGGCCCAGCCTGCCTGGCCAGGTGCCCGCCTTCCTTCCTTCTTCCTCCCCAGACGCATCTAGCATGCCGGCAGCAGCGCATGTGGCAGCCATGCCTGCCTAGCGATGGTGGTGAGGGGCGCGACCTGCCAACTGCACAGTGCTGTCTCCTTGGCGGTCAGGCCTGCCTGCCTGCCTGCCGGCTTGCTTGCTTGTCATTGAGCAACAGCTGCTCCCGCTCCTGTCTGCCATTGTTCGCGGTCCGGATTATATCCCGCAGGTGTGTGGCTGGATGGATGGCTGCGAATCGGGTGCGTGTCCTGCGTGCTGTCCGCTTTCCCATCCGATACAGATGCGTCTTCCGGAGCGCGGTGGTGCCGTTGCGACTTGCAGCGGTTCGCGGGCGGTGTCTTCTTGGCTTGCTTCTCTCTCTGTGCGTGAGTTACTTAGGTAGTGTACGATGTATGCGCATGCATGGCGCTGTGTGCCCTGGCTGCCAGTCACTGGGCAGGCAGACTGCCCGACGTCCCTTCTCCTCCTTCAGCTTGTCCCTTTTTCTGCTTTTTTTCTGCTCGCTCTGCAATGTGCAAAATGTGCTGCTGCTGGCAGACGTCGAAGGCTTGCATCGTTCGAGGGGTTGGTCGTCCGTCTGCAAGGGGTCAACAGCCCAGGCCCTCCCGGGATGGAACGACGTCACACCTCAGAAGCCGGGGGGTTTCTCGTCCAACGGCGACGCCGACGAGGCTAGGGAGAAGTCGTCCCGGCCGGTCTCTTGTAGATTGTTTCGTTCCGACCTGCTGATGATGTGCGTGGTTTGATTGTCGTGAAAATGTTTTAGCTGTGGGTTTCTTCATAGCACCTGCCGTGGCGTGGGTAGGTAGTTGTTCGTAGGTCCGTAGAGAATAGGCAGGTGCGCACCTGCTGCACCGCACCTGTCAGTTTAAGGCCCGTAGAATGCCGAGGCAGGAACCACCTGGGGATCCCGAGCCTCCGTGCGCCGGACGCCGGCATCACCGTCCCACAAACCGCCCCGGCTCTAGACCTCATCCCACCCAACGTCGAATTATTCCCGCCAACGATCCGCCCTCCCTTGCATCGCGACCAAGACGTTACACGACGTCGGGACAGGCAGGCCAGGCGCCACATAACGTACATACACACATAGACAAGTGCAAAAAATGGCGCAGGACCGTCTGCTAGAGACACATCTCCCTCGCATAGGCCTCGGCCTCGCCGCCTGCGCCGCCGTCGCCTCCACGGCGTACCTCTTCCTCCCCCGCTCCGGCCCCGTGGCGCCGATACCCGGGAAGGACCGGCGCAAGACCGCCCCGTCACCGAAATGGACCGTGCTGCCGACGCTGTCGACCCTCGCCCGGGACGCCCTGCCCTACCCGCCCGACGCCCTCCCGGGAGGCCGCGACGTCGACACGCCCTACGGGAACCTGAGAGTCTACGAGTGGGGGCCCGAGGACGGCGAGAGGGTTCTCCTTCTGCACGGCATCGGCACGCCGTGCGTCGCCCTCGGCGGTGTGGCGCGGGAATTTGAGGGCAGGGGGTGGAGGGTCATGACCTTTGGTGAGATCTCATCCCCTATCTCACTTCCGTTCAGCCTTTCTAACTCAGTTGACAGACTTCTTCGGCCGCGGCTACTCAGACGCCCCAACAGACCTCCCCTACGACTCCCGCCTCTACGCAACCCAAATCCTCCTCGCCCTTGCCTCCTCACCCCTCCGCGGCTGGACCGGCAACGACGCCTTCCACCTGCTGGGCTACTCCCTCGGCGGCGCCGTGGCCGCCGCCTTCGCCTCCTCGCACCCCCACCTGCTCAAGTCGCTCACCCTCGTCGCTCCGGGGGGCCTGATCCGCTCCGCCGCGCACGTCGACTGGCGCAGCAGGCTTCTGTACAACTGCACCGCGCTCCCGGAGTCCTGGCGCCGCTGGGTCGTCCGACGCAGGCTCGCTCCCTCGAGGACTACCGGCAGGGGTGATGTACCCGAGGCGGAGGCCGTGGACGACGCTGAAGTGGGGTGGGATGACCTCCGGCTCCCGGGTGCGGGGACGATTGGGGCTGTTGTTGGGTGGCAGCTGGCGAAGCACCCGGGGTATGTGAGGAGTTACATGTCGACCATCGCCAATGCGCCCATATACGACCGCGGGGACGAGGAGTGGAAGGTCCTTGGGGACGTGCTAGAAGCGAGGAGGGCGGAGGACGAGGCTGGGTTGCCGGGGCTGAGGAAAGGGCAGGTGTTGTTCGTGCTCGGGGAGAGGGATGAGATCGTGGTCCCCGGGGAGACGGTCTGGGACGCACGGAGGGTGCTGGGGGAGGACGCCGTCGAGGTGCTGGTGCTCAAGGCTGGGCACGAGGTTGCCGTCACCAAGGGGAGGGAGATTGTCGAGGAGGTTGTTGCGCGGTGGGAGTCGAGGTATTAGACTTTGTAGTGGTTGATAGAGAAACCAGAGATAGAGGAGGAGTTTGGGCTATAGATTAGAGGCGTGTGAGACTTGGCATTAGATGGTGTATAGAGGTTTTCTGGTAGAGGAACCGCACCGTATGGCATGCCGATATCATGAGAAATGAAGATGATGTTTCAGTACAGCGTACTTGTCTCAACTCAACGGAACGGGTCGCCTGGAGGGACCTCTGCGTAGATACTTAGGCCTGGTAGATCAGAGTACATTAGCAACTTGCCTGATTGACAGAAGCTGACGGACATGTTGAAGCCACTCGTTCTCTAACCAACTGTTCCTGAATCCCACTTTGCGCCAAGATGCAACACATGCCTTACTGCTTGTGTGGTAACATGTGCAACCTCAAGGCATTGCTAACGGCGGGAAGGTGCATGAGTTACTTGGCAAGTTGGTCAGAATGGACCAACATGGGTCACTTGTCTGCTGTCGTGCCTTCCTCGCGACGAAAAAGAAAAAGACCTTGGGGGCATTCTTATTGGATGCAGCAGAAGGGAAGGAGCCTCCAGTGTCATTGCAAAGTTGGGAATCCATGGCCCTATATCGTGATGACCTAGCCAACTTTGTGACTTCCAGGCCTCGCTCTCCTCATCATCCCACGATATCACTATTCTTCATCGACATTGTACTGTCTTCCTTTATTCCCGCTGCATTCCATCCATCTAGTACCGGGAACTCTGCTCCCAGATGCGGCCCCGAGTTCTCTGCCTCGACGGAGGTGGCATACGGGGGCTGTCCGAGATCCTGATCCTCAAGGAGCTTATGCTGCAAGTGAGGATTCAGAACCACCTCGATTATACCCCGGAGCCGTACGAATGCTTCGACTTTATATGCGGGACAAGCACTGGTGGCCTACTTGCGGTCCTAATTGGTCGTCTCGGCAGGACCCTAAATGAGTGCGAGGCCCTCTTCAGGACCTTGGGGTCTAAGATCTTCGAGGGGGGGAATCTAAAGCAGACCCTGAGGATGCTATCTACAGGATCGAAGCATACAAGCAGGGGTCTCTCTGAAGTCATAAGGGAGGAGGCGGGCGACGAGACGATGCATCGAGGGGATGCCTCGGTAAGCGGCAAAGTTCCCGTGAGTAATTACCGATATTCAATTACCTACCACCATTTGCCAGGAGCCCCATGCTAACGTCTGCACACGCACAGGTCGCCGTGATTACCGTCTCAAAGACCACACATGACGACTACCTGTTTCGTTCGTACGGCGTTCGAGCAGGTGACGAAGCCTGCCATATCGTTGATGCCTGCCTCGCTACTTCCGCTGCCACCACATTTTTTCCGTCCGTCACGATCAACGGGGTCGAATACGTCGATGGTGCCTTCAAAAAGAACAACCCCAGCGGCGCTGCCTTGTTGGAGCTCGAGTCAACGGATTGGCCCATGCCACTGCGAGATGCAGTGACTGGCGTCGAGTGCCTCGTCTCTGTCGGAACTGGGAGGCCCACGTTCAAGCGGGCAAGCTCGTCGACACTACTGAGGCTATTCCCTGGAGCTGGATCGCTCAAAGATGCGGCGACTCTATGTATTAAAATTGCAATTGACTGTGACGAGGCACACCGCGCAGTTGAGAATCGGTAACTCTCCACCCTTCTTTCGACTTACTTCAATTCTGCACCTCAACGCTGTCCATCATGCATTGTCAGTTAACCAAAATCGCGTTCAGGTTTAGGAAAGCTAATATGTCCGATTCCTACTATCGATTCGACGTCGACCGAGGACTTGAGGCAGTAGAGCTTAACGAGAGTGACAATGAGGCCCTGCAGATGATCTCGGCAGTCACGAAATCGTATCTCAAGGGCCGCCAGACGGAGGTGGAGCGGTGCGCGCGTTCTTTAAAACCTAGGAGTAGTGAGTAGGCTTTTTCCATATAATTTAGCGATAGATCAAATCTAATCATGTATCGAAGCGGCTGAGTCTCCCGAACCAATCGAACACGAACAGCCCCCGGGCAATGTCTTTTCCGGTCTTCCTGAGAGCACTGCTTCCTTTTTAGGTCGCAAGGGAGAGCTTATTGAATTACGTCGAGCCCTGGACCCTTCGCTCCCAGGTCGAAAGTGCTCGCTCCTTCTGGGGATTGGTGGCTCCGGGAAAACGCAGCTGGCTCTTCGCCATGTCAAGCAAGAGGGCCGTCGGTACTCGGCTGTCATATGGATCAACGCATCCGCCGTAGAATATGCCACGCATGATTTCCAGGAGGCTGCGTCTGAGATTTTGAAAAGCTGGCCACGAGACATGCCAGTGCCACAAAGCCAAGATATGGACGCCTTATCCAGGGTGAAAGCCCGCCTGAGGAGCACAGCGCATCGTAACTGGCTGCTGGTCATCGACAGTGCAGAGGATGCTAACCAGAATGAGTTGGCAAGATACGTCCCCGAATGTGCACACGGATCGATTTTAATTACCAGCACTAAACCTCGAGCCTGCAGGGGATTTCGACCGAAAAGTCCATCTATGTAGAAGGTCTCGATCACGAGAATGCCTGTTCTCTACTCTTACGCTGTGCACGGCGAGATGAAGATGGAGAAGGTCAGTTGAACCAGCATATCAATGAGGCAATCCTAACACAGAGGGAAGATCTGGTTTCTGCGAACACCATTATCAGAGAGCTGAGCGGCATTCCCCTTGCCATCGAGCAAGCTGGCGGCCTGATTCTCAATGGGGAGTTCACGTTCCCCGCGTTTTACGCCGCATACCGAAGTAACTACCGAAATCTCATGGAGAATCCAGCAGACGAGACGCTCTGGTCTTATGAAAAGAATCGTGTCATCGTTACCGTCCTCGAAATGGCCTACCGCTCTCTCAAAGACAGACCAGAAGACGTTGCGCTTCTCAATATTCTTGCTACCTTGGGATCATGGAGAGTCCCCATATCGCTATTAGAAGAGTTCCTGCTCTTCGACTTGCAGTCAAAAGAGTTGGATGGGTCAACCGGAGAATTTGGTCGCCTTCGTGAACTATTCCGGCAGCCGCAGACCTTGCGACTGTCCCTCCGTCGCCTGGCTAGTTTCTGTCTAGTTCGTCTCAAGGAGGACAACAACCACATAGTGAGTCTCGTGACTCACCGAATTCTCTGCCAATGGAACGTACAGAACCAGACCACACTTCAACGAACGCACTACGTCATGCAGGCAGCTCATGGACTAGGGGGTGCTGTTTATCGCCCCAGGCCACAGACCACCATGCTCAACACGATTGGTGTAGACTGCCAGGAATCAGCAGACCTCCATCGAAACTACCTAACTCCTTTCAAGCATGCCATGTCTCTGCTTTCAGAGCATGTCGACGCGGGTGATTTGGATCCCTATAACGGACCTTTTTGCGTCCCGTACACTTTCATACTTCGTCAATCGGCCTGGGTGCACCTCATACAAGGCTTTCCGCGCGAAGCCATGAAGTACTTTGAGTCGACGATCAAGTACGAAAGCATCAAAGCCAGCGAGGCTCGTTTTGAATGGCCGCGTGACGAGGATTCCTTCCGGATCATGTATGGATTTTCAAGGGCGTGTCATAAATCAGGGAATTTCGATCAAGGCATCGAGGTTCTCGAATCGGTTCTTCCCCTAGCTCAAAAGCAGCTTGGCGATGAGAATGAGACCACTATTAGAATCGTATGCTGCCTCAAAGAGCTCTACATAAGACGGGATACAATGAAACGTCACCACAAAAGTGCTCTTATGGGTTCTTTGAAAGGTGTCGATACCCGCAGAGCGAAGAAGACCTGTCATTCAGACTCGCTAGTAGGGTGTCAGGATATCCGAGACGATGAGCTTTGCGCAAATCAGGAAGATTTAATCAAAGCTGCTCGATCAGGTAACTGCCAGAGGATACAGGCATTGCTCAGATCGCCAGAAATCGGAGTTGATAAAGATATCCACGGGTGGACTCCCCTGTGTGTTGCTGCCAGCAAAGGTCACGTCGATGTGGTCAAACACCTTCTTGAAGCAGGCGCCAACGTCGAGCTTAAGATAGCGTCTGGGTCAACACCACTATGTCTAGCTGCCCGAAGGGGCCACCACTCCGTCATACGCTTGCTGCTCGAAAAAGGCGCCGATGTCGAGGCCAAGTCGGATTTTGGATTCAAGCCAACACCGTTACTGTGCGCTGCAGCAGATGGTCACACAGGCTGCATCAACACACTACTCGATCATGGCGCTGACATGCGCTCTGTGGACGACCAGGAGAGCACGGCTCTCATGCTGGCATCAGAAAGTGATGAGAGGGACGCTGTAGAACAGCTGATGAAGCGAGGTCTGGATACTCAAGTCCGAGACTTCCAGGAACGAACACTACTGCACAGTGCGGCCGGGGCCTCGAAAGGGCTTGCGCTCGAGTTTCTGTTGAATAACGCACCGGAAATTGATGTCAACGCCCAGGGAAGTGATGGAGATACACCACTGCACGAATCGTGTCGGAACAACCGCCTCAGAAGCGTAGAGTTACTGGTGGCTGCAGGGGCGCGATGCGATACGAGAAGCTCGGACGGACGAAACCCTTGTGAGATTGCCCACATCATGAACTTCGGCAAGGTTGGCGAGGCCTTGCGGCGTGCCAAGACCTACAGCCAGACTTCCTTCAACGGTCTCGAGAAGACTCTGATCGAAATCGTGCTCTCTGAGCCGTTGCATGTTCTGAGAGAAAAGGCGCGAGAAGCGACTATGGAGGAGCTCGATACTCCATCTGAAGTATGGAGCGTTACACCTCTGCTCGGCGCTTGCAAGCGAGGGCCTGAGTTCGTCAACGTCATGCTAGAGGCAGGCGCGGACCCAAACAAAGTCAACTGTTGGAACCAAACTTCGTTGCACTGGGCAGTCAAGACGGGCAACTACGCCATTGCAGAGATCCTAGTGCGATATGGAGCCGACGTGGACAAGTCACCATTCCCGTCCATGTCTCTATGGGAGTATGCATGGCAGATAACCAACCACCGGTCCATAGCCTTGGATCTTCTGCAAAGCGGAGCGTCCATTGAAAGGGGCTCTGCGTTCATACAAAGTGCATTGTACGTGGCGGCTGTTAGCAACAACGAGATCGTCGCCAGACGCCTCGTCGAAGCGGGGGCTTCGATGACTTGGAGACTCGACGGAAAGAGTGCGGTAGACATGGCCTTCTTGAGCAAGGCGAACAGGGTTCTCGATTATTTTGCGAGCTTGGATGATGACTTGGAATCCACTGGGACGACGAGTTCGGCAGAGACCACGGTTGGTGCGTGAGGTGGCCGTAGAAAGTGACGGAAAAGAGAGACATTGGTGACGAATGCTTTCCATTACGAGGTGGCATCGATCATGATGTCTAAACTGATTACACGTTCTGTGCTTGTGTCGTTTTGGGGTGAGCCATCTCAATTCTATGCTAATTAGTTGCTTTTATGTCAGAAAAAAGTTGGCAACTCGCTCGTACCCAGCGCGGCTGTGTCCAATTTCAAGCGCGAGGAGAGGCCATCCATCCCCTGCGGCGTAGCCCGGTGGAATGTATGGGAATCTGTCGCTGCACCTCGCGCCGCTTGTAATGGCGTTCCTGAGCCAGACCACGCGAGTACAAGACAAAGAGAGCGTTAAGAGAAACAGTTGAACGGATGTATATTTCAGAAATACCCATAATTTCTAATTCATGCGTCGTCATATCGTCTTGTATGTATCATTGCTGTGTTCAGCTACCTCTTCACTAGTCTGGACCTGTGCTCACCACCCAGCGATGGGAGCTGTTGAGGTCGCCATCAAACCGGCATTCTCCAATACTGCGAGGCTCGGCTGTGTTCCAGCCAAAATTTGGGTCAAATCTTCAGGGCATAAGCGATACCGAAAGCTCGGTGACAGGGCCCAAGAGCGCCGAAATGCTTCTTGCAGTTGCATTGCCAGCGCGGCCGAGTCGCTGCATGACCGCCAATGGCGAATTGTGGACAGAACCGGGCCAACGGCCAGACGAGTTTGAAGGGTCAGACATTAAATTAAGTCATTACCTCCCTGAGCTCACTTGTCTAGCCCGCGTGCCTTGACGAAGCGGTTGACCTGCTCGCGAGTGAGCTTGTCGTTGTACTGCTCATGACATTCGTAAAAGGAAATGAGCTCCTGCGTGCAGTCGACCATGGCGGCGATGTCAACATTGCTCTCTGCCAGCCACGCGCCGTACTGCTGCATGCGGCCGAATCTCTGGGCCGGCTGCTTGTCCTTGTCGGCGGGGTTCGGCGTGCCGGGCGTCGGCGGCAGTCCAGGTGCCCTACCCTGGACCTGAGCCAGCGCCGCACTTGCAGCAGCAGTGATGCCCGCCGCCGTCGCCTGGGTCTGCCCCGTCATGCTCGCGGTCGGCCGGATGACCACCACGAGCAGGATCGCAGTCAGGGCGATCGTGTGCGGGGGGTACAACAGCGGCAGGTCCGTCATGTAGTGGTCGTTGATGATGGACCAGCCCAGGGCGATGTCCTCCTGGGTCAGGTTGAGCTCCTGCTGGTAGCCGTTCAGGGTGCGATACGGCTGGTAGACGATGAGCTGGGAGCTCATCTCGGATATCATGAAGAACTCGCACTCGCCGAGCTTCGAGGTGTCGAGGCCGAGGAAGTCGGGCCACAGCGAGCGAGCCTCGCTGACGATCAGGCGGATGTGCTGCGGGCACTCTTCCATCTTGCAGGCGAGGTAGAGGGCGGTCGCGACGACGAGGTAGGGGTTCGTTCGGCGGATCTCGACCTTGGTGTAGAAGCGCTTGATGTAGACCTGTGCGGTGGCCATGGCCTGCTGGCGGACGACCATGCGCTTGCCGAGACGGTTGACCTCTGAGGAACACGAGTTAGCCGACCGCTACAGAGGGAGATGGGTCAGAAAGACAAACGCTGGTTGAAGTAAATGCCCAGGTGCCGCTGCTGCGGCAGGGGGAACATCTGGACCAGGTCCGCATTGTCGTCCTCAAGCTTCTGCCGCACCGCGCCGAGCTCGTCTTTGGAGAAGAGCCAGTAGCGACGCTGGGTCGACTCCCAGTAGTTGGCAGCCATGTCGACCTGGCGATTGTTTGAACGAAATCTATGACATGGCTTGCATTGGTGATGTTGGGCCAAGTTAGCGCGGGGAATAGGTTGAGTCGGAGCGGAAGACGAACGAACGAGGCTGATGAAGGCCGGGCCCTGGCCCGATTGCACGACCAGTGGCTGCGAGGCTGGTACGCAATCCCGAGATCTGGATTGTGGCTAATGCGCGATAACGATAAGACCGAAGATTGCCGGGACAGGCGGACGGACGGGACGCGGCGCCAGATGGAAAGAACCAATCCAGAAGCTCTGGAGCCCTGAAAGCTTCCGAAAAGCAGATGCTGACTGCTAATTGGCGGCAGCTGATTGCCTCGCTTGTCTCGCCTGGTGGAACCCCGGCGGGGCCCCCTTGTTGCCGAGCTTTTGACGCTGTGGCTTTCGCGCGCGAACCACTTGCGGCAGGAGGGCTCTACTTTTTCTTGGTTCGACGCACCTCACGATCCCTCCTACGTCAGTCCTTGTGACTTGCAGCATGCGAGTTTCGCGACAACGCCTACTTCGATCCGCCATGTCTTCATGAGACACGGCAATACATACGAGACCCCTCCCTTCGCGATCCACCTTCCGAATCGGAAATTTCGGCGCCGTCGCCCCATGAATCCAGCGTCGAAACCGAAACCTCGACCCTACTGCCCTGCGTCCTGATGCCGCCGCCGCCATGGGGGTGACAGAATGGGTTACCGAGCTCGAGATGGACGTCAAGGAGTCGCAGAACCAGCGCGATAAGCGCGTCGAGGACCTATGGAGGCAGCTAGACGTCCAGAAGACCGGCTACCTGGACTTTAAGGGGCTGCAAAAGGGCCTGAACCGCATCGATCACCGTCAGCACCAAGTCCTCGTCCTGGCGATCCCGTGGAGATGGGAACTAACGATGCGCTGCAGCTATGAAAAATGCGGAGGACATGCTGAGGAAAATTATGTCCGTCGTCGACACCAACGCCGACGGCAAGATTCAATACGAAGGTGAGCTCGCGTTTGAGGTCCAGCTGAGGCTGGGAGCTCCTGCCACCGGCTGGGTTCCCCTGTCTATTGGGCAGCACCGGGTTTGCTAACGACGCATGCGCATCCAGAATTCCGCACCTTCGTCGAGCAGACCGAGAAGCAGCTTATGATTCTGTTCCAGTCGATAGACAAGGACAACAATGGACGACTCGATAAGACGGAGCTGCAGGAGGCCTTCAGGCGGGCTGGGCTGGTCGTGCCGATGCGCAAGCTCAGCGCCTTCTTTGGCGACATCGATATGAACAACGACGGGTTCATCAGCTTCGAAGAATGGAGGTAAGAACTGTCTCTCACGGGTTCTTGGGTTCACTTCGAGGAGATGCCGCCTCCGCATTTTAGGGGGTCAAATTTCGGTCCCATGTGACGGCGGGGCTTCAGGGGCTGCGATGCTCTCGGTGTGGCTCGGTCTGCAGTGGAGACCACATCGAGAAGCACCAGAACCGTAGCTGCCCTCGGTCTCGTTTGGATCATGAAAGACATTCACTGACGCGGTGTTCTCTGCCAGGGACTTTCTCTTATTCATGCCGATGCATACCAACGGTCACTCGCACCTCAAGGCGGTGCTGGATTTCTACTCGTCCATTGTGACCCTCACTGCAGAAGGAGACTCGATGGTGTCGGAGGAGACACTCGAAGGCTTAGGTACGACCGGCTTCCTTCTGCAAACTCTCTTTGGATCCATTTTGAGGATCGCGTCCCCTCCGGATCGTGAGACTGGCGCCGAGCCCCTCACCGACAAGGACGACCAACCCGAGGTCTCTTCTCGGGAAGAACCCCTCCCTGGTATTGCGCAAATTCCTACCTCATCAAAACCCGCACAGCAGACTTCACCCAGCAGCTTTACAGATCCCACACAAATACCCGCCGCGGCAGCGCCATTACCGGTATCAAAACAACCGGACGTCAGCGGCACCGCCAAGATGGAGGCAGCCGCGCTCCAGACCACCTCGGCCGCGGTCAACGAGAAGCGCGCAATCATCGTCAGCACCGTTCGAAAACTCCCCGGCGTCGGCACCTCCCAAGCAAAACCGGTCACAGGGTCCGAGCAAGGCTCCAGCTCAGATGCGACTGTTGAACGCAAGACCAAGAGACTGACTGACTTCGCCCCTGATCCAGGTTACTTTATTGCGGGTGCCGTCGCCGGTGGACTCTCGCGAACTGCTACTGCTCCCCTCGATCGTCTGAAAGTGTATCTCTTGGTCAACACGAGGGCCACCACCGAGACTGCCGCTGCCGCCCTCAGGCAGGGACGCCCATTAGTGGCCCTTGGCAACGCTGTAAGGCCGTTTACAGATGCGCTGAAGGATCTGTGGCAGGCGGGCGGCATGCGGAGTCTTTTTGCAGGTATGCTTCTGGTTGCAACCGTCTCATCCGGCCCCTCTGTGACAGTGGGGCCTTCAAGATGAGATGAATGTTGATCTGTTGGTTTGCACGTTTCTGACTGAGCCCAGGCAACGGACTCAATGTCATTAAAATCATGCCCGAGAGTGCAATCAAATTTGGATCCTATGAGGCCGCAAAGCGCACCCTCGCTAAGCTCGAGGGGCACAACGACCCAAAACAGATCAATGGGTACTCCAAGTTTGTCTCGGGTGGTGTTGCCGGCATGGTTGCCCAGTATGTTTATTGCCCATGCATGTGTTTGAATGAGGCCTCTTACTGACCATGTCTAGATTTTGCGTGTATCCCCTGGATACACTAAAGTTCCGCCTCCAGACATCGACTGTCCAAGGTGGCCTCACTGGTAACGCGCTTGTCCTGGACACAGCCAAGAAGATGTGGCAGGCAGGCGGCATGCGTAGTGCGTACCGGGGTGTCACCATGGGCTTGATGGGCATGTTCCCCTACAGCGCCATTGACATGGGCACCTTTGAGCTGCTCAAGACGTCGTACAAGAGGTACATGTCAAAGTACCGTGGCATCCACGAAGAGGACGTCCAGCCCGGCAACATCATGACAGGCATCATTGGAGCCACCAGTGGTGCCTTTGGCGCCTCAGTGGTGTACCCGCTCAACGTCCTGCGCACCCGACTGCAGACGCAAGGCACCGTCATGCACCCCGCCACATACACGGGTATCTGGGACGTCGCGCACAAGACGATGAAGAACGAGGGTGTGCGGGGCATGTACAAGGGCCTCACACCTAACCTCCTCAAGGTTGCTCCGGCACTGAGCATCACTTGGGTTGTGTATGAGAACACAAAGAAACTCCTCGGGTTGGAGTGAGTACAAAGGACGAAAGGAAGCAAGGATTGGAATAGCATGGAAGGGCCGAGTTGATTACAACAAAGAGAAGCCTGATTTTATCATTACAGAGGCCAAAATGGCTCAGCATTGGCTCCAACAAGAGAGGTTGCGCGGAGGAAGACTTGGATGGGCGTCGGAGGAGGACAGCCTTGTGGCCGCGTTGAGTGCAGCATCATTATCCTTACACGTTACTTATTACATGGCCCGCGTTGCGCCGAGGCGTTTGGAAGACGCGGGGGGGGAGATACCAGAAGACATGTTTATTGCTCCTGCATTTTTGCTCCAGTATCTTGCTTCAGTAGCATTGCTCCAGTAGACCAGTAGAAGCGGGAACCAGGCTGGCGGTACCGTAGATATTGATGGATGCATTTCTCTTGGCTACTGCGCCCCCATCTCGGAAGTTTATTTTCTACGTCCCGAGGATCGGGCTGTGTCCAGCGGCTGGCGCCCACGTGGGTTTGGATGCTTGATGGAATTAAGGTATCGCGACGAACGGACGGCTGTCTCTTATAAAGTGGTGCTCTCAGTGAGACGCGTGGATGAACCAGCCAAGTCAACCCCGCGGCGGGGTAACCAATGTCTCAATTTTTCGCTTTTTTTTTCTTATTTCTTCTTTCCCGGCCTCCAAATTTTCGGATGGCATGGAGGGAGGGGTAGATGGGTGACGTGGACTCGGACAGGAGCGTCGTAGTCGTCGTGGACTGTTAGTTGCTGGCACTACGAGGCCCTGCGGAGGACCCGACGCTATCGACAAGCTTACGTCGCGATCGTCGTCACCCTCATCCCCCAAGAAGCTTGATAGATGAGTGGGGATCCATTGCAGATGCATAGCGACGTTTGTGATTCGTAGTGCTTACAGTGTACCTACAGGTACCTATCAGCGAACGTTACCTTGAGAACACTGAATGAAGGCACTGGAATTTCCACTGGTTCACTGCAATGGAAAGGTGGACCCGGAGCGATAGCCGAGGCCGGGCGGACGTGGAGCACAGTGGAGAAACTCGAGAATACGCAGGTGAGCCAATTGGCGGCCTGGAGGACTTTTGTCGGCGTGGTTTCCGTAATATCGGTCTGAAGACGGTCCGTAATACCTACCTAGGTGTTGTGCGGAAGGCGCGATGCCGTCTCTCTTTCCCTCTTCAATGTTGTAGGTAGGTATTGCCCTCAGACTCGCGCCTTCCTGAGAAATGGGAATTGCCAGTAGTGAGTAATTTGTAGGGAAGTACCTACTTAGGTACCTAGGAGAGATAGGGGAGTTAGGATGTCACTGTCACCTCGACAAGTCGTCAACCCAGTTGCCAGCGCCTTCCATGTCTTCTGTGCCTGCCCTGGCTGGCCACTGGCCGTAGGCATCGAATCCCCGTCGGGCGTCGGGCTCCACACCACCACGACCGCCCAATTGAGTTCGCCGGTGGTCACTGCATCGTTCGTACCGCAACCCAGGGCCTGGCTTTTTTCCTTCCCGATCCCATGTCTTTTTGCTCTGCTAAGTTGCTGCTAACCAGCTTCCTGTTTCGTTTGGTCGCGCAAGCGCGTGTCAGTCACTCTCAGAATGACACCACCGGGCGGTCGTTACTCGCCAATGTACCGCTCCGCGTCGGCCGCTGGGAGGAATTGCCGTCTCCGCCGGTGTGCCGGTACGCGGTCTCATATCTACATGATCTGCGAATGCTGACGAGTCGCCCCCGCCTCTTTGGCCTTTTTGCGATGTCGAATCCTCTGGCCGTAATCGGGTACAGGCGCCGGCACGCGCAAGTCTCCTGCTTCTCGCCTCTTCGAACCCTTGCCATTGCGAAAGGACTGCGCAGCGATGCGTCTTCGGCGATCCGACCAATTTTGACCGAACCGGGGGGTCCCCATTTCTTCGTCTACCTACGGACACACTGCGAGCAATTCCACATGGTGGTTGGGGGGTGACCCGACTTGCCGATGTCTGTACTCTGTGCAGATGCTGTATCCGTAAGCCGCGAAAGCGAAGACTCATTTCAATTTTCTGCCATCCCGCTGGTATCTTGCCCATCTTCCCCTCCTTCCTGTCTTACACAAGCGCAACACGTACCTCAGTCGTCTTCCTCTCGACACAACCGCGAAAAAAACATCATCGTCTTACGACGTGCCCTTCCAAATTTTTTCATCCCTCCCCATCTTTACACAAATCCCTCTTTTTGCATAGGCCATTGTAAGGCTGTAAACTTTCGGGCAGCATACTCCGGGGAAGCAGAGCCGTCACCCCAACTGTTTGACGTCGATTCTTGGCATCCGTTTTACCCGTCCTCGACGCTGCGCGTATCAGCCAAGCCCACCCGTCCCGTCGCGATTCAGTTGCCGTCGCGCCCTCTGTCAGTCTTGTCAGTGTCAAAACCGTCTAAACCGGTCAGAGACGTCCGTGTGTCGAGCTTTTTGTGTGTTGTGTGTTGTGTTGTATGCGTGTGTTGCTTTGCTCAAGGGGCAAAGCTCAAACAATAGCGACCCAGCATTAAGAAACAATTCGGACGGAAACAAAACGGTGCCTCCACCAAGGATACCGAAATAGAAGACTAGAAAAAAGTCAAGCAGTCGTCGCGTCGCCCGTCGACCGCCCGCCGTCGCCATGCCGGCCCCGTATTCCGACAACCTGTACTCCGCCGTCGACGACTCCGACCTGGAAGGCTCGGACAACGAACTCGATAGCCACCTCTCTCCCACAGACGGCTACTTCCAGAGCACATCGTCGTCAGCAGGTAATCTCTACCCCCCGCAGCAGGATCACGACCACGAGTCCCGATCCATAGACAACGTCACTGACGCGACGCTTCCCACCTCCGCCGGCGTCCCGCGTGTGCCCAACGTCCTCGTCCAGGACCCCTCGCTGCAGAAGACCTCCAAGGACCGCGAGGCCAGGGAAGAGACAAGGTTAAACACCTCTCCCGCTCCGCAAGCTACCTCTACCTCATCTGTCAACGACGACTTCCACGACGGCGCATCCACCGTTGCCGATAGCGAGGCCACGCCCTCTCGCACGACCTACACCTCCCACGCCCGCAGCTCGTCGTCTTATACGCCCTACTCCCCCTCCACCGACGCTCCTCTGCGCACGCCCCAGACTCACTCGAGGAGGAATCTGTACTCGCAGCCCGCGTCGCTGTTCAGCATCCCGAGAGAGGCACCGCCGGCTTACACGCCCTCACCCACCTCCCCGCTGTCGTCATCCCCGACAGAGTTCAGGAACAACTACCAGACCTTCTCCTCTTCCAGAATGGGGGCGCCCGAGGAAGAGCGGCGCCTGCTGGGCCGCGACCCCGAGAGCATGGGTGACGAGCCCTACGACGAGGACCCGAGGCCTCTTCCGTCGTGGAAGGACAGGGCCCTTAAGAAGTACCCGTGGGCGTCGAGGCGCACCCTCAAGATGGTGCTCTTCGTCGTCCTCATGTTTTCTATTTTCGTCGGCTTCCTGAGCATGCTGGGCACCACCGTCTCTCACAGTGTAAGTGTCACCTCCTGCCAAGAGTGTCCAATGGACCATTGCGGCTAACACCCCCACAGCCCGGCAAGACCCCTTCCAAGGGCTTCGACCCCGTCACCGGCCTGCCCATCAAAGACGGTCCTAAAGCCCCCAACGATCCGTCGGCGCCTACTTCGCCCACCGATCCTGGATCGCCCGACAGACCTCTCCCCTGGAAGCCCCAGAACATCTGCGCCAAGACTGAGCACCGCTTCGAGACCAAGGTCTTTGGTCTCTCGTTCAAGCCTGACAGGACCCTGAGCGTGCTCCAGACCGTCGAGACCGACAAGCCTTCGAGTGGTTATCAGCCGCACGTGACGGGCGACATCGTCGTCCGCCGACAGCTCCCCAACTCTCCCGGCGCGTCCATCGAGCTCGAGGTCATCGCCAACGACGAGCGCCTCGAAGTCGAGCTCGAGTGGGAGGAGAGCCTTCAGCAGCTCAAGATCAAGACCCCCCAGAAGATCGAGTGGGACCAGAACGCCCGACCTTGCATGACTATCCGCGCCACCGTCTGGGTCCCCGAGAACGCCGACATCAGGACCCTCCAGCTTGCCGCCCTCCACCTCGGCGTCAGACTCCTCGATGACCTTGCCGTCACTGTGACGGACGCCGTCGAGATTCGCACCCTGTCCGGGGACGTCTACTCCCCCACCGGTCTGCACGCCTCCTACCGTCTTAATGCGCGCAACATCGTCGTCCAGACCATTTCAGGAGACATTGCCGGCTCCTGGCCGCTGTACGACAACCTCAAGATCGTCTCCACCTCTGGCGACATCACCGCCGGCGTCGAGCCGCAGCCGGTCCTCGAGTCCAGGCCGCTGCCCGCCGTCCTCGAGGTCGCCACCGAATCCGGCGACATCTTCGTCAAGAAGCCCCTCAACAAGCTCAAGGAGAGCGACAAGCCCGACACGGTGATCCCGCCGCGCGACTACGTCACCAAGATTGACTCCAAATCGGGCAAGATTGACGCGTGGGTTGCCTTCAGCTCCAGCGCCACCATGGAGACCATCAGCGGCGACATCACCACCTCGATCCTGCCCGTCTACAACGTCAGCCTGCTGCAGAGCGTCCGCACGCCCGAGCTCCACACCAACACCAAGAGCGGCACGGTGACCCTCGACCTCCTCGAGCCCATGTGGGTTGAAATTGGCGGCACCCTCTCGCGGGGCGACGGCTCCAAGACGCCCAAGGCGAACCCCGACGAGCCAGTCGACATCCCCACGAACCCCCTCCCGGTCCCCGCGATCCCCAAGATCCCGAGGATCCCCAACATCCCCATCGTCCCCATCGGCGCCCGCGACCCGTACCGCTACCTCCCCGGCCGCCGCCGCTGGAGCGACCTCGTGCCCAAGGACGCCGCCGTTGTTTCGGGCGGCAGCCTCGCAGCGCAGGACCAGCCGCCGATGCGCTCCCTCAAGTCCTCCCACACCACCATCAGCGGCTCTCTCAAAATCCACTACCCGGCCTCCTGGGAGGGCACCATCTTCGCCGAGTCGGTGAGCGGCGACATCAAGCTCGCCGGCAAGGGCGTCAAGGTGACGCACAAGAGCACCAGGTGGCCCCGGGACGCGCGCGCCGTCAAGGGCAAGGCCTGGAGCTGCGAGGCGAACCTCAAGACCGTGTCTGGGGACGAGACGCTCATCGTTGGAGAGGAGTAGGGGGGGGCACAGGCACGCGCGTTCTGGAGGTGAGAAATATGGAAGAAAGGTTTTACGGATGGATGGATGGATATACCTGTCGTTACGAGACCATGGCTAGGGTGAGTTTGGCGTTTGGTTACAGGCCTGGCATGGGAAACAACCAAGTTTGGGGTGCGGAATACCGACCGAGGCAAACGCGCCCTCGAGTCTTTTCTTTTATCTTTCCTTTTCCAGTTCAATATACAAGCAGTTTATACATAATACGCCATCTATTCATACAATCCTTTGACGTGGTCGGAAGAGCTTTAGTTGTACAGGGGTATCTTGCGCTCGCTCTCACCAATCTCTCTCCTATTCTTTTTCTTCCTCGCTTTTGCTGCCGTACTAATCTTCCTCTTCACCTTCCCTCCGCGCCTCTCTCCCCCCCTCGTCCGGTCCACACCCCCGTGATCCAACAAATCCCAATCGACCTTGCGATACCTAACCTCATACCGCACCCAGCGCTCCAGGCCGGGCAACTGCACCCCCAACGTAGGCAGCGCCAGCATCCTCAGCACCTCAGCGCCAGTATCCTCGTCCACGTTGACGGCGTACAGCGCAGGCAGCGTGTACCGAACCTTCCCCGGCGCAAACCTCTTCAACACGCCTTCTAACCTGACGCGGGGGTCTTCGGCTGCTTCTCGTGCGCTGTCGAGTTTAGCCTTGTTGGCGGCGTATAAACTCGGTCTGAGGTTGCGCGCGAGCACGTCCTCGGGATTCTCCCCGACAGGTTCCGTAGAAGCAGCGGCGGGATCGGATTGGGCGAGTCCCTCGCGGAACGCCTTGGCATGCTGCTGCGAAAACGGCGCGACGCGAAACACGGCGTTGACGCGGCTGCGCACGCGGATCCAGAACCGGCCGTCCCAGATCTGGAAGCGCCGCCAGGTGTGCCAGTCTATGGACTGCGGGGAGGGGAGGGGGAGAGGTTGGCGGTGGAGATGTTGCAGGCGTTCCATGTTGCTTATGCTTATCCTGTCTGTGCTGCTGGTTTCGTCGTCGAGGACGAAGTGGCCGTTCTCGTCGCGCTTGGGACGCGGCTGCGGGGGGAATTGGGGGTGGAATTTGAGGACTGCGCGGTTGGCGGTTGTGTACGTCGCTTTTGGTAAGGGTTGCAGCGAGGGGTAGGGTTCGCGGACTAAGTACCACCTATTCGGCGCGCCGTCGAGCGGCAAGAACAAAACCGAGGCGAGGTTGAACGGCTTCCGGGGTGAATTGTTTGCGGCGCCGGGTTCGGCGAGGTCCGGGAAGAGGCGGCCGACGATGGTCATCAGCGACGCGATCTGCGCGTGCTGCTTCTCCGGGGATACGAATCCTATGAGCCGGCGGATGACGAGCGCTGCGATGAGACGCCGGTGCGCGAGCCGCAGCTCCCGTCGCTTTCTCGCGAAGACGGACCGCGGCCGGGGCGGGGGCGGGACGGCCATGCTCGGGAGCGCGACGACGAGGGTGCCGGCGTTGGGCTCGAAGGAGACGGCCGCTCCGGAGCGGAGGATCCAGCGCTCGGCTTCGCCCTCCTGCGCGGCGACACGCGCGTCGCAGCGGGCTGCTAGCCTCAGCACGCTGTCTCTCTGCAATGCCTCGGGCAGCGCGTGCTCGCGGACCATGTGGCGCACGGCGTTGCGCAGCGTTAGTGTTTGATCTGCGTTGGTCGCGTCCTCGAACCAGCGGACGTTGTTCGCCTCGCAGGTCGCCACGAGCCGGTCCTTGCCGAAGCCCAGCAGCGGGCGGTAGATCATGACCCCCGCGTCCTCGGTCTCGATCCGCGCCAGGTTCCGCGACGCAGCGGCGGCAGCAGCGTCGCGACGGGCCCTCGCCTTCGCGGACGCGGACGCCGTAGCGGCAAAGAGCGCGTCGTCGTCGATGTGGTACAGCCCATCACGCCACGCGCCCGTCGGCAGGCCCGCGCGGAGCTCCGCCTTGTACAGCTCCCAGTCCAGGTCGAGCTGCAGCTCCCGGCGTATGTGCTTCCAGTCGCGCCTCGGCAGCCGGAAGCTGACCTTCGGCACGGCGGCCGCCTGGTCGTCGACGTGGCCGCTCTCGTGGACGCCGTGCAGGTCGAAGCACTCGGGTATGACGCCGCGCGGGGCCATCCCTCGCAGGCCCCTGCTCCCGTGGCCCGCGAGGAGGCGCATGAGGACCGTCTCGTGCTGGTCGTCGGCGTGGTGCGCGAGGAACATCGACTCGACGTGCATCGTGCGGCAGATCACGCCCAGGCGGCGGTACCGCACCCTCCTCGCGATGCTCTCCAGGTTCGGCGCCGTGCTGGGGTGCTTGCTTTCCTCGTCGTCTCCGAAGTCGTACCCCTCCTTCTTCCAATTCACCCTGTACAGCGACGGGGCGACGTGTTTAAAATTCCTCAGCTCGCGGACCACGGCGTCGGCCTCGTCGGCGCTCTCGGGGCGCAGGCCGTGGTCGATGACGAAGGCGGACATCTTGGTGAGGGGGTTGTCGACGATGCGCAGCAGGGGCTCCATCTCGCGGAGGCGGTTGAACATGAAGGCCAGGGCCATGGAGTCGACGCCGCCCGAGACGGCGAGGCCGATGCGGCGAGGCACGCCGGGGCTTCGGGCGCGGGGGAACCGGGGCGGGGTGACGGCGCGGACGGCCTCGGAGAACTCGTGCGCTGCTATCGGCCGCGGGACCGGGTGCAGCACCTGCGCCGGCGTGATGCGGGGGAGGGAACCCATTCCATCTCTTTGCTGTGTCGATTCGCGTCGCAGGAAAAAGGATGGGAGTTCAATTGGAATGTGTCGATGTCGTTTTGGTCGATTGTAGGTCGGTGGGGAAAGATCGGGAAGGAAGTCTGGGCTCTGGAGCTCCCAAGGTAGGAGCAACCGGGGGAGCTCGAGCTCGGCACCTCGGGTCCACGGAGGAAAGATTTCCCCAGCTTCCTTTATCGTCCAAGTTAGTTCTTATCGCTCTCTTCTCCCCACTTCCCTGCTAGGGGTCCAGGCCTCGGGAACACTCCGGGGGGCAAGGACCCCTGCCGGCGCGGCTCAGGCACCGTACCTTTTTTTTTTTTTTTTTTTGGCGCCCTCTAAACTCCCTCCGCTAAGCGCGGCGCACCGATCGAGCTCCGAGCCTCCGATATCTCCAGTTCAGATAGGCCAAATCGCATCCCACCGAACCGACCGCCCGCGCCAATGCCCCCGCGAAAGTGACGATAACAACAAACCAGGCCTCTGGCCTTTCTCAATTAACCTCTCCTGTCGACCTGCGCTGCCCAACATAGCTGCCCCCGACTGTCCTACCGGCCGAGACGAATTTACCCAAGATAAAAAGACAGCGACAGCCACAATGTCCTCCTCAACCAGCCCCCCCTTCACAACAGCACTCCTTGCAGGCGCCCTCGCCGGCACGACCGTCGACCTCTCCCTCTTCCCCCTCGACACCCTCAAGACCCGCCTCCAGTCCTCGGCCGGCTTCTTCCCCTCGGGCGGCTTCAACGGCATATACCGGGGCATCGGCTCCGCCATCGTCGGCTCCGCCCCGGGCGCCGCCTTCTTCTTCTGCACCTACGAGGCCTCCAAGTCCGTCATCGCCGCGCGCCTCTCCTCCTCCTCTTCCTCCTCAAAGCCGACCTGGGCAGACCCCGTAAGCCACATGCTAGCAGCCTCCCTCGGCGAGATCGCCGCCTGCGCGGTCCGCGTGCCGACGGAGGTGGTGAAGCAGCGCGCCCAGGCGGGCCAGCACGGCGGCTCCTCCGCCGCGGCCTTCCGGTCCATCATCGGGCAATACTCCTCCGTCGGCGCCGCCGGCGTGTGGCGGGAGCTGTACCGCGGCTGGAGCATCACCGTCCTGCGCGAGGTGCCCTTCACCATCATCCAGTTCCCCCTGTGGGAGCGCCTCAAGCGCTGGGGCCGCGAGCGCAAGCAGAGGAAAAACTCCAAGGGCCCCGACGCCCCGCGCACAGAGTACGAGGTCTCCGCCGTCGAGAGCGCCCTCTACGGCAGCGTCGCCGGTGCCGCCGCCGCCGGCATCACCACCCCGCTCGACGTGCTCAAGACGAGGGTCATGCTCAGCCAGCAGAAGGAGAAGGTCGGCGACGTGTTGAGGACTATCTACAGGGAGCACGGCGTCCGGCCGTTTTTCGCGGGCATCGGGCCGAGGGTCATGTGGATCAGCATCGGGGGTGCCATTTTCTTGGGCAGCTACCAGTTCGCGGCGAACACACTCACGGGCGCCGTACTATAGCAGGGTCGTGAGGAAACAAAACTAAAAAAAACGCGGGGGATGGGAAGTCCAGCGGTGAAAAGAAGGATAATATGCATTGGAGGTCTCGCCCTCCCGCTCTCTGTATAATACCATCGTCAAGCGCAAGCGGACAGTCCATCCGTGCTCGACGGTTTTCCCGCCATGTACATTACTAGAAACGCTATAATACCCGCACTGATAGAACCATAGAAACGTCAGCCCCCGCCCTCACGTTGGTCGACTTCATGCAGCAGCTGGCGGAGTGCTGGTGCCTTGCGACGGCGCCGGTTCGGGCTCGGAAACGGCTGGCTGAGGCGGCGGGTTGGGAATCTCCTTGCGCCCGTTCGCCTTGTAGAACAGCTGGACATCGCTACTGCCCTTCCAAATGTGCGTGCGGAGGGTTGCGAGCGTCATGGTGATGGGGAGCACCTAAGCAGAAAGTGTCAGCGATGGCCCGTCATCAAGAAGCTGATAGGGGAGGGCTTCTTCTTACCTGGTCATTGCAAATGAGCTCCAAGTACTCATGCGGCATGAGCGCGTCCGGCTCGGGGTTCTCGGTCGGTGTCTCGATGCGTTCCGCGACGTACGCCAAAATCTTCTTGACACGGAGCATCCTATTGGCATTCAAGCGGTTGTTGCCGTCCGTCGACGCAATGTCCGGCAGGCTGTTCTGCCACGGCTGCAGCACGAACGAGACCTTGACAGGTTCCTTGAACGGAATCTGGTTCAGGAGCAACACCTCGCCCAGCCACATGGGGCCGCGCTGCTCGAAAACGTCTGCGCCCTGGCCCACAGTCTCCACGGTGCCTTGGTAAATGTTAGCCATACCGCCAGTCACCTCCTCCTGGAGAACGACCTTAGTTCCCGGGGGTAGCTTGAGAACTGGGGTGTCGTTGGCCTGGCTCGGCGTGATCTTGGTCTCGATGAGCTTGTCGGGGAACTCGGTCAACGACTTGTCATAGTCGTTGCGAATCTTCTGGATTGCGCCCAAGAAACTGTCGTCAACCTCCTTTTCGTGCGTCGATGACGCCTCCGACTCTTCCGCCTTCTCGTCAACGACAGCAGGCTTCTCCGGTGCAGTTGTCGAGGCGGATCGCCCAATCTTCTTGCTGCCGAACGACATGCCCATGCCCATGCCCTTACCCATGCGGAACTTCTTCATGCCGAACGGCGTGCTCGGGGACTTGCCGTTGCCAGCGTCTTTGTCCTTTTCCTTGTCTTTCTCCTTGTCCTTGCCCGTATCGGCGGACTTCGAGTCGGCCGTGGCCGGCGGCTGCTCGGTCGCGGGGGTTGCTGGCGCTGCCGTCGACTTGGAGGCGCCTTCGATGGGGCCAATGGCGCTGGTGAAATAGTCCTCTCTCTCTGTCGAGGGCCGGCTGAACTGCGATGATCTGTTATCCAGAGGGCTGGCCGGGGTGGCGGTTCCCTCCGGGACGTCGTGCAGTTTGCTGGCAGGCCCCGGAGTGGCAAGACCGATAGGCATGCCGGGAGTCGGCGGGTGCTGCGAGCCGTTGGCTCTTGGGGTACCCGAGGTTTCGTCCCAGTCAGGTGTGCCGGTCGGGATTGATATGCCCGAGGGCGGGTTGGCGCGGCTTGCCGCTACGCGCCTCTCCACCACCTCGTTCAGTGTCTTGCGGTACGCCTCGTCTCGCTTGATTTCCTCGTCGATCAGGCCATCAAACAGATAGCGCAACATCCATTTTCCAAGGTTAACTAAGAAAAGTCAGTTTCGGCCGCGCATCTTTCCGGGAACCGCTTACTTCTCTGGTCTTCCCTGAACTCAATAGGCTCCTCCAGTATCAGATCATCAGCGTACATCTCGGCGTCGAAGCAGCTGAACGGCTCCAACGCAACCTTGAGACTGCCATTGCTGATATCAATGGAGCACCATGGTGCCACTGCCTCTACCGTGTTCACTTCTGGTTCAACATCCTCCAAATGTCTCTTGCCAAAGCTTTTAATCGGCTCGCACTGCGCACATTAGCACTTGTCCTTGCCAGCGGCGCACCCAAAAATACCTTGATCAGATCCCAAAGAAGGACATCGCCTGCCGTGTCAAGCGTCAAGACTCTTCTCCTATCATTCAAGAGCTTGTGCTTGACCAAACCGAACTGGCCCTCGATCGTCTCCTCGGGGTTCTGGTTGATGGGCTCGATGCCTTGGGGCGCATTGACTCCAGCAGGAGGAGCGTCCGGGGCGGGGTTGGCCAGGACTGGGAAGGTGGCCGTGTTGGAGATTCTCAATATGGATCTGGGGGAGATGTCCTTCTTCTTGGGAGCATCGGCCGGCGGCGGGTTCGAGGGCTGTCTGGGCCTCGAGGCCGTGGAGGCGGCCCTCTGTCGGCGGAAAGCCTCAGGGAGCTGCAGATCGGGCCCCATGTCGACGTTGGACCACCGGTTGATGGACGAAGTGTTAGTCGCCGTCCAGATGTAGTCGCCGGCGGCCACGACCTTGCTGATGGAGTGGGACTCGTGGGCGACCGCAACGGACAGGCCTTCGTCGGGGTTTCCGCGCACATCCGTCTTGACGACGAAGCCGGAGCGGTCACTGCTGTAGAAGGTGCCCAGCTCGGGGTCGTCCGAGAACAGGGACCAGACGCTGTCCTCGTGCATGTTGAAGGTGTACATGCAACGACCTCCGGCCGTCACACTCCAGAGTTTGACGGTGTGGTCGGAGCTGGCAGTCAGGACCTTGTCGCCAGCCTCGTTCAAGAGGATTCCACGCACATTGCTGGTGTGGCCGACACACTTGGTGACCCTCTTTCCGGTGCGAGGGTCCCAGAGACGGACGACAGACTCGGGCCCGCCGTTGGCCATGATGTTGTGGCCGACGCTCAAGGCGTAGATGGAACCCTTCTCGGTGACCTCTTCCCCCTGGGTATCGATCTCGAGAGTCTTTCCGCCTCCGTTGAGGTCCCATAGATATATCTTTCGGTCGAAGCCGCCCGAAGCAACCCAGTTGGCAGAACCGCCGGGGGGCGTGGCCACACATTTCACGTAGTCTGCGTGCTCGCCAATCTTCTCGGGGATGTGTGTCGTCTCGGAATGGGGACGCCAGAGCTTGACAGTCAAGTCCTGGGAAGCAGTTACGACGGCGGAGTTGTTGGCGGCGAGGACTATGTCGTTGATCCATGACATGTGCGCCTGGGTCTGGGAGTGGAAAGTGGTCTTGGGCTTCTTGTCGGGGGGCGGACTGCGGCCCTTGAGATCGAGATTGGTGTTCCAGGCGCAGATGCAACCATCGCGACCACCCGAGTACCTGCAGGCGGAGACGTCATGTCAGCTGGGCGCCGGGCGCTGGGAGCGAGTGTGGAGGGTGGACGTGCGGATCGGGGCTGCTGGATCGTGCGCGTCTCGGGATCTTACAGGAGGGCATTGTCCTTGTCGACGGCAAGGCCGTTTACGCCGAGTCTATGGCCGCCGCCTTGGGAATTTGCGGGGGGCTCGAGGACTGCCACGACATGACGGATTAGCGCCAGCTGCCAAGGTGTGTTTGGGTGCACAGCATGAGGACGAGGCGAAGTAGACGAGGCCACGGGCGGTCTCGCGATTGCAGAGACGTGGAGTTGATGCGCTCGACGGGGTGGACGTGCGGGGTCGGGTCATCGTGTCGGCCAAGCGCGCGAGAGATGCGACGGAGGCGCAAAGGAGCACGCGAGCGTTTACGGCCGGCGGATAGAGACTCACCATAGCTGATCCTCTGGCGTGCCTTCTTCGCAGCCATTTCGAGCGGTAGCGTGGTGGGGGTGATCTAATTACTGATTACGCATGCAACAATGGGAACAATGCTACGAAAGAAGAGACAGATGCTAGCGGGAGCAAAACCAGAGCAACGAGGAGCAAAATTGGGCTTGGAGCGATGTTGGTGATGTCGGGTATGAAGTTGGCGAAGTATGATATCGACCTGGAGTCGAGGAAGGTGGATGGGGAAGACGGGGCGGCGGGCAGATGGGGCAGGTAGGCGAGGCTAAGGTGTGTCGGCAGGTGTCGGTCGTATTCAGGCGAGGAAGGCGAGGTCACAGTGTTGTTGGTGGCAGGCGCATGTCGTCGTGTGGGAGGAGGGGGATCCATCGGTGCTACGTGAGGTCGGGGTACCTGGGTAGGTAGGTGCTCATGGTGGAGAGCAGGTGGGTTCGGTGAGGCAGGGGCAGTCGGTGCAGGTGCATGGAGGTTGGTGCAGGTGCCATCCATTGGGGAATGGCAGGATCCCATGTATCTGTACATCCAGTTCTGAGTACGTAGTACTATGTACCTAGTACGCCAGCAATTGAGTTCGCCATGTCAGCTATTGGACCCTTTAATTCGCATATCGCTACTAAGGCCAGGTACCTAGCGCAGGAAGGCAGGTACGATGATGGCATGAATCTCTACGGGATGAACACGACGGGAGCTCCCAATCTTCATCATGCGAACCAAAACAGCCCTAACAGGGCATGATAGCGCCCGCCTTACGACCCGCGCAAGGCACCGCAATGGCGCAGACGGGTCGCCTTAGCGCCCCCAGGTGTCAGGTGCTCGGGGCAAGCTGCAGCAGACCCCTCCCTCTGAAGAATCCACGGAAACATGGCGCTGGGAGCCGGGCACCTTCTGTCTACGCATGTATGTCTTGGATCACCGTCGCATTTGCTTCTAGAAGAATTGTCATAAGGTGTCGTCTGATTCATTAGGTCGTAGTTTGCAAGCCTCTAATCAAGCTGACAGCTGGAGGTGTTTAGGAACTTCCTTCTGGAAGCCCAGTCGAAATGCCAGTGGCTGGGAAGCCACCAATGACCGCAGCTGCGCAGGAAGCATGGACCGCCACCGGCCGATCCCCCTCCTTCCTCCGGTCGCTCTGCCCAATGCGGCTTCCCAATTCCTCACCAATTCTGCTCGGCGGCATCCAGTGTGCCAGTCTTGCCTGCTCGGATTGTTGGCGCTGCGAATGCCAAAAGGTGGGGCCATACCCTGGACCGCTCCATTCTGCCCCGCGTTCTCTCCCTGTCGAGGTCACCTATCCGTAGGTAGGTCTCTCTGTCACTGGACTTCCAACCTGCACCATCAAATCCAATCGTGACTTCCTCCATATCCAGTGTCACCTCCGCATCTTCTCGCGATGGGTGCTCTTCTCTGCAAAACTCCCCTCCGTTGACTGCTTCTGTGACTCGCTCCTCTCCGCGATGGGCTTTGAATCGTAGTTTGTAGCCCTGGCGATACCGAATGATCAAATCCAAAGCTTACTCGTCCAGGTCCAACGGCTTCGTAGCTGCCACGAGCTGCTCCAGTCCGAGAATGCTCTGCCGAACACGCGTGGCTGTGCTGGTTTCCTCGTGGGCCCGCTGGGCGTCTGCCCATCGTCAGTTTCGATCCTTCCCCCGTCGCCCCTTTGGTGTTCCTCAGCCATCTGGAGCAGGCAGGAGGAGGCCCGCCTACTTACCAAGCTTCTGCTGCTTCTCTCTCTCCTCGCGAATGCAGGCGCGGCAGAGACCAGTCACAGGCCTGACTGCGTTCCTGATCTGGCCACTGCACAGCGGCTCTGGGATTTGCTTGGGAGTGCTGGCAGGCAGGTGCATAGTTTGGCTGAGGGTGAGGTTCGAATATGACTGAAAGAGGGCACTTCCGCGAGCCTCTGGGCACTTGAAAGTGTTTTGGTACTGCTTGTGGGAGCAGTCACTGTGGACGGTGAAGATGTAGTTACACATCGTGGCGGCGGCAGTGGTGGTGGTGGTGGTGGTTCGTGATGCTTGGTTTGGAGTGTTGCTTAAAAAGGTGGGTGAAGTCGGGTGCCTCGAGGGTTGCAGAGCAACGGGCTGTTGCCTCGTGTGGCAAAGAAATATGGGATTCCAAGGTGCAGACCAAGTGAATACCCAGTGCTGTTGCTGTTGTGGTCGCTCTTGCCAATATTGAATATTGCTAATCAAGACAGGAAGACGCCCAGTGGAATACTTGCCAGACGGTGATGGACACTGCTTTTCACAGCACTGAGGGCATCATAAACAACAACCAATATAGAAACTGGAACAAGGTTTTCAAAGGGCACCTCACGGGTCAAGAAATCGGAAATAGCTACAAGCCTTGCGAACTCTTTCGCCCTTGGAAAGGCCACAAACCACCAACCTCGAGGGGAAGCTTGGGACATCAAGGTATTATTTCATTGCCCCCTTTCCAAACTCGTCTAGTCGAGGCTCTGCATCCTCTGGATGCTACAACTGACTGTGGATGGCTACAAAAACAGATGTCATGCCAAAAGCTGCATGCTCAGAGGTCTTCTAATTAGACGGGATATGCCATCCATCCTGACATGAGTCCGACTCGACATCATCGCCAATACCAAAACGAAGGCGACGATCTCGTTCGTGCGACCAAACGCTCGAAACCTCAACCCTCTCTCTCTTCGTCCTCGAGGTACATCCTTCTGACACTGCCAGGTTCGTGCGGTATGGTTGGACCGGCACTGTCATTGTTCCCTGCTGTCCTTACATGCACCGTCCATCCTTCGGCCATCGGGGACTGGTACGAGCCGAGGTCACGCCAAGAGCGGCAGACTATCCAAGTTTTACCAAGGTGAATGCTGTAATCCGTCGGGCAGCGCTCACAGCGGCCATGAGCCCCCTGCGTCTGGTCGAATAATGCGGCCAGGCCGGTGTCCAGCAGGCCTTGATCACACATACCCAGGAACCCGTTCGATTGCTGCACGCTCGTCAAGTGTGGACACATGCGCCCCATCCCGCGATCCGTGAAGGTCTCTCCCGTTGGCATCAAGCGAGGCCGGAACCCGTGCTCCGCGTGCAGGAGAAACCGGCCGTCGACCACCCTTGGCTGAGCGTAGTAATATCCCGATGCGCGTGATTCAGCATCATGTCTCTCGCTGAACGGGGCCATGATGCCCTCGAAGCGTTCCCGGTCAGCGCCCGTCGCCGTCCCCGCTCCCATCCGGGCCGCCAGCTTCAGGGCCGTCTGGACGTGCGAGTGCCGCAGCCGGTAAGAGAGGTCGAGCCGGTAGTCGGGGTGCTGCTGACAGTTCGGGGCCTGCGGGGACCCGGGGGTGTCGTCCTTACCGGCCTTGTGCATCTTGCAGCAAGCCGCGCAGACGACGTAGTCGCTCAGGGGTTCGGCGAGGCCGACCCAGAACTCGAACTGGCGATATCGGGGGAGCGAGGAGACGGTGTGCGGCCAGTCCCTCGGTTTCAGCACGGCCCTGATGGCCCTGCAGGTCCGGGACACCCGGAACTCATCTTCGAGCTCGAGGCGGTCGACGACCATCCGAAGGAGCTCGACTGGCAGTTTGAGGATTGGCGGAGTCCCGAGGCCGGACATGGTTGCTGTTTTTGGGTGTATGAGACGGGAGAAGAAGACGTAGAAAGATGGAGAAGTCGGCGAAGGACAGAGAAACCAGGTCCAGGGGTGCGACGGGGCTTTTGAAAACTTGGTTCGAGGCAGAGGTTTGAAAAACTCTGTGCTTGATGGCCACCGAGGGGTTCAAGATTGCAAAATTTTTTGTATATTGATGGCAGAGTTAACTTTTCTTCTCGTCCCCACCGAACCAAGCCACAGGGCTGCCTACCACCGAGTTCCATGTTTTCGAGTCACGAGGAGCTTCCCTCAGCTGGAAAGGCGCGGCCGTCCAGCTGTCGGGGAGAAATACACCAAAATGGACGAAGGAATTGCCCTCTCTTGGAGAATAAGACAGCAAGCATCTTCAAGTTTGGACAAGAGAAAGGCGAGGAGTGGATTATGCTCGACGAGGAGTTCGTGGCTAGGAAGCAAGCTGATGTACGGCTGGCTATTACCCGAGGTGCTGAGGGTATACGCAAGTCGTGCGAAACTACTGCTCTCATGATCTTGCCCAGGTATAAGAAGACCCCCATGCCGCAGCAGACGAAGGATATCCAAAGAGGTGCGCGCGCGAGGGTGGCGGACTGTGGCTTCCATCGGCCTTCCGCTTATTGATACGTGGCGAGATTGTGTAGAACCTCATCTCCGTTGCGGTGGAAATGTCTGCATCGTCGATGGCGGACGTGTTGGGCTTCACTGTCGTCCATCACCCGGGCCTTATTCAGGGCAAAGAATTTATTAGTGATGTTGGCGGTCACAGTAAGTTGCACCTTGGCAGGGGGTCGATACGGTCTAGACATTGCCCTGTATAAGGGGCAATCTACGTCGAAGAATTGATTCCCGGTGGGAAAGAACAAGAAGCGCGACAATGACTGCCGTTGAGAGAGCTGCGATGATGGCTCTGGAGGTGACGTTTTATAGTCGCCGGTTGACAGGCGGAGAACCACGGATAGAACCTCGAGGGAGTCGCGACTGAGGTGGATTAGCTCTAGGAGCGCCCTCGTTGAAGAAGGTTCTCGAAGACCTGCGTCGTTTCAGACTCATATCTCACTCACATAAAAGCCTCTCTGGGCCCGGGTTCAGCGCGAACCCTCCATCAGTCAGGGGATGAAGGTGCCCTGGGACGCCGGAGATCACCCTCCCGTGAAGGGGCACTTGTGACTGTGAGAAGACAGGTAGAGAAACCCCTGTGACCGTCGTAAGTAGGCCTAGACGGACAAGATTCGCCGAGGAATCGGAGGAGAATACGCAGCAGCTGAGGGACGACAGAGAAAGGAAGGGGAACAAGGGTCTGAGTGCTGGTCTTGTCTGAAACTGAGAGGTCACAAGGGCGCTCATACCAAAAAGCGCTATCTATGAGCTTCAAGGTGATGATCGTCAGAGCTGTCGACGACAGTCGCCACTTATAATATGGTCGAGCAACTTCTTGGCGAGGAGACCAGTTGAATTTCCTAGCTTGAATACAATACAGTTCTGGTTGAGACATAAAACCAGGGCGACGACATTTGCCCGTTCTTGTCTTGGTCTCAGCGGCCGATGCGTGATGATGGTTTTGTGCGACTCTAGGGGAGAGGAGGAGTAGATAAAAAGCCGTCTGCAGCGAGATCGATCAGTCTATCAACAGGAGCCCGGGCCGAAGTCGCAGCGTCTGGTCCCATTGTTACTTCGAAATTGATCGTGCGTGGTAGCCAGCGGTTGTAATCAACAAAAACCCGCTGATCAGACTGATGACAGTGGCGTGGCGTAGGCGAGGTATACCCATGTTGAATACACGCCAGGCGGAAAGGAGGGACGATGGAAGAACGAAAGAAAGAGGTTGAATTGTGTAGATATCTCAATGGTACTCGACTCGATTAGAAGTCCAGGAAGCCCAAGACCGTCGTCGCGGCCAGACTTCGACATCGGAGCAAATGGCCTGTTGGTCAAAAACCTCAGATCCCGCACCTACTAGACTACCTTTTAAGTACGTTCATCTCTGAGCTCGTTCATACGAGGGGTATCAATTCCATTTCTCGAACCGAGTCACGGGCTATAAGACCACGCTTCATCGGGTTGCAGACAGCGAGTGCACCCAGACTGTGCCTGAGGCACAGAATGTTTGCTTAATGAGGAAGGCGCAGGCCGCGCAGGTTCGATTTCCACATGCATGGTAGTGGTGGTCCTTGTAAACTAGGAAACAATCTTGATAAGCATAGTGATGTGGTCGGTCGTTGGCGAGGTATACCCGTGTAGATACGCGCCAGACAGAGGTGAAGGACGATCGAGTGAAGAGAAGGAGAGTCGCGTTGCTATCTTGCCGTGCCCGAGTTTCTGAATGGCTTCGTGAGGTCGGCGACATCCGAGCTATTCGGAAGTCGCAGACCATGTATAGACCGCGAGAAATGGCCTAATGATGCACACAGATTATGAGCCACGGACAAGACTCTCAACGGCTGAGTGGAAACTTTATATGTGCGCTTACCAGCCGCAGCGACGTCGTCTGAATGGGATGAAAACCAGTACTTCAGGAAGCAACCCATGTTTGGCATAAAACCTTCCATTACGCTGTTTTCGTCCCCGTCCAGCCAGTTGGAAGCATTCCCACTACTAATGCCGGGTAGATTCATCCCACGCACCCTGCACCACCGACACCAGATCCATCCTGTTCTGAGATCCTTGACCTGTGGTGGTATCGCCGCAAAGCAGTTCGTCTGAACGCCACGGCCATGCAGTGTTTGCTGTTGTCAACTTCTGGTCGTGGGAGGCGGATGCCCCAGTCTTTTATACCACCAACCCCGCCACGTTGGGTCAAATCACATCGCAGACGCAGTCATTGAAATCAAGTCCCAATTACCCGTAAAAACTACCTGGTTTGTTTTTAAGTACTCGACGCCGTGCTGCCCAAATCAGGTCTTTCATATGCACACAACCCCCAGATTGGTAACGCAAACCATGCAACACACACATTCTGACCCAAAAAGAAAAGAAATCACCTCTTCTTGTAGAAGCCCCCGCTGCCCGCCTGCCTAGGCGGCTGACTGCCGTACGCCCTCCTTCCCTGCGTCTTCTTGTCTCTGCTCATGCTAGCACCAACAGTGATATCAACCCTCGGCGGCGTCGGGAAGCCAAAGCTCTTGGCCACCTTGGCCAGATCCAGCTTGTTCACGTCAAAGACCGTACGGAGCGAGTGCGACGCGTACGCGTGCAGGTAGCTCCGGTAGCCGTCCTTGGCGCTCTTGTTGAGGTAGTAGTTCTGCCCGATGAGCTTCTCGAGCAGGCTCTGGATGTTGGCGACCTTGCTGGCGGGGAAGTCGAACTCGACGACGGGAACGCGGGCCTCCTTGAGGTGCGTCAGGAAGCCGACCTCGCTGGGCTGGAGGAACATGAGGGAGCGGCCCTTGGAGTTGGCGCCGCGGGCGGTGCGGCCCACGCGGTGGATGTAGTCGCGCGGGTCGTCGGGGGGGTCGACCTGGACGATCCAGTCGACGGCGGGGATCTGTGGTCCGTTAGTATCTTTTGACTTCAATAGAAGCAGGAGGAAAACTCACATCCAAGCCACGAGCGGCGACGTCGGTGCAGATAAGCGTGCCCTGCTTGGCGTTGCAAAACTCAAAGAACGTGTTGGTCCGCTTCTGCTGCTTCTGCTTGCCGTGCAGGTCCAGCACGGGCAGGTCGATGTAGTTGAGCAGCTCGGCGTGGTATTTGACCGAGTTGCACGAGCTGAAGAAGACGATGACCTTCTTCTTGAGGTTGCGCTTCAAAAAGCTAAACAGCAGCAGGAACCGCTTGTCGGCGTCGCAGATGACGTACCCCTGCTCCAGGTTCTCCACCGTGCTGTGCTGCTTCTCCTCGTCGACGTTGACGTACAACGGTCCCGGGCGCAGCGAGATGCGGGCCAGGTCCTCGACCTTGGTCGTCTGCGTCGCCGAGAAGAGCATCGTCTGGCGGTCGTCCTTGGGCAGGATCTTGACGATCTGGCGCATCTCGTCCTCGAAACCGATCTCGAGTATCCGGTCGGCCTCGTCGATGATCAGAGACTTGAGGTTCTTGAACACGAAGGGCGTGTTTTGGAGATGGTCCAGCAGGCGGCCGGGCGTGGCAATCAGCAGGTTGACGCCCTTCTGCAGCTTGTCGGCCTCGGCGCGGCGGTTCGCGCCGCCGATGACGATGCCGTACGTCTGCGAGTGGTGCGCCATGAGCTCGCGCGCCACACCAAAAATCTGCAGCGCCAGCTCGCGCGTGGGCGAGACGACGATGACGCCCGTGCCGTTGCGCGGCTTGAAGCGCAGTGCGCTCAGCATCTCGACCGCGGGGATCAAAAAGGCGAGCGTCTTGCCGGAGCCCGTCTTGGCCGCGCCGAGGACGTCCTTGCCGCTCAGCAGGGGCGGGATGCCGCGGCGCTGGATCTCCGTCATCTTGGTGAAGCCCATCTCCTTGATCGCCTTCATCGTCTTCTCGGACAGGTTGAGCTGCGCGAAGTCGTGGGCCTCGGCGGCGTCGGCCGAGGGGGGCAGGGAGAGGTTGTCGGGGACGTCGGACGCGCCGTTCTTGGAGGCGGCGGCGGGGGCCTTGACGTCCTCGTCGAGGTCGGAGCCGTCGCCCTCGTCGTCGTCGGCGTCGGCGGCCTTGAAGTTCTCGGCGGTCTCCTCCTCGTTCTCCTCCTCCTCGGCGTCGCTGTCCTCCTCATCTTCGGGTTCCGACTCGGGCTCCTTGCTGCGCTTCACCTTCTTGGGCTTCTGCGCGGGGGCCTCGGGGGCAGAGTGCTTGGAGGACTTGGGGGACTTGGGGGACTTGGAGTGCTTGCTGCTGCCGGCGGCGGGCTTCGCGCCATTGGCGTCTCCGCGGAACTTTCTCTTCTTGCTCGAGGCGGCGTCCATCGTGGGCGAGGTCTCGGTGTGGGTTGGTGGTGGTGTTGGTTGAACTAGAGAGAGGGTGTTCAGCCTGGACGATGTTCAGGTTTCTCTCTCGCGGCAACTGCAGGACGAGGTCCCTTGGGGAATTTTTTCTTATCGCTGGAAAAAAATCTGGGACCGCGCTGATAACGGAGCGGGTTAATCCATCCCGGGCGGTGCGGGGCAGAGGCACGTACCGTTCGCGGTATGGACCCTGGACACTGCACCGGCTGAACGCGACTGACAGCGCTATTTCGAGATTGACAGACCAAGTCTCTGTGCCAGCAGGATATCAATGGTGTGGTGAGAAGAAGACCAGCAAGCTATGCGGCTCTACTGGCTCGCCTTCATCCCCATACCATCAATATTATCCTATGATTCATTCTTAGTAGTGTTTCTTTCCAACTTTACATGTCGTCTCTGAGGGTTCGTACTCGCATATTTTCCGGACCTGGTGCCAATGGATTAGTAGGCAACTGCGACTGTGGCAAAGTGTAAGTTTAAACCAGGTACTTATAATGGTGCCATTGGGGAAGAATGAGTAATATTGATGGGATTAAACATGGGAAAGAGTCATCGGAGTGCTATTATGACCTGGTTCACCGACGTGGTGGCCGCCTCGGTCGACTGAGGTATGGCGATGATAGCTTCACCGCGAGATGGCCAGGCAGAGGCATACCAAAAGAGCCTCAGCGCTTCATGACGTGCTCTGAAACAGGTAGTAGTCCGGTGGCACACTGTCTGGCTTTCGTTCCCCGGGCCCTTCAATTGGCAGATGCAAACGCAACGGCACTCAGCAAGCAAAGTCAACGATATCAATGAAGTCTCATTGGACACCGCCTGATCCCAGGCATGCAATAGTTACGAGTATACACTTCCATCGCAGGCAGCGAAGACCGACCACATATCCCTTCGTCAAGAGACGAACCAGAGACAATCCTCAGCACATATGAGCCTCCATCCCACTGCTCACCTGAAGAGCAAAAACTACTTCGATGCATTTCAAGTCCCTAACTAGACTCGAAACTTCCAACTATCCCAGACCGTCGTCTTGGAACTTCCTAGCAAATAAAAGCAATGATAAAGTTTGTCCCAGACCTGACCTGACCCTCGATTTCGCAACAACAAAACATGTCGATGCCCTCAAACAGTCAGTGGTCGGTCCTTCCAAAAAAGTAGTCGATGAGCCAGATGATATTTTCCACTGAATGATCGTTGGAACACACGCCCGCCGTTGATGCCGCGTCCACTCCCATTTTCCCGACTTTCCGCCGAAAAAGAGTTCCCTATTTGCGTGTTCTTCTTTTTGTTTTCGTCGGGTTCCCCCCAAAACGCCTCGATGAAATATGCCGAATCGTATGTAATGTGTGAGAGAGAAAAAATTTCCCGTCGTCGTCAGAGAGAAAAAGGAAACCACGTCCCGTCGATCGGTCTCGCGCTTCAAAGGGGGGAGGAGAACGGGTATCCGAAACACCCATAACCACCCCTTTGTACGCCATGAACCTGAATCTCTCATATTCCTGTACCAAAAACCCTAAGTCAATTCCTCTTCAACAAAATAGAAAACAACCAAGCTCTTCACGTACACTCCGCCGTGGGATTCTCGTGCTTCGCCGTAGACCCCTTGCCGCGCCAGGTGCTCACGGCGGGGATGTTAGCCTCGTACCGCACCTCCTCGGTGCCGTAGGCGCGCGGGGTGAGCTTGATCAGCGTATGCAGCGGCACGTTCATCCAGGGGCTGTCGGCCTGGGACTTGTTCATGAAGTAGGCGTAAATACAACGCAGCACGGCCTGGTGGGTCACAATCAAAATGTCCTCGCTGCGCTCGAGCTCCATGATGATGGGCTCGAGGCGGATGACGACGTCGCGGTACGACTCGCCGCCGCGGTAGCGGTAGTTGTACTTGTCCTCGTCGCGGGCGGCAAAGTCCTCGGGGAAGCGGTCCTTGATCTCCTGGTACGTCAGACCGTCGCACACGCCCGAGTCGAGCTCATCGAGCGCCTTCCACTGGAGCTTGTTGTAGTCGGCCGGGAGGAAGCGCGAGGTGGCGATGGTGCGCTTGAGGGTGGATGTCCAGACTGTGAGGGGGCGGTCGTCCTGGGGGTGTGAGATGTGTGGCTCAAGCAGAAGGGGGATGGGCGGGGGTTGACTTACGCCGACAGACTCGCGGACGAGCTCGGGGAGCTTCCGGGCGTACTGCTCGCCGCGGGGGGAGAGCATGGCGTCACCGCCAATGCGGCCGTCCAGGTTGTACATGGACTCTCCGTGCTGTTTGTTTGGTCAGCGAGATAAGACACTCAGTCCACCAATTAATGTGACGTGTAACTCACTCTCGACAGCCAGATGGAACGGGGCCGGATGTGCAGGTTCATCAGATAGTAGACGACACGACTCTGGAGGTAGTCCTGGATGCGGTTGATGATGACCTGCTTGCCGACGTCCATGATCTTGAGGTAGGTGTACTCGTCCTCGTCGCCGTCCTCGTCGAGCGACTTGTAGACCTTCTCGTAGTGGCGGATGCGGTTGCGGAAGTCGAGGGCGGCCTCCTCCGGGTCCTGGCCCTGATAGTCGGGCGAGGTGAGCTTGACGTCGCGGATGTTGGCCATTATGAGCCTCTCGTCGTCGCACTTGCTCTCGACGAAGAGCACCTCGATGCCCTCCTTGTTGCAGATGTCGAGCACCCACTTGCGGCGCTCCTTGGTGGAGTTGGTCGCGTCGAGGATGCCGATGACGCCGCCCTGGCGGAACCAGGCGAGCATGTCCTCGATGGCCTTCTCGGCAGCGGCGCGGCGCCTCTTCTCGCCCTCGGCATTGTGGAAGTCAAAGAAGTCCGCTGAGGGGTGGGCGTCCTCCTGGCGGCGGTAGCTGCCGACGTTGAAGGTCTTGGCCTTGATAGAGAGCCATCCCAGGTAGCGTTGTGCTGGGGTGCGAGTTAGCCAATGGAACCATCCCAGGTTTGACGTCAGGGTCGGGCGACGGCAGCAGAAGAGTTCATCTCTCGCTCTCACCGCTCACGCCATAATTTACTGTCAGGATTTACTCACCCTTCTGAGCGATGAAGCTCTTGCCCCGGGCGGGCAGGCCGACCATAACGACACATATCTTGGTGTCCTCCACCTGGATTCCGATGCCGTTAGTCTTGGCGGGCATATTGACTGACTGGTGATGTCTCCGGGTCGTGCGACAGAAAAAATGATGCTATGATGAAAGAAAAGAACAGAGACTGCGCGTAATCGATATCATGAAGATGAGGGTTTCAAATGAGATGAGGGCGTAAAAAAAAGAGCAAGGTAAAGTGAGGTTAGGTGAGGTGAGGTCTGTGGCGGTCGAGGCAAAGCAGCTCGCGTGATGCTTCCAGCGGTGGCAGCAGCAGCTCTCCGCAGTGTACGCCCCAAGCTCAAGAGGCAGGACACCCCGGTGTGTGAGGTTCGGGGGGTGCGGGCGCGGGTGCGGTGACCTGGAGCCGGGGGGTTGGAGGAGCACTGGACTTCTCGAACCCGGCGACAGCTGCCCTGGGAAAAGCCGAGTACAGTGTATTGTAGAGAGAGAGCCCTGTTATGCGAGAGCCGCTAGCAGGGGGTGGCAGGGGACAGAGGGGATTGGCAACGGGTAGGCTTCAAAACGGCCGATGAGGCTCTCCGTTTGCGTAAGTTGTATGTGGGTAGGTAGATGTCGTGGTGTTGGTTGAGAGGTTGCAGCAGCGAGCAGGGCAGTAGGAATTTTCGTGGTTGTTCTGACTTTTGAGGGAAGGAGGTGGAGAGAGTAAAGGGGAGGAGGGGAGCTTGTAGTGTAGCCGAGAGAGACAGAGGCAGGCGACGTGATCTGATTGATGTACTATGTAAGGTACGGTACCTCTGGGTAAGGTAGGCAAGGTAGGTACCGACTAATAGTGGTAGTGATGTGATGTGATGTGAGGTGAGGGTGGAGGGGATATAGTAATGAGTGGGCGAGCTGAGTGCACGAGACTGAGCTGGAAGAAGGGGATTGTGAGAGCGGTACGTAAAAGGAAGCAGGAGAAAAAGAAGCGCCGAGAACATGTCCCGAAGGCAAATGCAAATGGACTGTGAATGAGGTGCTTTGCTTTGCTTCGCTGTTCGCTGGTGAGTCCCTCCGAGTCCCCTTCTGAGTCCCTACATGAGCCTAAGAAAAAGGAAAAGCAGCAGCAGCAGCAGCAGCAAGCTCGGAAAAAGAGGCAGACAAGCCAGCAGGGTCCTCGCCAGGTGTACGGAGTGTAGGTACTGAAGATTCTCAGACAGATTCCAATCCATACCACGGACGGGTACCTAGGTACCTACTACACCAGGTAAGTAGATCGTGGGATAATTAGGTATACGGTTACGGTATACCCACTTCCACTTCACTCGAGGCGGATATGCGCGCCAGCTATTGCTACCTTTTGGTGCAGCTTTCGCGTCGTCCTCCCTTGCAGTCGGGATTCCCAGGGACAGCTCGCAGCAAAGCAGCGGGGGGAACGAGAAGTCACCACTGGTGAAGCCCATCGACGCACAGAATGACCATTGGCCCATTCCCGGCGTACGCCGTCTTGGGTGCATGTCGACATGTCGTCTGGATGCGTGGGATCGTGGACGCAAAAGAGGTAGTCTTCCTGTCACTCCCTTCTGTCCGTGACACACCTCTAGTCATCACTGTAAGACCAGGCCGGGCCAGCATGCCAGATACTTCTGACAAGTGGTGTGTGTATGCGCATGCAGCTGCAATCCATTCTGATCTGACCACTGAAGCAATGTCGGCCTCTTGTCCGCGAGGTGCACCACAGTGGTCTTCATGTTCCCCATCTCAAACTTCACGTGAATCCCTCTCTCCCCATCCGATGTGCCCCTCCCCTGTGCCCGCTTCTCTCCGGTGCCTGGAGGGGTTCCTACAAGGCAAAGCCTAGGGTAACTAGGGGGGGCCTAGCCCAGCCAGAATGTCCCGGCTCGGCCTAGCAGGTGCAGCAAATCAGGCCCAGCGCGGCGGCCACCCCCGCATCGACGGGACATCTCGCAGCCAGTCCGCCCTCACCCTCCCAGGCTTGCCTTCACCGAACACAGCCGAGGGAACCCCCCATCAGCCCACCCGTCACCCGGGCCATGGACAATGACACTTTTTGACTTGCCAGTCATAGCCGGCTCGTCACAAGTCATAGCCGGAAATCGAACGTGGGAATGGGAAAAAACTGCCTTTCCCGATGACGACAAGCCGCAAGCAAGCAAAACTGAAAGAAAAAAACATGGAACAGACTCAGTGCTGAGTCCACCCTCTAGATCGAGTACGTAAAACACAAACATTCCAGTCAGGCTCTCGTCATTCCTCAGAGAAACAATAAAAACTCTGCACTTCTCTCCTCTTGACTCAATGACAACTCTGCCTCTCTCGTTTTCGTTCGCGGCCGGTATTGCAGTTTCTGCTCCGGTCATTCCCGGCTGCCTCTACCGAGACTCGCTGAACCCGAACCACCACCGCCACCGCCGCCGCCGCCGCATACCTGGGGTACTTACCTCAGGTACCTTCGGTTCACCTTATCCTCACCCACCAATCCAACACCGTCTCTCTGGCTTCATTTGCACCATGCCTCTCTTCCACCTGCAAGCCGCAGACATCGTCCCTACTCAGAAAGAGCCTCTCCCGGCTCAACTGAACAAGGTAAACCGGCCAAATACCTGACCCCCACGGACTGCCAGGGGATAAAAGGTCATCCGGCCAATGTCTCCTGACCTGGATATGGGATACACCGCTGGTAAATCCTCACCAGGGGCCCTTTTTCCAGGTTCCCTTCTGTCCTCCCCCAAGGAGCAAGTCCAGCCGTCCGGAACCCGGGTCCAGCAAATCGGCATCTTTGCCAGATCGTGTCGACACCTCCAGGGGGCTGCGCGTGGTTGGCCACTGACCAATACCCCTGCCTGATTATTCACACCGCCTGGGCGCAACAGGAGCAGACTGATTGGAGCGAAAAGGGAACTGCAAGCCAGAGAGACTGAGGAAAAAACAAAAGGCCACTTGACGATGCTGGTGCTGATGCTGATGCTGCGAAGCCAAGTGGCTCTGCTGCACTGCTCTGCATCATGCTGCACTGCACTGCAGGCCCAGCAAAAACCGCACAAATAACAGACCACAAACAGAAGCAGAGCACCTCTTGATAAGAACCCAAAAAGGACCAAAGGAAAGGCAACAAAAGAAAGAGACAGGGAGGGAAGGAACACTGCTTGAACGCACCTTACTGAAGCTCCAAGTGTGCTGCCGCCGAGGCAGTGGCCTCCCATCAACCAGGGGCGAACCTGCCGGGATAACTCCGATACCCATGATGACTGCCGGTGAGGATCAGGATCAAGATGGAAGGGTCTGGACTCTTTCCACTCTGACGAAAGTCTTGTCGTCGCTGTTGATACCGCAGCCTCTCCTAAGCAGGATGAGCTTTTCTTTTTTTCCCCTTGTTGGATTGCCGACCGCGGGGGATCTCGGGGTGTGGCCTGGGTCCAGTCGGTGCAGCAAGTGCCGAATTACCGCAGTACACTGGGTGGCACTGGAGGCGAAGCGAGGTGATCGTGACGGCAAAGAGGTGGTGCAGGAGGTTCGGCAAAGGGGGGAGCAAAAGACGCAAGAGCAAAAAAAGAGAAGCTGGTGCTGGCTGGGTCGCTGGGGGATGAGTCGGTGAGGGCAAGAGAGGCAAGGGTTGCAAGCAAGGCCTATCACGAACGGTTGAATGAGGTGGCAGAAATAGGTGAGGCACCAGCAGTGAGGTCACAGGCTGCTGCCACTGCCATGGACCTTATCGATAAGCTCCTGGTTGCGATAAGACCCTTCCGCCACTCCGATAAGTCCCGACACGCCCTGCCTCATTCTCCTCAGTTTCAGTCAGTGCTTTAGGTGTCCACTGTGGAAGCAGCAAGGAAACACCACCCGCTCAGAGCTCTGGACCGGCCTTTTTCTTCTCAAACACTGTTGTTTTAGCCTGGGGAGCTCTGCCAACCCCATAGGCTTGTTCAGGAGGGCGCTCAGAGGCAACCACCCAAAAGGCAACTTGTCAAGAGACACCAGTGAGGCAAGTGGCATGTTTAGCATTAGACTGAACTCTATCAACCCATTTGGCAAACAGGAAGACTACTCCTCTGATAAAGCATAGTGTCTTTTCCGGGTTCCACTCGAGAACTTGAGCAAATCAACTAGTATTGACATCTTTCAACCTCGAATGACCCATATCTCTTCAGGCCCATGTCTGCTCGCCCAGAACTGAAAGCCATTGAGTCCATTCGCACCGCAAAGACCCTCAGTTCTCCGGAATGCTGGGAGTCGGGCCAAACGTCTCGCGGCCATAGAAGCGCATCTGACCGGCGCCGACGTCGAAGTAGGCCTCGACGTTGTGGAGGAAGACGGAACCGAGCACATACGGGCCCGTGCCTCCCGTGGAGATGCCGATCTGGCAGTATCCCGTGAGGTCGTCCCTGAGGTGGCGGTAGATGAGGTCCACCGGGTTGATCCAGAAGCTGACGCCCTCGATGATGACGGCGACCTTGGGCGCGATCGCGTCGCAGGGCGCAAAGTACGAACCATACTGGAACATGTAGATGGCGCTGGGGGTGAAGGCATTGGCGATGGCCTCGGCCGTGGGCGGAGGCACGTACATGAGCGTGGTACCCGTGTCGACAATGTACGGGTACTTCTTCGTGTCCGTGGTCGATCCCCAGCTGATGCCATCGACTAGGATGGTGTAGTACGAGTACTGCCAGGACGACTCGGGCCGGGTCGGGTTGATGGTCGCCTGCTGTGCGTCAGTTGGGCTCGGCAAGAAACGACGAGGGCACTTACGACGATGAGATCCGTGTAAGCCGTGGGGCCGGTGATGTCGAGACCAGTCCGGCCGCCCCAGGCGATGACACCCGACGAGTTGCGGACGAGAGCAACGCTGAAGGAGTCGGCAGACAGCCCCTGCTGGACCAAGCTTGTGAAGAAAGGCTGGTAAGGCACCTGGAAGGCCGGGCGGCTCTCGTTGGCATCGCCGGTGAAAGCACTGGTCAGAGAGGGGTAGGCCAAGCCGAGGATGCCGTTGGTGTGGTTGTTGCCGTACCAGTAGGTCTGGTTGGCGAGACCGACTTGCTGCTGCTGGACGCGAATGCCGGCGACCTCGATGTCGCTGTATCCCATGGGACCAGACACCTTCTCCTCGGAGCCGTAGCTCAGAGAGAAATGTATGTCCTCGATCTCGCCGTACTTGAAGCCGTCGATCAAGTCACGGCCGAAGCCGCAGGCGGCCTGGGGGTAGACAGAGGTGGCCATCGAGTTGACGCAGGTGAAGTTGGTGTGGGCAGCCCAGGTGTCACTGCTGCCGGTGTCGAAAAGCATGTTGATGGGCTTGCCGTCCCAGATTGCCTCGATGGCATACTGGGTGCCCCAGGGGGACAGGGCAGTGATGTTCTGGTAGTTGGACGAGATGTCACGGGGCTGGGCCGCTCCCAGGGCGGTGGCAGCATTGTGGCCCACGATCTTTCCGACGAAGGGCTTTAGGGCCTGGGTTCGTCCAACGACATCATCACGAGACGCCTCGCGGAAAGCCTTGATGCGCTGGAAGCCGATGTTCTTGAGAGGGCTCTTGATGTCGACGCTGACGCGGTGTCTGTCGACAGCGGCGGCGTGAGCAGTGAGCACGCCAACTCCCATGAGGGAGGAGAGGATGTGAATGAGCTTCATCACGGCAAGCGGTTCAGAACGAGAGTGGTAGTAACGAATGGCTGGTGGAGCAGAAGTGAACGGAAAGCAGTGTCTCCAATCGAGGGGAAAGATGGAGAAGGAGATGCTGAAGAGAAGGATAGGAGACGAGTTTTGGGACAGGAGGTTTAGGACCAGCAGACTTGATAAGGGAAGGCTGCCTGGAAGGAGTCACGTTACCTACGTACCTAGGTAACCACGAGGAAGGTGCAATGTTATGCTGTTGGGGATGGTGGCCTTGGTCGTCATTTCCTCCCGAGTTTTTTGTGGCGCTGGGCAGGCGTGGGCCGACGAGGATGGAAGGACCGAAGAGGGCAGTTGGAAGTTGCCGTTGTGCAAGGAAGGGATGAGCGGGATGGCCACCTGCCGTTTGCCTTCCTCGGCTCTCAGTTCAGAGAGACGGCAACAAGGCAGGTTCATTCCGGTCGACTGGTCCTGCCTCAGATATACAGAGCCAACGTCATCTCGAGCATCATCTCTCCTAAGAGCACACCACTTCAGCCACCTGTCGATTTTTTCCTTCATTACAATAGGCTTCAGATCCTGTCGGCTTGGTTGATAGAGACAGATCGAGAACCAAACCAGGTTCGCTTGCTACACGGATGTCTTCCCGTCCGGCTTCACAGCAACATCCTGTTAGACGAAACAGCCTCCCGTGATTCGGGCCTTCGAGCCTGCACCTCGCCCGTTCGGATACGTCTGGCCTCGAATTCAAGCTGGTATCCGAATAGCAAACTCCACAACATCGAGTACCCGTTCGAGTCCAAGTCCTGTCTGGATTCCAAGGCTTGCGGGTAAGAGAATCTTGAACCTCTACCCGTCCGCAAATCCTTGCCTTGCCAACAAGAGCCATATGCTGACTCCTCTCCTGTATAGCGACCATCACCATGGCCAATCCCCAAGACACATTCGTCCCGACACCCACCTCACACTTATGTAGACGTCTATGTCAAACGACAAACCGGTCTCTCAATTTCGGCTCAGCTTGTCAGTCCTACACTTGGCTGCGGTAGCCACGTTCGACGGGAACCTGCAGTGCGTGTCTGAGGTACCATCAGGGACAAGTAACTGACACACTCTCAACTGCCAGACGTTGAAAAACGAGTCCGGTAGAAGATCGAGAATGGGGATTTTTGCAGGCTTGACAGCCGTTTAAGAACATTTCCCTCTTCAGCGCGGGGGGTCTGCTGCGGGAGTGGCCAAGGGACCGATTCCAGGATCGACAAAGACGACGATAATAGAACGATAACACGACGAGAACACGGCTTCTATGCATGCGCCAAGCTGCAGGGCCCCTGACTGCGAGATCCATTTGGTGTTCACGCAGGATGCGAGATGGCGTTGCGTTCGGTTGTGTTCATCCTGCCGGCGCACACACTTGACTTTCCCGGCTGTCACTGCTGCCACCAATAGCACTCCATCCGAGCCGACTTGGATGGCACGAGCAGCGAAACTTCTCGATGAACCAACGTGTCCCTTGCCAGGATACCGCCGCATACCTCAGTTGACATTTAGCGTTGCTTTGCATAGTTTGCTCCGGACCGCAGTTCCTGAGACACGGCGTGTGCTTCTCTCCAAAAACAGGGTTCATTTGGTAGACGTCATCCATTCGCAATGTCTCGCATCCATGCAATTGTCTTCTCCCAGCCTCATCGCGCATGTGTCGTCGCGACCATGGAACAATTTGCTGACTTCCGAGTACGCATACCATGGGCTGCGTTCGCTTGAGTCCCGACACGGAGCTTCGCCCGAATCTGAATGACTCGGCGTTTTCCCAACCGCAGCAACATCATTTAAGGTTACTGATCTTCCTAGATCCTCGGAAATTCGCGACCCCGGTCAAAGTGCCTTGCCGAGGCATTCAACAGAATGGATTACCCTGTCAGATATTCCAACCTTGCCATGACTACACGTCCCGTGAGGAGTCGAAACATGGGGCTGAACACGCTGGGTCTAAAAGTTACTAGTGTCTCGTCCATTACCTCAGGTCCGCTACTTTATATCCGACTTCACTCCCTCCGCACATCATCTGCTCAGATGCTCGTCTCTCCTCCAGTTCGTCCACGATAAGCACACCGACAGTTCGTCGAAATTTGCTGTAGTTCGTCATGGCGTCAAACCAAGCTATCGATCTCTCGGGGGCTCTGCCGCAAATGAAGCCCCTCTCCCCCAACACGTTCCTCTACGAACCTCCGTCGGCAGCCCCAGACCCGAACTCGCCCAAGCTTGTGGCCCTTTTCAGCTGGATGTCGGCCCAGGATGTTCACATCGCCAAGTATACGTCCCGTTATATGGCACTGTACCCGACGGCTCGCATCCTGCTTGTCAAGTGCCCCTTCATCCACACGCTCTCCCCACGCATCTCCAAGCGCGAGATCCGGCCCGCCGTCACTGTTGTCCGGGCCCTCGCCGACGCAACACCGCGCACAGAGACCCGTCCGCAGCTCCTGCTCCACGTGTTTTCCAACGGAGGCGCGACCAACCTGGCCAAGTTCTACGATCTCTACTCCGAAGCCGAGCCCCGTTCCGGAGGCAAGCTGCAGCTGCCTCCGCACGTCACGGTCTACGACTCATGTCCTGGCGGGTTCCATTGGATGCGCAGCTACCGCGCGCTCTCGGCGGCGTTTCCACGGTTGCTAGCGCCCTTCGTTCACGTGTTCATCGGTTGGTTCTGGCTGCTCCAAGTGCCCTTTGGCAGGACCGGGTTCTTCGGACGGATATGGGCGGCTTTGAAGCAGAAGACACTCCTGCAGAGTGAGCAAAGACGGGTCTACTTGTACAGCCGCGAGGACGAGATGATTTACTGGGGGGACGTCGAGAAGCACGCCAACGAGTCCAAGGAAGTGGGTTTCAAGGTCAGCAGAGAGCGCTTCGAGGGCAGCAAGCACGTCGCACATGCGAGATTGGATGGAGATAGGTATTGGAATGCCGTGAAAGGATTGTGGGAGGGACATACAGAGGGAAAGGCTCAGACATCCGACGCGAAAGTTGATGTGAAGCCTGAGGAGGTGAAGCCTGAGGAGGCGAAGGCTGAGGCGAAGGCTGAGGTCAAGTCTGAGCTCGAGACTGTTGCAGAGACTGATGCAGAAGTATCTACAGCGAAAGAGTCGGAGGTCAACAACGGATTCGAGATTGTGGAGAAACCGGAGGTACCGAAGCAGGCTGAGGAGGTCAAGCATCCTGAAGTCGTCATGAACGGTGCTGCGGTTGAAGAACAGCGCCAGCCGGTCAAGGAACCCGAGATTGCCAAAGAACCCGAGGCTCCCAAGCAACTGGAGGTAGTGACCCCGGAGGTCGTAGCACCGCAACCCCTGAAGCCCGAAGCTGTGAGGCCGGAGCCGGTGAGGCGCAAGAAGGCGCCAACACCCCCTCCGACAATTCAGTGAGCTTGCATCTTGTTTGTTTACATAGACATGCCATACCTTCGCTGGAACAATAATCAAACTAGGAGAAACTGAAGAAGATACGCTCGATGTGAAATCTATTTTCGGTGTTTGAAGTGGCGAAGAAAAGAGCAGCTCGCGGCATCAATGTGGCACGGCAGGGTAGCAACGAATCAACCCTTCACAAGTTGACAGCTCCTGCATAGAATTGTTGGAGGCGGGTGGCTTAAACCCCTGGCACCTTCCAAGACGTTTGTTGGACGAGCCTATCTGCCTGTTCTGCCCTCTTAAGCCCGGAAACCCCGCTTCGACAGCTTTCCCCTCTCCTTCTCTCAGCATGATTCTTCGATTCCGCATATTTCTTTTCCCTGTCTGTCCCGAACGACCATAGAGGCTCGCAACGAGTTCCGAACGCCATAGAGGCTGGTTCAAACACTCCTACGATGAACATATGACGCAAGCACGAGCACAATGGCGGAAATCTTGGGCGTGGTCACGGGCGCGTTTGCCGTCGCCGAGCTGACTGGCAAGTTCGGCATGAGCTTATTCAAGCTGAAGCAGCTATGGGATGAGGTCCAGGAAGTCCCCGAGAGCATCAACCGCACGCTCAGGCAGCTCGAACTGGTGCGGCCTGTCATCGCGGAGCTGAAGGCGGTCCTGCTCGAGCAGACCGAAAACGCGTACCAGGGTAGCGCGGCTTACTCGAGCATCCAGGCGTGCAACCACGTCGTCGACGAGATGGAGGCGCTTGCGGTCGAACTGCAGAGCCAGATCGCCACGGCGAGAAGGTCCAGGAGGAGCATCGCGAAGCTCAAGGTTTCCTTCAAGAAGGAGTCGATTCAGCACCACCACGAGAGGCTGCGGTTTATTCTGGATCTGGTCTCCATCTCTCAGATGACCTGCATGATGTAAGTGCGAATTTGCATTGGCGTCTAGAACTTTTGTCTGACGTGCTACACAGGGCTGCTGTGAGACCACAGTCACCCAAAAGATTGCTCCAGAACGCTCATACGGGTGTGTATGAGCCCCCTAAAACGAAAGCCCAGCATGGGAGAGGATGCGGAGACCAGACAGACTCGGATGAAGATTGTGGACCACTTATACAACGTCGACAAAAGTCAGCATCGCGACGCAGTCATAAACTGTCGATCTTTGGGGTTCTCGAACACCACATCGCATCAGATGTTGAGAACGCAGGTGTTGAAAGTCAGTATTTCCTCTTCTAATTGACTAAATCAAGTTACTAACCAGCATGACAAAGTCCGCACGACCCGTCTCAAGCTTCCGGGCTGGATTACAGAAAAGATCTGGGATCTCCAGGCGTCTAAGGCTTATGATGGGTGGAAAATATCCCTGAGGCCATGGACGACGCGTCCTCGTGACGCTCCAATCTTTCGATACGCAAAATATGGAATGGTGCAAGAAATGCTCCAAGCTTTTAGAGACTATGAGGCTTCTCCGTGGGATCGCGATGAACGTAGAGACTCATTGTTGCATGTATGCTGTCTTCTTTGCCCCTGGCCAGGATACTGGTTTATACAATTCAAACTGTTCAAAGCTAATTCTTCATCTTTAGTACGCCTCATATTATGGTTATTTCGACATGATCAAGAGCCTTTTAAGCATGGGTCTCAGCTTCCATGATACGCAGAACGATGTTAGACCACCTCTTAACTCGCTGTGGCTGTCATCCGAAGACGTTGATGAAGTGATGAGATTATCCAGATTTCTCCTCTGGAATAGTGCCCTGGAAGATGATCAGGTAATGGCAGAAAATCCTTTTTCGGAACAAAATCACTTCAGCTTTTTTGGCGTAATGTGGAAGTTTGCCGAATTTCGAAAAGAAATAATACAAAAGGTAGGGGTGAATTACTATGAACTGCCTTTGGGTAGTTAGTCGTTTTTCTTCTCTCTGTTGGTTTCGTGTCGACCCCGCTGTCTTGATCGACGACCTCAGGCAAAACGAAGGTGTGCAAGCTGCCGATTTCAGAGCGGCTTTGATGCACCGTCACGTCTTTGGGGCCTCTCTCTATGCCTTTGCGAATCAGTATGCTAATGATACACCCTATTTCAATCCCAAAACCTCCAGGTATCTGGAAGAATATCGAACCACTACGGAGAATACATTTGCATCATGGAGAAAGCTCGCGCGGTGGCTATTCACAGACATGTCGCTGGACGAGATGATGGAAACATACTACAGAGTCCCCTATGACGATCACGTCACGGCTCTTTCGAGCGCCATCGCCTCTCCTCTTCGGTTTATGGAAACGAGTCGCCCAGCGGACGTCAAGGACAAGCGGGAGAACAAGTATCGGGTCGGCCGGTTCCTGACCTCGTGGGTCGAGGCCGCGCGGTCCGCAGGCATCGATCTGGTTGAATACGGCAGGCGAGAGCTGGAGCTGTTCGCCGGTATCAAGGGGATCCTTCAAAACCGGTGGTGTGAGCTGGATATCGGCCCGCAAGCGGAGGGGTATCCTCTGTCGGGACCGCGTCTGGTTTCTTTCACTTACGGCCCTGAACCGGAAGACTGGAAGCTTATCTGGGATCCGGACACTGAGGAGTTTGCTGGGGAGTTTTGGGATCTCGTCGAGGATCGGCCTTTGCCTGTGCCCGGGGCTTGGGAGGAGGATTGGTGACGGACATGAACGCGCATTTTTTCTCTCGCTGTATTTCCCGGTAAATAGGAAGATTGCCAATCCATATTAAAGGGAGTGTTTGATGAAAAGGGTTGAATTGCTTTTCTGAATGTAGCAGCTTGTGAGCGTGGCCGTCTCCAAGCTTCCTGAATCGGCGTTGTCGAGGACCGTCGACGGGCCCTTTGTCGACAAGTCTTGCCGTCACCGGCTTTCCAGGACAACGACTTTACATACCAATTCAGAAACGAGACGCTTCTTTCTGGGTTGGTGGAATATTCCCACATGGTCAGCCTGTAAGAGCCTGTGGCATGGGGAGTGTGCCTTGCGGCTTATCTTTCACGTGCCTCCGTCACGAGTGGTGTGCGAGTAGATCGTTGGAACTTTGAGACAGTTGAAAGTAGTAAAACGATATGGTGAGCTTCTAAGGAGATAAGTATGATCTCGTAGGGGCGCCGCCAGCTGCCGCCTTGCCTAGAATAAGCGCAAAGTGATTGACATCAAGACGGGGAAGTATACAAAGGAATAAAAACAAAACCCAAGTCTAGGGAAAGTTACTGTCCGCCCCTATTATTCCTATCATCTGCCTTCGTTGTTCTCATTGTCCGTCCCTGGTCTTCCTATTGTCCATCCCTGTTGTCCGTACCGGTTGTCCGTCCCTGTTGTCCCTCTGCACACACACCGCTGTTGCCTTCAGGCTGAAAAAGAGTCTCTTCCCAGCCCACATCACCCTGGTAGCCGCCCATTTTGAATATCCAACTTTGGCCCAGCTCCGCTACACCATATTCCTGGTACAACGGATTCATTTCCTGTTGCTGGTCCCAAATTGGATAGTGTTCTACTGGTCCTGGGACTTCCCAGCCTGGATCTCTTGGCTGGTTAGCAGGGCCGGCCTCCGGTGATTCAACGTCCTCAGTCTCCTCTTCGCGGTCGTGTTGAACCGCATTAGGAGGGTCTATCCTGACCTCGTCCTCAGAGGCATCCTCGTCAGGGGTATCTTCTTCACAATCATCCCGTGCTCTACCTCTCCTCATTTGGAAGCCATGACTCAGGGGGAGCTTCAACTCGTGAACAATCTCTAAAATCATGTCGGCCAGATTTTGGGGGATTTCCGCAAGTTTCTTAGCCAGCGCAATTTTCAACTGCTCTTTCACGAGCGGGACGATCTCACGAGTGGCGTATTCTCTCCATGTGTCCTCTCTAGCGAGAAATGCGCTCTCGAGGTCATAGTCTAGGGTAGAAATCAATAGGCTGTCCCACGTTGCGACAGGGGATCTCTATAGACTCACAAGGGGTGGGAAGATCTTTGTCTATCACATCGAAGAGAGTTTTGTACATCTCTATCCATTTCTCCACTTCCGACTTTTTACCGTTTGATCGAACCTGAAGACGTCGCTCGATTTCCGAGCCGAACTTGTCGCAAGGCGTGCCTCGAGTTACCACACATGGTGGATCCATTCGTTGATGTGCATCCAAGGCGGGCTCTCCCTTCAAATCCACTTGACACCTTCGACATCGGTAGGTGGGTTTGGCGTAGCAGCGATACAGGTGTTCCCTGTCATTCGAATTAGCTACAGGTACGTAATACACCATCGATGATCGGAGGCAGAGACGATCGGAGGCAGAGACGATCGGAGGCAGAGACGATCGGAGACAGAGACTTGATGCTTACTCACTTTAAGCGGTGAACTGTAGTCCAACCGGGTCCACAGCACGGCTTCTGCTGGCAGTATCGCCGAGGATCCCACTTGAAGTAGGGACAGGCCAAAAGATCTCGGATGGTTTTCTCTGCTTGTTGTAGTTTCTTCCGTCTCCTCTGATCATCCTTTTCTTCCTCCTCACTCTCGTTCTCTCTGCTGATCTCGTCTTCACGAGTGGTCGTGTCCTCGTGATCAATTGCACCCTTCCCGTCTGCAAGTTTCACTCGCTTCCGGCCGTTCAATGCACTGCTCGACGCACCTGTCCCTGATCCTCTTTGGTGCGTGTGGACTTCCTCCGGCATCTCGGAGTCAACGTTCATTGCCTCTTCATCACAGCAGCCCAGCTCTTCCAGATAATAGTCCAGCCGCTGTAGAAAAATGCTCATCACGGTGTCAACGATGCGTCTTCTCTCACCCTCCACGGTGATGTCTCTTGAAGACTCGGAAGCTGTCAAATCGCTCTCGGTAAGTGATTCATCGTCGACCGAAGGGGTTGCCTCCCTTTTTTGAGGCTCGGTTTCAGGGTCGACGAAGTCTAGCGCCGGCAAGTGTCCAGATCGTACGGGTTGAGGGTCGAACAACAACTGCTGGGGTTCCTGTAGCTGTGGATACATATCCTGTCGAGTTCGCAGTGGCAGCGCAGATGATGATATTTGGTGTAAATTGCTGTTGTTGAAGCCTCCGGAGCCGAAGAATGGGCCGTCCTGCCCGTGGTAACTAGAGTTGATCCCCGGAGAAAGAGGTTCTCTGGTATTCGGGTCGCCTCTGAAACGCTCGGAAGACACCGAAACCGCACTATCGTAGTCATTTGATACGTCTCTCCGGTCTCTCTTGTGGTCGCTTGATACGTCTCTCTGGTCTCCCTCGGAGGTTGGCTCGGAGACACGGAGGTACTTGGCGAAGAGCTCCGATGCGAGAACGTTTAGTCGATCGATAAAAAGATCAGGATCGAATTCTCCTTCGCAGAGACAGACGAATATGGTTGAGATGATATGCTGGGCTCCCAGAGCTTTCCGGCACTGGTCTCGAACGTTGGTAATGAATGCCCTGCTGGTCTGCCCTCTGTCTTCGATCAGACGGGTGCATTTCCACACACTGAAAAGCGCGCCTAGTAATTGCGGATGCTCGTCCATGATAACTGCATCCAAGATGACCATCTGGTTCCTCATCGCGGAAGAGACCGTCTATGCTGCTGCAGCTGTGGGGTTGATGCTGAAGTTGGCGCGTGTTTCGCTGATTACTTCAACCTAGTCGTTTGCCCATTTGAAGAGGCGATATCCCTTGGCCAAGGGGTCCTCGAGGTCCACGAAAACAGTACCTGAGGCTATTGCTTCGTGCATGTAGTTGATCATGAGATCCGTCAGCCTCTTTTCGCCATCTTGAGGCTTCCCTATGATGTCATCAAATGACCTGCGATCCTCTCGCGAGCCCACGGGGGGCTCTGTTTCGCTTCTCAGTGAAATGGCGGGTGCGGGTAGCGGGCCAAATCGCTGCTTTTCCTGCCTGTCGAGTGGATTGAGCTTATCGGCTTCGCCGTGATACAAGCTGTTGACATCGACTTGAAGCTCTTCAGGGTCTTCAGAATCTTCAGAATCTTCTTCGGCGGTGTGGTACTTCTTGAAAGCCCAATTGTTCAATCTGTAAACTAGCTGTCTCTTGCTAAAAAGTTATGTGAGACACGGCTTGGTCAAGAGATTAGGGACCGCTTACCTAACGACGAAGTCCTCCTTCTCTCTCAGAATATCGATCACATCCGATAGAGAATGATCTCTATAGAGTTCGCAGATCCGAGCCTTGCGTTCTTCCCATTCAGCGGTCGTCCTGCGAGGGGCTCTCGAGCCTCTCTTAGACGATAACATCGCTGCGGAAACTTTTGCGTTGATTTGAAGTGTAAATGAAGACAGGAGAGAGGAAGATATTTTGAAGTCTTTTCAAAGTGAGAGGTCTCGAAAGCAAGTCTTCAGATGCTGTGTGCGAGAAATTAGTCGGAGGCCCAGAGGCCGGCCGCATGGCTGGGAGTTGCGAGCCTTATGATGACAGCGAATGCGCCGCAAACCCTTCTGCGCAGATGCGCAGTCACTGTCTCGCCCCAACTGCCCATCGGGGAAGTCGCTGATCATCCTCCTGGGAGCTCCGACTGGCTGAAATCCGCCCAACCACATCTGGGCATCCATGCATGGTGACGATTGGGGTGACATGCGTCTTTAGCTAAGCCTGATGCTTGAAGAAGACCGGCAATTGGCGGCAATCGTCTTCTGCAGGCATTTTCAGAATCATCGCGACCATATTGAGAGGTCTGATATGAGATGCTGACGTCCCGGTGCATCTGGGACTCGAAACATGTGGCCGAAGGTATTGAAGTAGGAAGAAATGCTGGCTGTGAAGACTGGAGGCTGGAGGAAAACTACGAGGTCAAGTGGTTTAGGAGGGTACGTGGCCCCATGTTCCTCCCCAACATAGGTTCTTGGTGGCTGCTCGTTACGCCTACCAAATACATAAGTTTTGGGCTTCCCTAAATTGTCTGCGTTTTACCTAGTGGAAGGAAGCCGGTGTATTCTCTGTCGGTAGTTGCTTCTGTCGTTTCTGTTGCTGCTTCTGTCGTTTCTGTTGCTGCTCCTGTCGCTGTCGTCCGTCCTTGTCGTTGCCGTCGTTGATGTTGGCTGCCCTCGTCCATGCCATCCAACCTTATCACTGCTGCTCATCATTATATTATTAGTAGTATAACCGTGGTGTATAAACTGCTGATACTTGCTAGACATAAATTCTTCAAGTTGCTCAGAGTGCCTAGCCTGGAACAAAAAACAAAAGTCGCTTCTTCTTTCTGTGCCTACTATAGCTGTATTTAACAATATCCCCTAGATCTCAGCTTCAAACATAAGACAAATAGTTAACTGAAATTAAAGCATCTAGGCTTTGGTATGAATGATACTATCTACCTAATTCAGAAGTGGCTAGTGTGTCCATCATTGAAATGGGCACGCAGCTTCCATCCCATGTCCACAAACGGAAGCCGCAGCCCATGCCGATTCTCCAGCAACCAAAACACAACACAACCGGCACCTTCCCGTCTTTCTACTTTTCGAGCCCTTGATGTTGAAAGCAAACAACCACAAAGAAAGATCGGCTGACGCAATGGTTAGCGTGTTGGACTTTTAATCCAAAGGTTACGGGTTCGAGTCCCGTGTCGATCAAAACTCCTTTTTTGCAGGGCTGCATACATGAGGGTCGTCGGTGGATGTTTATCTCAGGAGAAGGCTTGGTTGGAGTCGCAGAAACCCCCTTATTATTGCTGTGGTCTTATACAAGCTTAAGCTTACTTTTCTAACTCTAATAGTGTCTCTGCTTTTGATGCCTCTTGACTAGTTCATGGATTTGTTTCTCCCTATGGGAGGATCCCACCCGCACGACGCCACGGCTCTGTGAATATCAATACGGCTCGCGGCAGTAAACCACCAATACCTGCTCGCCTCATTCTGACGCGAAATAACTCGGAGGTAATCCAGAAAGATGCCCCCTTCCCGGGTAGTCTTTGTCCTGATGCACTCGAGATAGAATGCGCGATCCTGTTCCATCTGCTTCGTGTCGCGAGCCGTCCAGTCGATCCCATGATTCTGAGCGGGTTCATGCGTGAGAAACCGCGGAAACACGGCCGCGAACTGAAGCGGAACCAGTTCTGCCCAGCCGAGGTCGATGATGCTAGATGTCTGTCAGCTTGTTGGCTCTGTGGAAGTTGCAACTTGAGCCAATTACCCTTTAACATTGCGATCTTCGTCGACGATGACGTTGTTGCATGACAGGTCGCCGTGGACGAGCACATGCGGCGCGTCGTCGAGCTCCGGGATCCAGTATTTCTGCACGAGCTGCATCTGTTACTGGCACTCGGCCACCGTGCCGCCGGGAAGAGTACCGGCCTTGGCGCGGACGATCTTGCGGTTGATCTTTGCCTTGATCCAGTCGGACGCAGTCTTTCCTGCAGTGATATCAGAGGCAAGGTCAGGAAAAAGAGGTAATAATCAAGAGACATACCGGCCTCCTGGACGCGAAGCAAATCAAGAGTCGCGTTAGCCACGCCGGATATAAACCGTCTGCGCTCATCCTCAGAAGCCGGGTTGCTGTCGGATCACTTCAACGTCACACCATCAGCCCAGCCAAGAGCCATGAAAGGCACGTGTAGCGAGTTGTCTGCCGTGGGGTCAGCAGCTATGAGCGGCTGGAAGAGGTCTATACCAGCGGCGTCGATGCGACGGCGGATGTCTGCCTCGCGCTCGAGCTGGAAGCCGGTGTGTTGATGCGTCTCCTTGGGGATGCGGATGCAGATTCGACGGCCGCAGATACTCTCCAGGGGATAGACGAGATATTCTCCACCCGAATAGGATTTTATCTCCGTGGTGAGGATGAAAAAGCAGGGTGAGCTCAGCAGACGTGCTGCTAATTCATGAATACTGGTCGCATTGGGAAGCTGTATTGGTGCTTTGTTGTGAGGTTTCGATGATGATGATGTATGTCTGAAAAGACTGGTTTGGGAATCAACGTTAGCTTCCATGTGTGTGGAAAGAAATACAGGAGAGATAAACTTTGCTTTTCAAGTAACGCCTTCTACTTGCATCGCTCAGAGATTTCCTCCCATTAAGCTTCAGCCTCTTGGGTCTTAACCTCTCTCCGTGTACCTAGGTACCTAGATAGACGGGCAGTGTACCGAGCCGGTCTCCACTGCCGGAAGGACCGCCCCATATTTTCCGGAGGACTCGCCGCTCTCGGGGGATGGTTGCTGTTTAAAACGACAACAGATAGGGAACGGATAAGTCAACGTACTTTCGAGGCAACTTACCTCCATACATCCCAACTCATGTGCTGTCTTTCCACTACGCCGGTTACATGATCAGCCATTCCACCACCGCCAACACTCGACCTTCATCCCTCTTGGCCTCCAGGGTACCCGAATACTCGGCTGCCTCCATCATGTCTGGCCTGGGAGCCGTGGTTCGCAATTCAGGCAACCTGAGGGGCATCCCGGACGGAGATAAGAGGGATCCAACGCGATGCAGTGGACCAATTGCAAGGGTTGGCCACCCCCTGTCCGCATACCCCAAGGTAGGCTGTGCCTGCGGCTGGCGCGTTTGCGCCGGAGAGAACCTGTGCTGGTCGCAATCCCCTATGATGCCCACGAGATTTCACAGAAGCCTCGACAACTTTCCACGAGATTCTACTGCAATATCTATGTCTCGTTCTTAAGTCGAAATTTGGGTGAAAGAATCCACCACCCGCATTCCGTCACGACCTCAGCCGTCCTTGTCCTCATTATCGACCTTACTTGGAATGCCTCGAACCCGCCAGCCCGGCAGCAGAACTCCAAGTATTCGTTTCAACCAAACCCTCCATCGTTTTAATGGAAGTTTCAGCACATGTTGTTCAGGCAGGCCGAAAGCAACGGACTGGTCGCAGGAAGCCCCTGAAGCCAATGATCCTCTACCTCGACCCAAGACTCATTCGACTCATTCGACTGATTTGCAAACTTGATGGCTTCAGCCTTGAAAGATTCATCGCAACTCGATCGTTGTTGCATTTTCAACATGCACCGTCGGCTGGTCATAGTTCCCCCTCGCTGGGGCTTCATAACAAGAGGGGATTCGTGCTTCGCCCACCCGTTGGACAGCGCCTTGACATCATGGACTCGTCCATCTCCGCCAAAAATGTTCAGTTACTGAGCAACCCTACCAAGGTGTGGAAAGACATGGGTTGGGTCAACAAACACATGAGGATGGACAGCAAAGCTGTTGTTAGACATTCCAATCACCGCTGTCGCCAGGATACCGACCTGCGTGTACCCACGGCGCTCATTTACAACCTTCTCCGGAGACCTGTCGATTTGGACCATCTCTTCAAAAGTATCTCCGATTGCTTAAAGCACGGTTTTTTTGACCTCGATGCATTAGATAGTGACGTAACGAGCGACTACCAGACCCTCAGCTCGTTTGCTGACAACCGGTCTTGGGCTGACTTGCCTCACGGTTCGAAGCTCATAACATTCGAGGGCTCACACAGGAGTTCCTCTTCCGCATGGCATGGGGGAAACATTCGGCCACAAGTTGGCTCAGCATGTCTTTGCCCAGATCATAAGAACGGATCTCAGTTGGGTTTGAAGGCTGAGCAAAGCTTGCTACGCCCCTGCGACAGTAGCAGTTCTGGGACAAACGATGGTGACTCCCTGCTGTCTAGCGACTCGTCATCGGAATTTGACACTGCATTGGTCGATTCTCGAAAACACGTCAGGACCTTGGACGAGGAGAAGAAGGCCGTCGTCAATAGGCTCATGCAGGCGTTCTTACGGGACCTGGACACTCACTTGAGTGAGCCCTCAGATACCCCTCACGATGGGAACTCTAGTGCGACAAGCAGCGCATGTCGTGGGCTTGGATCATCCGCTACTTCATCAACCACCTCCAGCTTCTCGAACAAAAAGCGAAGTCGCCAAGATCGATCGGACTATCGCAGGGGAGACGAAGATGGCCGTGAAGAAAAGCCGTCGAAGAAGCAGGTGTGTGAAGGCGACCTCTCGCCCATGAGGTTCGCCTGCCAGTACTTCAAATGAAACCCGCGCAAGTACAACCAAAGGCCTTGCTCCGGCCCGGGGTGGAAGAGCGTTCATCACGTCAAGTAGGTTTCCGCCGGGTGGAGTAGTCTGGCTCATCTAATAACAATAAGGGATCACCTTTACCGTCACCATCGAGCGCCAAAGCACCGATGTGCGCGATGCCAGGAGGTCTTCAGCTCGAATGCCGACGTTGGCGAACATGCCAGGGCCCAGCCTCCTTGCGAAGTGAGGCTTCCAATCCCAATGGAGGAGTTCGGCCAAGAGCAAGAGGACCGGATTCGCGCACGCTTGTCACGAAAGCCCGGCGAGAGACGAACTGAGCGGGAGAGGTGGAGCGATGACTTCCAGATCCTCTTCGACGTCCGAGACGACGACGTTCCCACCCCCTGTAAGTCGACGACCCGCTACGGCTTGCCACAGAACAATTCGTTGACTCATGTTTCATCTAAGGGTATGACTACGATCTCGCGATTCTCTCTCAAAAGGAGACATTCAATGAGTACCTGAGACGCGAGATTATTCCTATTATGAGACGGGAGATCGAGCAGCAGGTCGAGAGCTACATGTCTGATGTAGAGCCCCAGATCTTGAGCAGGTTCCGGGGCATCATCCGTAACCTTCGGCCGCCCCTTTGGGAGAGCTACCAACGCAAGATCTCGCAAGGAACCGTGGTGGGAGAGCTTGGGGATGATGCTCCACCGGGGAACAATACAACTGCAACTAATGAAGACGCCGCTGTAAACCCAGGAAGCTCATCCTCAGCAGCCTCTTTCCCATCTGCGTTACAGGCGCAAGCGGCGTGGACTGCAAACGTCTCTCTACAACCCTTCTCCGGCAATCACTTTGACAGCACCTTCTTTCCGGAGTACAACGACACTCAGACAGTAGCAATGCAGCAGGACATGTTGGGCCCCAACTTCTCCGCCCACCCCGAGGACTGGGAGTTTCTGGGAGACGCTTCCTCTGAGGGGCCCGGGTACAACTTTGACACTATTTGAGCCGACTGCATGTTGATGAAGAGAAGTTTCAAGGAAATTAGGGTTCGGATCGCCATGGCAAACAGGCAATCAAGAGCCGGCGGTGTAACACTGGCGCCGTTCAGGATGAGAGGGGAGGAGAAGTAAGACTTTCGTTTCCGGTTTCAACACTGCTCAACAGGCTTGTATCTAGATGCAATCGTCAGAACAATACATGCAATTAACTTCCTAGACGTTACGGATGCTTATCCTGCTGCCGCAATCGAGTGCTTGTGGATCTCAGGGTGTAACACGAGACAGCCACAGCAGGATCCAACAATGCGCGTGTACACTGCGAGAGCCATTGTCGAGTCCACTCCGCATATCTGTGGCATTGACCCGTGAGTTACTGCGTCCGAGTTTGCCTAGCAGTGGAGGCAAAACCGGTTGCCCGCATCAATTAGACCTATCATTCATCGCAACCAACGTGATCCAGCCACCCAGCCATCTTGCTCAACCCGGCGAGCGGAAGTCCGCCCTTGCGTCAGTTTTGATTTGAAACCACAAACACGGGTTTAAATATTTGATCCAGAGTGATCGCGTCTTGGCATCGTCGTTCTGGCCAGTCGGGTTGGACACAATCGGGGAACGCTGAGAAAGAACATGCTCAATTGAGCTCAAACCCCGGCCTCCGGCCCCGCCAATACCACATCGCCGGGAGAGCTACTGCGCGCCGAGCCCCCCCGGCCTGCGGCTTTATCCAAACAACCATGCTTTTACCCTGAAAAAATTGTGCTCTATGTGATTGGTTTGGGTTGTCTGCAGTGATAAGGTCGTGGGCAGCTGATGATCCGTACCTGCTTTTTCACGCTGCCGGGGTTCGTATATTAACTCTCGCTATTCCCAGATCTTTGGGACTGGTAGAAACAAGCAGATGGGAGTTCTCAAGCGTCTTTGAGTTTTGAAATACGGCCTCGGATTATTGTTTGCTCGTTAATTCGCATTCTGCCGAAATGCTATCCCCCCCGGTGCGGCACGGCCTCCTCGCCGTCCTGGCCCTCGGCCTCCCCGGCCCCACATCGGCCCAGTCCTCCGGCCGCCCCGGCCACGGCCTCATCGGCTACCCGATCACGATGTACCAGCCCGCCTGCGCGCACGCCTGCCGCGCCTCGCTCCCGCGTTCCTCGGTGCCGTGCGACGTACACCTGCACGGGCACCACAGCAGCAGCGTGTCGGCGGAGTGCCTGGCGGAGAGCGACGCCTACCTGCTCTCCGCGGCGTGGTGCTTCCACGTCAAGTGCGCCGTCGAGAACGTCCTCGCGTCAAGACTAGAAAGGTTCTGGGAGGAGGATCTTGTGGGCAGGGAGCTGGGGCAGCCGCTGCCCAAGTGGACCTACCAGGAGTCTCTGGCCCGGGTCGAGGGGGATCCGCCGACGAAGGTCTTTGGGGAGGAGGAGGAGGTGTTCAACAGGACTGTTCTCGTTGGTGATGAGGATTATTTGGCGAATTGGAACGGGAATTCTGCCTTTGAGAGGGTCGAGATCAACCACCAAAAGTTCTCGTACGTATCCCACCTCTTTGATACTGACATGGGAGTTGTTCTGACTAACACCTCTCCAGTCTAATTGTCCTCGCCACGGGCGTGGGTATCCCCATCGCCTTCTCCCTCCTCCGCTTCCTTCCTTTCCCGGCGTCGTTGACGACCAAGTTCTACTCGTACCTCGTCGACCCCCCAGCGTTCTCCAAATACCACGCCGTCCCGGTGCTAGGGCTAGGCATGATACCGACGAGAGGCCAGGCCTTCTTCATCTTCTACATCGTCGCCATCAACGTCATCCTCTCCGCCGTCGGCTACCGCGCCCTCCGGCCCAACTCCTGGTACACCCGCGGGACGTACGAGGAGATTTTCAACTACGTCGCCAACCGGACCGGTATGCTCAGCTTCGCGAACCTCCCCCTGGTGGTTCTCTACGCCGGGCGGAACAACGCGCTGCTCTGGCTGACGAGCTGGTCGCACTCGACCTTTCTGCTGCTCCACCGCTGGATTGCCGTGATATGCGTCCTCCAGGCGGCCATCCACTCGGCCATGTGGTTGCACATACACTCCGCCTGGCAGCAGGACCACGCCGAGGTTTCGGCCATTCCGTACTGGTGCTGGGGCATCATCGGAACCCTCTCCCTGGTGCTTCTCGTCCCCTGCTCGCTCCTGCCGATCCGGCAAAGGGTGTACGAGCTCTTCCACGCGATGCACATCATCCTGGCCGTGCTCGCACTAGTCGGGTGCTGGTACCACATCATCTACAGATACCAGCGGCAGTGGGGATACGAGAACTGGGTCATCATGGCTGCCGTCATCTGGGGCTTCGACTGGGTGCTTCGTGTTGCGAGGGTGCTACGCCGCGGTGTGAAGAGGGCCTTCGTCACGAGGATTGACGACGAGTATGTCAGGGTCGACGTTCCCGGCGTGGACTGCCGCGGGCATGCGTATGTGTACTTCCCGACACTGACATGGCGCGTGTGGGAGAGCCATCCGCTCTCGATCGCGGGTGTGGCTTATCACGGCAGCGAAGATGTGACACGGACGGTTGTGTCCGACTCTGTGGCGGCGTCTGACGAGAAGGCGGAGACTGTCGCGGGTATCTCTCCCGCGAGAGCTTCTTCTTCAGAGTCTTCGCTGTCTGAGACTGCGGCGGCCAGGGCTACGGGGATCAGCTTCTTCGTCCGCGTCGGGAAGGGCACCACGCGGCTTCTTGCCAATAAGCATGCTGCTCCCGGAGGCGTGCCGGTCCTACTGGAGGCGTACAGCGGCGAGTCGAGGCTCTACGAGGACGGCGGAATAGGGGAACCGACGGCGGAGTTTCCCAACGTCGTCTTCCTCGCGGGCGGCGTGGGTATCACGGCCATCCTGCCCAAGATCAACGCATCACGGGGACTGTACCGATCGCTGGGCAGGAAGAAGCTATACTGGGGCGTTCGGGCTGGTGCCGCTGGCCTTGTCAGCGCGGTCGAGATCATGGTGGTCGGTTCTGGAGCTGGTTCAGTGCGTCCCGAGGGTTCAACTGAGCTTCAGTGGGGTGATGTTGAGGTGAGCGTCTCCGTTGGCGAGAGGTTTGATATCAGGGCGATCATCGAGGCCGAGGTGAGGTCCAACGAGGGTGGGACTATGGTTGTGGTTTGCGGGCCTGCTGGTATGGCTGACGATGTTCGGGTTGCTGTTGCATCGCTGGGACGACGTGGATGTCTGGTCAAGCTTGTCGAGGAGACATTTGTTTGGTAGGCCAACAGTATTTAAGTAGCTTCTTTTCTAACCTGAAGATTTTATTCCGCACATCTGACATTGGACAGAGTAAGCTTCTCCAAGAAAATGAAAGCTCTGCTATGACCAGAGGTGGTCCAGGTTTCTTTCTCTCTAGGTCTATTCATAGACACAAAGACAATGGTGGACCTGTCCAGGGTCTGCTTCAGTGTATTCATGTCACGCGCATGGAATAACATGCGGTCGCCGGATGATGGGCGTCAAGGACAGGGAAAATGGTGGACGGCAAAGGGCAGAGCAGTTAATGGTGGTTAAGTGACATTATTGCCAAAGAGAAGAGAGAAAGGCCAGTATCTTGACCATCACCACAGACATCGGCTTTCCAGTCACCACCGATGTCGGCTTCCCCTTGAGTGTTGTAGAGAATTCACAGTCTAGGAGCGTTCTTGAAGGGTCCAAGGCTCACGTGACACAAAGAAAACGCAGCAAGTCACGTGAGCCTGAGTGTTTCCTTGGAGCTTGGCCGATGGGAAAGAGCTTAGGCCTCGGTCGTTCCTTCTTCCATAATGTCGCTCATGACAGGCACCATTAAGTGTTTTCATAAGGCAGTAAGAAATGTTTTCTCTCTCACCAAAAGCTCAATCCAACACAATATCTACGACCCTATTATAATGAGCAAGACGATTATCGTCACAGGGATGAAGCCCATATCAGACCCTGCAAATGAGCATTTGAGACGCAGCAGATGAGAGCCAAAGCACATGCAGGGACTCATGACACTGGCCTCACCCATGGACTGTAGATCCTGAAGTCATCTCACAGATTCCTCAGCATCTTATTCCAATTCAATGATTTTTCATTGGACCCTCTTCTGACTCGAAACCAACATATGGCCGACTCATCGAATCCCCAACACAGAGAGACATCTCATCGAGATTCTAATACCATGTATGCGTCGCGGATCACCCGCACGCCAAGCCGGCCGGCTCCTCTCACCAAGAAGCCCCTCCCGATCGCCACGCCACTAACGTATGCTAGATACGTGCGCTACAGGGGCCTGATATACCTAGCACCAACAGGGTATTCCGTCCCTCCTCTCATCTCTCAAACATTCATGCGCTGAGCATCTCATCGATCCGCCCGATTCCTCTCATCTTTTTTCGTTAGACATCAATGGATCACATCTCCCGTGTTCATCAAGCCAGCCTGGCTGTGCCAAAATGCAACCCTCCAATACGCCCCCTTAGAGACTCCCCCAATATCCCCCAAAACACCAGACAACGCCCCGCCGGCCGGGAGCTAAGAGCATAATCCCTTAGATCAAACATCGTTGTTCGTTTGTGTCGTAACGCCACCATCGGTCGGGCGGGTGGGGGAAGAAAGGATCTTCATCGCGGCCTTCCCCTTCCAGCCGTTTGTATTCCAGACAGACTGGGCACAGCGCCCGCCCTCATGTCCTCGCCCTCTTCCTCCTCCCATCGCTCTCATCCCTCGCGCTGCCGCGTTTGCTCGGCCCCTGCGGAGCTATCGGTGATGATGATGAAGACGATGCCTCTGATGTTGACGATGCTACACCACGTCCCCCAGCCTCGCGCAGCCGCTGACTCCGCGGCTGCATCCTGAGCTGATACTGCGCATAGCTGTGGTACTGTTGCTCCTCCTGCCGCCTCTGGTAAATCTCCTCCTCGAGACCAAACTCCATGCCCGCGACGCCCTCGTCCTCGCCGGCGCAGGCGTCGCACTCCTGGTCGAAGGCGTGCGTCTCAACGAAGACCCCGCGGCCGCAGGCGCCGAAGCGGTCCTCGGCGTTCTTGGCCTCGAGGCAGGAGAGCCGCTGGGAGAGGTCGGCCCAGGTCAGGGACTCGCTGCAGCGGGTGCAGGTTCCCGCGAAGAGGACGAGGCGGCACATTGTCGTTTTGTTTCGGTCGGTGGGTGAGGAGGGGAAGGCTCGTTGGTGACCGTCTGGGCGTGTCGTCGTCCCGCGGGCGAGGAGCTGGTGAGAGGAGACGGAGGTGTTTGTTTTCGACACGAGTGAAAGAATGTGGCGCAAAGGGAGCTTTCGAACGGTCGAGGATGGCGGTCTCTCTATAAAGGTCTTGGCTAGTCGTCGACAAGACCTCGGATGGTAATGTCGTTACAGGAAGCACGAGTGGGGGAGGCGAAGCGGCAGAAATGAAGAATAGGAAAGCATTACAGGGTAAACGCCTGTCGAAGAAGTAGGAACAGGGCGAACACAAAAGCTTTTTAGACTGCCACCACGACGTCCTGATCGACACGGAAGGGGAGGGAGGTCCTAGCACGACCTGCAGACGCAGCTTGGAGAAAACGGGACGGGAGCAAGCAAGGGGGTGTGAGAATCACTTCTCAATCTTGGGCGAGACAGGAAGGGAAACAATTGACGAATTGATAATCTTGAAAAAAGTTTAAGGTAATAGCAAGGGGAAGAAAAAGCAACGACAGGACAGGGCACAAGTTGCAACACAACACAAGACAAATCAGAAGAAAAAGCGCCGGCGGCACAGCACACACACACAGACGCGCAGCCACATGCACATCAACCCGCCTCGCAGTACCTAGCAAGCAGCAATCACAGCAGGCACGGAAGATAGCAGAACCAACAAACCACCCGGGCCCCCTCTGTCCACGCGGCAAGACGGCATCTTGCCGGGTAAGAGAGAAGGTGGCGGGTGGAGGGAATTAGCTTTGCCCGTTCTGCTTGAGACAGCCGAGATAAACCTGACGTGGCGCGTAGGATGGACTGAGCAGTCAAGTCATGTCACGTCTAACTGAAAGAAAAGCACGGAGACTTGACCCTCATCCTACCCAGACAAGACACGCGTAGCCCCGGGTTAGGATGCGTTGGGCCGAAGGTCAAGCTACATTCCGGGCCTAGACCGGCCATCACCCCCCTAGCCTCAAGGAGACAAGTGCGTCGGCTGCGGGGAGGCGGGAGGGGGAGCGGATTCTTTCTTTCAACGGCTGCTGAGACACCAAAAACACGGAAAAGGGACACGGAGCGTTCGCTCAGCGACAACGCTTTTGGGGGGGAGCGTTCGTCATCGATACATGTTTCAACCGAGACTCATGAATCCGGACGTTATTTCTCTCAGTTACCCGTGGAGAAACAGAGAGTCATGAGAAGAGAACCGGGGGGGTTGAGCCGTGTCATTGATGAGTAGAGTGGAAAAAAAAAAAGCTTGAGATGGGACGAGTTACACACGGCAACATACTTGAGGGGTCATGGATCATGAGGCGAGCTGTGCTTCACGCTTTTCTGGCAGCTGCCGGGATTGAAGCTTGAGGAGTTTTGGCATCTGATTGCTCTCTCTGTCTTTCTCTCTATTCCTCTCAACCCCTCCTATCCCCCTCCCCCTCTCACAAATTTGGGCGAGCATAAATGAGAAAAGCATTAGTTTCTATATTTACCCTGCTAAGATTCGAGTCCCCCGCCTCATGACCATGATGATTGCCCTGTGATGTAACCCAATATCGACGTACGTTGATCCTCCCCCCTGCCCTTACCTTTCGATAGGCGGACGGACTACCATCACGGCCAAGCGGCAAAGCATATGCAGCCCGATAAGAGGCGATGAAATGCAAGGCCGCCCGGCGGGGGATCGAGCAAGCAGCATCCGGCTGCGCTGCGGTTGCTGCACTGAGATTCTTTCGAGACTGTCCCGCAGCAGAGCAGCAACTCAATCTCGCCGCGTCGTCTGACGAGTAAAAGTCGCCGCCATGCACAAAGTGATTCATCACGGAAAAAAGAAACTCAGCGAAGCGCAGGTGGAATAGACTCGACATGTGCTTTCGGCGAGGGTCGGCGAAAGGTCGGCCGTTCTCTTCGTTGACACTTCTGTCGCTAAAACACACGTCGCTAAAACATCAATCCTCAACCGCCCAACCTTAATCTAAAGACACACAATCACGCAATACCGGAATTAAATTGAAATATGCCATGTTTTCCAGGAGGGCGAGCGTTTATCTCCGGCGTCCAATCACACCCACCGTCCTCCGGTGGGAGCCGGGGTCCGGCACGGGAGCGGGAGCGGGAGCGCGCGGGGCGGTGGGGACGGACGGACGTGTTTGTCGCATGGGTTGGACTTTTCAGGGTATCTTCGCGGGCCGTTCATGTCCTGACATATCTCCTGACAGATCTCCTGATGACAAAAGTCTCGATCAGTCCTAGGACCTTCCGAGCGGGAAGTATTCCATAGGAGCAGGAGCAGAACCAACCACCGTCCCTGTTCTCCCTCGGAGTCCAATTCCGGCGGCACAGACTGCGCTCTCACATGCCCATCTGAAGCAGATCGCGTCCACTGCACGGCTGTAATATGAGAAGCGCACTGGCTTATTTGACATACAAATCGCTGTTGAACCCTCCTCGCACATGCAGTCGGAGAGTCTATCTCTCTTGCCTCTCACTCTTCTACCTTATCTACCCATCGTGCTCGAAGCGTAGGGCGCGGCCGACGCAAAGGCCGTGAGCACTGCAAGGCCAGGAAAGCAAATCTCAAGCCTGATGTCCTTTTGCAAAACACGATAAGCGAGAATGTCTGTTCGATGACACCACGACATCATCTTCAAACGGGCAGAACGGAACATCGTGGCCGTTCGAGACTTGTTCCGGCTCTACACGGTCCAGGCTCCGGGTTGTCACCAGATGCAGTACCGATTTGTCAACTACTTCCTCCTGACGATAGTACCTAACAGCCCTGCGAAGATGCCCCAAGACCAAAAAAATATGCTTGAATTTATCCAGCCTTAGTCGGAAGACCAGGAAGAATGAAGATACCCCGACGGAGGAACAGAGACAGCAACGGCCGCCCGAAACCATCAAACGTCCGTGATCCCACGTGCGACGCCAACGCTGTGATCACCGGCTCTCGACGCACGAGCGAAGGGAAATGCAAGGCACCGCCACGAGCTGAGCAGACCAGAGAAGGGCACAGAAGTGTAAAGACTGCCCGCAAACCACCTTCACATGGTCGAACAGATCAGACACCATACCTCGAGATACCTGCGAGCCTTCGGGGGGGCTCGGGTAATCCTCACCAAGATCACGAAAGATACGAAGTTTTCTGCGGGAGAGCGCATCGCCCGGACCGCTGCTCCCACCAAGATCACGAACGATACGAAAGTGACGAGAGCAGAATTTCGCCCGGACTGCCGTGCGAGGACGGATAGCAGCGCGCGACACGGCAAACGCAGCAGGGCGTCTCGGCTGTGTCCGAGGAATGCGTGCAACCTTCTCGCATCCCCTTGCAATGGTCTCGGATGGAGCCGAGATGGAAGCTAATCTGGGTTCACACGAAATGAAGCCTCTTTTCATTCCCGGTGAAGTCCGGAGGTGAGATAAGGGTAAGTAGTGTTGTGTTGGGCTCCATGATACATCATCACCAAAGTCATCAAAATCATCTTCAATGGAATCAGTCGATCGAGGCGGAAATTACTATTATACAGACTAGGAATTTTTTCGCTTTCTTTTCTTTCTCTTGGGCTCGATAAGAATCTTTCCGCCCACCCATTTTTCCCTCCCTGCCGCCTGTAATTCCACCGAAAAAAGATTTGGGGGGAATCAAGAGGTTTTTGCGATAAAACACCAACTACTGCACGTGGAAATAGAAAAGAAAAAGAAAAGATGAAAAGCTGTGAGCCTGGTATCATATCCACGAGGACCGTATGAGAGAAGATGCGCCTAAAGAGGAAACATACGTCGGCGGGCCCTCTTGTTCCCGGGTGTAGCAACGACCACGCATTATCCACGGAGATGTGATGGATCAAAAGACTAGAACGCTAGGCAGAAGAAACCCACTTCGAGACCCGCGAACGAGAGGCCGTGTGTATGTGTTTGTGTGTATGTGTGTGTACCGTGTGTGGCCTTGCTCAGGCACACCAGACATGCCCAAGCGGCGGCGGCGGCGTCTTTGCAACATGACGAGCGGAAGAAATGTCTCGGAACTTTTCATCATGACAATGGCAACCCGCGTGCACGCAAACGCGCGAGAACCACCCAAGATTCCACGACGTGTGGAATAGAATGCCATTGGCGTCAGGCCCAGAGGCGTCCAGAAAGTCCTTGCGAACAACGTTCCAACCGTCACACAGGCGTCAAGAGCGTGCATTCATGAAGAATTGTTGGCAGGAAACCCATGTCGTCGCGAGGCGTCATGACTACGCACCGTGTCCATGTCAGGAGGAGTCGAGAATTCCCATTCATGCCAGTCAAGGATCATGTGCAAGCGCGAAGAAGAGTGCCATCATCATCGTCAAGTGTCGAGTGAGTTCAGAGCATCGGATGTCAGCGAGCAAGACCAAGACCAAGACCAGAGGCAGCCTTTCTTCGTCGTCGTCTCTTCCCCCTCTCCGCCTGCGCCTCCCGGTTGATATATCGAATGCGTGCCCAAGTGTAAGAACAGAAGACGTGGACGGGCGCTGTGCTGGAAGAGAGCCCAGCAGGATGATGAACGTTATCAGTCGTCGGAAAAGAAAAAGGGTTATCGAAAAAAAGTCCAATGCGCTGAGCCACCGGAATCAACGTGCATGTGCGGCGCTTCAGTATACGTAATGCGAGACGAGAGGCATCATGTCGAGGTCCACGCACGGCAAGTGATCAATCACATCACACAAGCATGGTCCCCACGGAATGGGCACGCGTCAGACACCTCCTATGAGGATCCCGGCGGAGGCTGAGCGCCGGGCTGGCCTGCCGCGCCGCCTTGTTGCTGTTGATACACCAGAGATTGGTACCAGAGGGCGAGATAGTTCTGGTAACCTCCGTCTGCGAGCCATTAGCCAAACATCCTACTTGTTGGGAATTGTCACATCGCCACTTACACTGAGCGTACGGGTCAGCGCCGTCGGCTCCCACAGGAGCTTGTGCAGCTGGGGGATTAGTCGATCCTGATGCTTGGTTGTTAGATGCCTGCTGAGAGTAGCTTCTGTCATAGTCCTGGTTCTGGCGACCGCGACCACCGCCGCCACCACCACCTCCCGAGTTCTTCTGTCGCTGTTATATGTTAGCCGCTGTCGCGCGCATGTCAAGGCTCTTGTGGAATGGGACTTACCACTGCATCGACCTTCTCCTCGATTGCTTGCTTAGCTCGTGCAATGCTATCACGCGATCCAATGAGCGCAATCTCTCGCTGAACCTCGCCGGGACCAGACGACTGAGCAACGTTGATCTTGCAGCCAGTGCCGTTCTGCATATCCCTGATGGTCTCGCCACCCTTGCCGATGATCATGCCGACGGCCTCGGAAGGAACGTAGATGGCGTCGTGGATCTTATCGCCGCCGCCACCAGCACCGCCAGCGGAGGGGCCACCATCTCTCTGGTGGCCGCCGTCTTGCCTGGGAAGCTTCTTGGCAGGGGCCTGGGGCTGACCCTCGTTGCGGCTGTCGCTGTCGACGATCTCCATGATCAGATCCTTGGCCTGAGCCGCAGATTCGCGAGAGCCAATCAGGTTGACCGGACGCAGTCCGTTGACACTCTTAGATTCGCCGACGATGTTGATATGGCAACCCGATCTCTCTTGCAGGTCCCGAATAGTCTCTCCACCTCGTCCAATGATCAGGCCGACGGTTCTATCGGGCACCATGATCTGCATGCAGTCCTCGCCGTCTCTCAGGGCGGCCGCACCAGCAGCTGCACGGTTGTCACGAGGGGCGGCCTTGGAGGCCGCGGCACCGCGGTTGATGGCTCCCATTCCACTATCTTCGATGATGCGCTCGATGGCGGTCTTGACCTCCTCGCGGCGTGGTGGCGGGCCGGTGATCTTGCATTGACGGTAAGGGCCGTTATCGCTCGAGGGGAGGAACTGGACGCGGCAGCCGGACTCGGATTCTATACGGCGGAGATTCTCCCCTTGTCGGCCAATGATGAGACCGACAAGGCTCGACTCGATCTGGATGGTCTCGGCGTTGTCGTCGCCGCCGCCGCTTCCCCTGAGGGGCGAGCGTTCTCTGCCGCTCGGGTTGCGGGGAGAGAAGGCACGAGCGCGCAAACCAGGGCTGTAGGACCGCTCGCGGCCATACTCGCGAGGCGGGGGACGGTCGTCGCGGCGCTCGTCTCTGTAGGGGTTGAAATTGTCGCGGAACTGGTCTCGGCGGTTCGGGGGGGAGCGCGACCGCGAGCTTCGCTGGTAGCCGCCACGGGGGTCATGGGCATGGCCGCGGGAGGGTTCGTTGGAGTAGACGAGAGGGCGATCGTACGAGGTGACGCCCTTCTCAGCAGCGAAGGCCTTGGCCTGAGCGATGGCGTCGCTGATGCTCACGGTGCCCGAGTTGACAGGGCGGATAGAACTAAGATCCAGACTGCCACTCGCAGAGGGTTGGGGCAACGAGTAGCCACCGCCGCCGTAGGCAGGAGCGCCTTGAGGGGGCATCGGCGGGTAGGAAGGAGGCTGTTGGCTGCCGGGAGGAGGAGGGTATCCAGGAGGCATGCTGGGCTGCGCGTGAGTGGGCGTCGAAGACGCGCCTCTTTGCGCTGCGCCTGGAGAACAATCCCGTCAGTCAGGGATGTCGAGTCGCGAGGGTTTATGTTTCGGGTACCTACCTAGGGCAGCGAGGATGGACGAGATGTCACGGGTAGGTTCGGCCATGATGAATATCGCGGAAGGTGCTTGCGTGACAAGGAAAAAGAAAAGTCGTGGTTTGTCTGGCCAAAAGCTGGCAGTTGAAGAGGGGATCGCTGATGAGCGCGCGGCTGAATTTTCAGCAACGCTGGGAATGCGAAAAGACGACAATTACGAGCGTACGGACCTGGTCAGGTGATGATGAAGCGCGATACGCAGAGGGTCGCGGAAAAATACACCACAAGTAAAGACCTGAACAAGTGCGATTTTTTATTACGGCGACGAAGCTGAGGAACCGATTGATCCTCGCGCACCACGATCCCCGAATGATGTTGTCAGCTTTGTGGTGTTGAGGGCAGAGGAAGCTGAGTGAATGGGTGGAAGCGAAGTTGTGCAAGGTTTGAGGGTCAGAGACCGCCTTCCTAAAATAGATTCGTCTGGTGGAAGGTGGCCCGGAGATCCGCCGTGGGTGAAAATTTGGCAGCTGCGGATTAGGGTTCTTCCGGTGGGCGGGCAGACCCGACCCGGACATAGGTGGATGTTTAAATTAGGTAAGCGCCGGCCGCCTCTCTGATAAGGTGATTTGAGTTGGGCACGTGCTCCTTCCCAGGAACCAGAGGCGACTTCCAAGATCTTGGCTGCTGTGCCGCATCAAGTCCGGTTGAATTCCATGCGCACCTTGAATAGGAAATCGCCACTACGTCACTTGCAAGTTGGTTTCTTCACCGCCGAGAGTCACCTGGCCTGAGTACCCAACGCCTGAGTTGTAAAAGGCGCAGTCACTCGTGGGAAACAGGACAGGGGTGACTGGTGCCGGCTTGACCGTCTCCGCCTTCCACGTGAGTTTGCGACAATGCAGCCAGTAAGTTCGTGCCTTGCAGCGAACACGCAAGAGAGCGTCCGCCATGGCTTGGGAGTTTGGAGCAGCGGATCCAACGAGAAATCTTTCGATACCAAGTCTTCCTAATACGCGGAAAGACCATGGTCATTCCGAGCTCATCTAAATATTTCTTCTCATTCATAATATCCCATCTGGCGGTTTCGTAGACCGCAAGCGCCGACTTCGTTGTGGGCGGTTCGCAGCCCGCACCGAAGCGCCCAGTGTCGCAGAGTGCGGGCCATCGGCGGCCAATCACTCCCGCGCAGCGTCAAGACTTGAGACGGCCCCACTGAGAGGGCAGCGCTGGACCGAAGCACAGGGCACTGGAGAGTTCTTGTTTAGTGGGTCCCTATCGCCGGCTTCCACTGCCGCAAGAACCCTCCGGGTCAAAAGGCGAATGGTGTGAAAATCGACTGCACCTTCCTTCCGAGTTAATGCTCCTTGCTATGATGTGGACCCTTGGCAGCCTGAATTCCAATTGTACCTATGCGTTGTTTCTTCCTTCTCCTCTTCGGCAAGAGCAGGGCAGCATCGGACTGGAAAGAACTTGGCAGAGTCCAATGATGAGGAAGTTGCCTTATCTGCATCCGTATCCGTAGGTACCTTCCAGGTGCCTGCTTGCCTGCTGGAGCGTACCTGCCTGTCGGTGTCGTACCTTGCCTTTAGACGAACTCGCACGATTTGCGGAATTCCTCAAGCTTTGCTGCCGTCTGACCAAGATCAGCCTCCAAAAAGCCGTTCCTGTCGCAAACCGGTTTTTCGCTCCTGCCGTTGTTGCAGTGGCGAATAGCTTGGCATTGATCATCGGCCATCGTCCACCCACCTCATCGGGAGGGTACAATGAGGGTAAGGGTCCCGTACTATTTGTTGCCCAGCTTCCAGATTTTCCATTGCTTGCCATCTTTTTTACAGGGGTTTCTTTTAGCGGCTCACGCAGAATAGCCTTCTGAGACAAGCGATTGGACAAGACGGTTGAGGGGACCCCCTGCAAGCGCCAGCCATCCGCCGCCTCTTTTCGTTCGCTGTCCGACGATCTTTACTCTGTTCCTGCTTCGTCTTCCCAGTCGCCATGACCCTTCGTGCAGAACATCCCCAGAATTCGAGCAAAATCTCGCAAATCCGGAGCCATCCAGACCAGCCAACTCACACGTTGCCTCTGTTTTCCTATCCTCGCCCGAGCCACCCCTCCTGCCTCCGTCGCCCGCCCAGGCATTGTCACAGCCACCGGCACCACCTGGCGTGACTCGCCAGCCGGGGGTTTGATGCCGACTGACTGGCTGGATAGTCACTGGGTAGCAAGCCGGCCCACGAGGAGGACGGGCAATGGACGACGAGGGTGGTCGATGTGGGCGGCTCTCCGCAGTAATGCCCCGGGCTTGCCAATGGCGTCAGAGTGCGTTCTCGCCATGAGGTATTTGGACGAACCGGAGCCTATCGAAGAGACGGGGATTGTTAAAATGCCTTTCACCTGCTGCCACCCCCGAATGGCGACTTTAGGAAAGATGGGCACCATCCGTCTGTTCGCTCCGTGGTGTCCCCTTGCTCAGTGACTCAATCGCCTATTTGTTTATCACCCAGAGTTCCGCCCCGCGAGGCCAAGCCATCTATCTGATCTATCGAAGGTTTGAACAAGTGTTGGGTGTTACGGCCACTCTCGTGATACCGCATCTTCAACCTCACTACGCAAGTCGAGCTTTAAGCAACTGGTCTTGTCAACCGATAAGACTCCACAGGAGCAACAGCAACAACAACAACAACAACAACGACAAAAACAACATCATCATCACACGACGAGCACGAATACGGGCTACCTCTGCACATCGTCAACTTTAGAGTCCCGTCCACCGTTCCCGTCGTCCCGCAAATATCGCTTTGCCTTAGCAGCGTTTGGGCAGCCGCTCATCGTGACCCCGGCCTCCGCGTTTGGTTGGCTGAGAGTAGCTGTTGAGCGCGCTTAGAAAGGACTTCATCCAAGTCCACCCTCACCTCACCTTCACCTGGTGCCGCCAAACGAAACAAAGGCTTGGGCCGAGTCCAATTTCACCTTGCAAGGCCACGGCCAAAGGGCCTCTCTCCTTCCTTTGGTGGCTATTTTCTGCATCGAGGCGTGAATCAAGTAAGCAGCAAAAGTCCTTTCTTTTCTTTTCCTGCCGAGACCTCCCATGTAATGTCCCTTGTTGCGCGGCTGCAGAGTGGTCCGCGCCCGCGTCCCCGGCCTGGTGTCGTCCGTCGCCGCCGTGTTAGTCGCGGCTTCCTTTTATTGTATATCGTACCTCATTCCCTTTGAACGTCCCAGTCGCTCCTTCCCAACCAAACCTGCCAGACCGACGACCACCTGCACCTTCCCTCTTTCTCTTACCCAAGGCCCCCCCCACAATGGATTCATAGAGAGAGCTTGTTCAGTATCAGCGCTTGACGAGTTTCCTTTGTCGATTTCCTTCGTCACTTCTCTCTTTCCTGCTTTGCGGTGATTCATCTAATTCAGTCATCAACACCAACACCTACCCACGCAAACAATCACCTTTGCTTTGCTCGCTGGCGACCTACCTCATCACCCTCATTCTCTCCCTCTCTTCTTTTTGCTTCTGGGATTTAGAATCATTTCTGTCCTCTTGCTTTCCTTTTCTTCTCATTTTTGCTGGCCGAAAAAAAAAATTATTTGCATCGAAAATCTTAACACCATCGACAGACTCACGATGTTTACCTCGCGGCAACGGCAAGATGAGGCCTACCCGGCCGTCCCCGATTCCCTCAGGTCGGACTCGCTCGAGATGTCGGAGCTTAGAAAGACCCAACAGGCTCGAGCCGACACCGCCCCCTACATCACGCCCTATCTCGGCCTCCGCAGCAGGCTCTCTCAGATTTGGCTGAACCGCTGGACGATACTGCTCTTGCTTGTCCTGCTCAGGATCATCATTCTCATCGCCAGCTTGAACGACAACGTCGACGAGGCGAACGCGAAGGCTCTGTCAGCATGCACAAAGGTCGAGGATATCGGCAGCGCCATGGCCTCCATGCCTCACTACCTCTCCGTTGGCGTCAACGAGATGTCCGCCAAGGGCATCGAGAAGACACTGGACGGCATGGTCGCCGTGCTCGGCCTGCTCATCACCGGCGTTCAGAACCTCATCATCTTCGTCATCAACATGCTGACCTCCATGTACACCTGCTTGATCACGGCTTTCATCCACGGCGGTCTGGACGTGGCCGCCGACGTAACCAAGAAGGTCACGGACGCCATGAACAAGGCTGTCGGTGCCATCGCCAACACCATCAGCGACAAGTCCAAGAGCCTCGAGGACGGCATCAACAAGGCTGCCGACGCCATCGAAGACTCCATCCTCGGCAATGTCCTGCCCGATTTCCCCAAGGTCGACTTCTCGGGACCCATCAACGACCTGCGCGACATCAAGATCGACACGAACGGCTTCGTCGGCGATCTGAACAAGCTCAACGAGGATCTGCCCACCTTTGAGGAGGTCCAGAACATGACCGCCCAGGCCATCTCGTTCCCGTTCAACCTGCTCAAGGAGACCATCAACGAGGCCTACAAGGGCTACAAGTTTGATCGCTCCGTCTTCCCCGTCGCCCAGAAGCAGGCGCTCAAGTTCTGCTCGACAAACAACAGTATTTCCGAGTTCTTTGGCGGTCTGAGGGAAATGATCGCCAAGGCCAGGATCATCTTCATCGTCGTCCTGTCCATCCTTGCCGTCCTCGTCATCGCCCCCATGGCCTGGTTCGAGATCATGCGCTGGAGGCGTGAGCGCAAGCACGCCAAGATCATTGCCAGCAACCAGTACGACTCAATGGATGTGGTTTACATCGCTTCCCGCCCCATGACCGCGACCGTCGGCATTAAGATTGCCTCTCGCTTCAAGGGCAAGCGTCAGATCCTCGTGCGCTGGGCCATCGCCTACGCTACGTCTCTCCCGGCTCTCTTCGTCCTCGCTCTGGCCATCGCTGGCTTCTTCTCCTGCCTGTGCCAGTACATCATCCTCAAGGCTGTCGAGCGAGAGGTGCCCGCCCTTGCCAACCAGGTTGGCGGCTTTGCGGATGATGTCGTCCACACGCTCCAAGGCGTCTCGAAGCAGTGGGCGGACGATGCGAACGGCGTCGTGCTTTCCACGCAGAACGAGATCAACAACGATCTGCTCGGATACGTGACGAACGCTACCTCGGCCGTCAACGACACCCTGAACACCTTCACCAACACCATGACGACTGGTCTGGAGACTGTGTTCAACGGCACCATCCTCATCAACCCCATCAAGGACGTCGTCCGCTGCACGATTGGCCTCAAGGTCGAGGCTGTCCAGAAGGGACTCACCTGGGTGCACGACCACTCTCAAGTGTCGTTCCCCATGTTCGCCAACGACACCTTCAGCCTCGGCGCCGAAGAGTCCGTCTCGGGCGACTCGGATCTCAACACCTTCCTGGCTTCGCCATCGAGTGTGACGACCGACGAGGTTACCGGCGCCGTCACGCACGTCACCGACTGGCTGCGCCGCGGCATCATTCAGGAGGCCCTCATCTCGACTGGCATTCTCCTCGTCTACGTCATCATCGTGCTCATCGGCGTCATCCGGGCGCTGGTCGGCATGGCCATGCCCGAGAAGGGTCGCGGCGAGGGCGGACTTCGCTATACCGGAGACGACCGGCCGGCCATGAGCCCGAGAAGCCCCCCGAGATCCCACGGCAACGACTCGCGCTTCCCGCAATTCGGCAGCGACGCCTCCGCTGTGGAGGACGACCACTACCAGAGAGAGCTTCGAGACGAGAAGACGATCAAGAAGACGAGCATGGGCCGCGCGCAGCCAATGCAGGGCCACGAGAGGACAAGCTCGTATGGCCACTTTGATACAGCATCATCTACCAAGTTCTAGACGGTATCCATATCGACAAAAAATAACCAACGCCAAAAAAGCACACAAAAAAAAAGCACAACACCGAGGTTGGAGACCAATACCCCTCCGGCCTGGGCTGGACCGAAGCCGAGAGATACCACTCATTTACGAAGGTCTGATAATACGAACAGCATGAGATTAAAATGGCGTCGGATCATGGTTGCGGATATTTAGCCATCAGGGGGAAAGTGAGGAAGTGAAAGATACCATCGGCTCAGTTGCCGCACCGTTTGTCTTCGATTCTACAACGGTTCTCTTTTTATTTGCGTTCTTATTCGAGATGATGAGTTTGGATCGCGGCAGCTCTCTAGCTACCAGAATGTCTACTTGGTATATAGCTCAAGGTAGTTGAAGCCTGAATATACTGCTAGCCGCATCCAACAACCAAGTTCAACGTGGTCCTTAGTGTGTGACGTGATCCCTTATAGGCCAGGCCAGGCGAGGCGACGTTGAACAGTTACATTCACGACAAAGAGGTCGACGGATCAATGGGGTCGACAATGGAACACTCGGGGCGAAGAGACCGAGGAGGGATGGTCCTTGAAAAGCGGGACGTCAAGACGAAGGAAGTTGCCCGACGGACAACTGGAGTGGATTGCTTGATGTTGAGGTTACTTTGCGGAGAGAGTTGCTTTCCATGTTTGCCTGCCGGAGCGGCGATGGCGGATGGGCAAAATAGCGTCCGGCGCGTGCGTTTGAACCTCTTTTGGGCATCTCCGCCCCGCCTCCGAGGACAACAAGAGGCAAAGGGCTCCGCCGGTGGGCGCCGGGTCAGGGGACGTACAGCCCCACTATCTGGATCTGGACCACTCAGGAGGCTCGATTGGGACGGTCCCGGCATCGGTGCGGTGGCGGATGTGGGGTACAGCTGGTCCCTGGCGCGGCTCGATAGCGCTGTAGGGCAGCCAGGCACGCTGCAAGGTGTCCGCTGTGCGGCGGGAGGCGGGCGATTTTCAGTGGGTGGTCGGTGCTGGTCGCAGCGCAGCGCAGCACCAGCGATTGGCAGGGCCGCTACGGGCAGCACCTACCCATGGAGTTGGAACGGTCGGAGCTCCCATCCGCTGAAGTCGCCGTCCCGCCTTCCTCCGACCCCCTTGACGGTGACTCCTCCAACTCCCCCACGTTGAGATCATTGACAATCCGCCACTTTAAAAGAACCGCCGCCTTTCCAAACTTCTCCTCGAAAGTGCCTCTCCATTCCCTGCGATAAACCACCGAGTCGATATCCTTCTATACCCCATTGACAGGTTCATATTCAACATGGAGCATATTCGGCAAACATTCCAGCGCTGCAAGGCCCAGGGCAGGGTGAGTGTCTCTCCCCCCCGGTTCTTGTGCCCCTCGTTGCTGCGATCGCGGGGCCCCGCGCCGTCACCGCCAAGATTAAAGTGTTGGCGACGCTCGAGAACAAGACTGACGATTCGATAGTCTGCGCTTGTCACCTATGTGACGGCTGGCTACCCCTCGCCCCAGGACACTCCTGATGTCCTGCTGGCCATGGAGAAGGGTGGTGCTGGTGAGTTTGTTCCGTTCCCCTATTCTGAAGGGAAAACATTTTCTGACGCAGTGCAAAGATGTGATCGAAGTCGGCGCGCCCTTCACCGACCCAATTGCCGACGGCCCGACCATTCAGACCTCGAATACTGTGAGTAGAAGCCCGTACAAGACCAATTGGAGGCGCAATGGGACTGACAAACGCAGGTTGCGCTGCAACACGGTGTCACGATCGAGTCAACGCTTGGCATGGTCAAGGAGGCGAGGAGTAGGGGCCTCAAGGCGCCCGTGATTCTGATGGGATACTACAACCCCCTCCTGAGCTACGGCGAGGAGAGACTCCTGACTGACTGCAAGACGGCCGGCGTCAACGGTTTCATCGTCGTCGACCTGCCTCCCGAGGAGGCCATTTCTTTCCGCAAGCTCTGCACGAAGGGAGGACTCTCCTACGTTCCCCTGATCGCCCCCGCGACCTCCGACGCCCGCATGAAGATTCTTTGCAAGCTGGCCGACTCCTTCATCTACGTCGTCTCCCGCCAGGGTGTCACCGGCGCCCTCGGCTCTCTCAACGCCAACCTCCCCGCCCTCCTGGACCGCGTCAAGCTTTACAGCGGCGACAAGCCCGCCGCCGTCGGCTTCGGTGTCAGCACGCGCGAGCACTTCCAGAGCGTTGCCCAGCTCGCCGATGGCGTCGTCGTCGGTAGCCAGATCATCACCACCCTCCAGAAGGCCGCGCCCGGCGAGCTTTCCAACGACGTCGAGAAGTATTGCGCCTACCTCTGCGGCCGCAACGGCGACGAGACTACCCGCGAGGTCGGCATGGTCGAGGCCATCGCCGCCGCCAAGGAGCCCCAGAACCCTACGGTCGACGCCATCACCGCCGACCAGGACAGCGAGCTGGTCGCACAGCTCGCCGCCATGCACGGCAAGATCCCCGAGCGCTTCGGCGAGTACGGTGGCCAGTACGTCCCCGAGAGTCTGATGGACTGCCTGTCGCAGCTCGAGGAGGGCTTCAACAAGATCAAGGACGACCCGTCCTTCTGGGAGGAGTACCGCTCATACTACGAATACATGGGCCGTCCCGGCCACCTGCACCTTGCCGAGCGCCTGACGGAGCACGCCGGCGGTGCCAACATCTGGCTGAAGCGCGAGGACCTGAACCACACCGGTTCGCACAAGATCAACAACGCGCTGGGCCAGCTCCTGCTTGCCAGGCGCCTCGGAAAGACCAAGATCATTGCCGAGACCGGTGCCGGCCAGCACGGTGTCGCCACCGCGACGGTGTGCGCCAAGTTCGGCATGGAGTGCACGGTGTATATGGGTGCCGAGGACGTCCGGAGACAGGCGCTCAACGTCTTCCGCATGAAGCTCCTCGGCGCCAAGGTTGTCGCCGTCGAGGCCGGAAGCAAGACCCTGCGTGACGCCGTCAACGAGGCCATGCGCGCCTGGGTCGTCGAGCTCGACACCACCCACTACATCATCGGCTCCGCCATCGGTCCCCACCCCTTCCCCACGATTGTCCGCACCTTCCAGTCCGTCATCGGCAACGAGACGAAGCAGCAGATGCTCGAGAAGAGGGGCAAGCTCCCCGACGCCGTCGTCGCCTGCGTTGGTGGCGGCAGCAACGCCGTCGGCATGTTCTACCCCTTTGCCAACGACCCCAGCGTTAAGCTGCTGGGTGTTGAGGCTGGCGGTGACGGCATCGACACCGCTAGGCACAGCGCCACGCTCTCCGGAGGCAGCAAGGGTGTCCTGCACGGCGTCAAGACGTACATTCTGCAGGACCAGCACGGACAGGTCGCCGAGACCCACTCCGTGTCGGCCGGCCTCGACTACCCCGGTGTCGGCCCGGAGCTCAGCTCCTGGAAGGACAGCGAGCGCGCCAAGTACGTGGCTGCCACCGACGCCGAGGCCTTTATTGGTTTCCGCCTGATGAGCCAGCTGGAGGGCATCATCCCCGCGCTCGAGTCGGCACACGGCATCTTCGGTGCCATCGAGCTCGCCAAGACGATGAAGAAGGGCGAGGATATCGTCATCTGCCTCAGTGGTCGTGGCGACAAGGACGTGCAGAGCGTGGCGGACGAGCTGCCGAAGCTTGGCCCCAAGATTGGCTGGGATTTGCGTTTTTAAGAGCAGGACATACGGACATGACGATGGAATGTAGACACACTCAAGGCGTACGGCGATCTGTTTTTATACCTGGGTATGGGCATGGGTCAAGGATAGCATTGTAGACAATGGCCCCAAAAATGGAAGGCTTTTACGATTTCACAAACCCCAGAGTGATTTCCTTTTCAAAAAAAGACATGAGGATTTTGTACATATGATACAATGAGCTTTTGTTTCTTCTGAAAAACACAATATTACTCCGCACGTCTTTCCACCCCTCATAGCTTGGCCTCCTGCGTCTTCGCGCCGTCGATGTGCACATCCTCCCAGACGGCCTCCGCCTGCTCCTCCTTGGGCTTCGCAGCCTCGGCCGCGACCTCGGCCTGGGCCGCGGGGTCGCCGCCGAGCAGCGCGTACTTGACCTCGAGCGCCCTCTTCATCCTCCTCTTCTCGACGGAGGCGGACGTCTTCCGGGCCTCCTCCTTGCGCTTCCGGTGCAGGATCCTGGTGGTCCACTGCTTGAGTCCTCCGGGGGTCGCGGCGTCGAGCATGAGCGGGATGAGCGCCGAGTTGTCGGGCGGCATGACGGCCTCCCCCAGCGGCATTTTTAGCTTCGCAGACTCCGCGGCGAAGCGCTCGCGGTAGCCCTGCGTCTGCTGCACCAGCCAGCGCAATCTCCAACCACCGGGGCCCAGCTCAGCGACGCGGGCGGGTTTGTCTTTGAGGAGGTAGTTGTCCAACCCCCCCTCCTTGCGGATCGTGCGGAGGACGCGGATCGTGACGCGGGTGTGGATCCATGCGCCCAGGTGTTCCGAGAAGAGGCGCTTGTTGTGGACGTTGGGCTTCCAGGTGCGCTTGGAGACCTGGTGGTGCTTCTCGGAGATTACGTTTCCCGTGCGGATGCGGGCTGTTCCCAAGAGGTTGCGGTTGGATTGCTTGTAGTGCTGGCGGTCGCCTAGGGGGTAGGCTGGGGCGTAGAGTTTGGGTATGGCTTTGATTTTGATTGTTTTTGCTGCGAGGGGGGAGGAGGTCGAGAATGCCCGCGAGGAGGAGGTGAGGGTTAGGCTGGAGAGGGCGGTGGTGAGGGACCCCGGCCTGAGGGGGTTGAGGCGCATTGCGGCGGTTGTGTGTGTGTAGTTCCTCGGGTTATTCGTATGGCATCGAGTTCGAGAATCGATTCGAATCGGTCGGACGGACGCGGGCGCTGCGCCGAGGGGGGGTCGTGGGGATCGTCGTCGTCGTCGAAAGGGTCGTGATCTTGCGACAGAGATTCCCCGATGGATTTTTTGGTAACGCTGAAGCTTCGACGGCCGGGGGGATGTTCCGCGCTCCGGGGATTGAGCTTTGTGATTGGGCAGAAGGCTGGCACAGCGGGGCTACGCGGAGGCTCTGGATTGAGTTTGGTCAGGTGAGGGCGTGCCACTTTCGCGACAGGGGTGCGAATTATGCCTTAGGTAAGCCAGCGTTCCACTGGAGAAGTGTGACTAGGAGCGACCCCTCTACACCGATACACTGAGCTGGTCTCGGTGACATCCCGCCTTAGCCTGTACATATGGGAGCAACATCTTTGAGCACCGTACGGAAAATTGAGCATTACAAGCACAGAAATAACAACAAGCGGAAATTCGAGCGACCGTCATCATGATTCCACCAGTCGAGGACGCCGTCCTCAAGAACAACCCGCAATTCGCGGCGCTGCACCACACCCTCACGACAGCAATCCTCAACCCCGACGGGTCCTCCAAGAAGCCATTGACAAAAGAGCAATCAGCAACTCAAGAAGTACTGACACTCTGATTTTTTGTCTTCGTTCCCGCAGAAATTCGTCCTCGCAGACCATGGCTGACACCCGACAGGAGCTCTCAGACCACAGACACGCCGCCGCGCGAAACCACCTCCTAACGAGCGCCCTCTCGCACACATCCCCGCCCGAGCCGAAACCAGCACAGCGCTCCCTCCGCCCGCGCTCGACGTCGCAATCGCAACCCTCTGCGCCCGCGGCTCCTCTGCCTGAGGCGCTTCTCGATCTGCTCCTCCTCCTCCCGCCGCTGCTAACTTCAGAATCCATGTCCCCGGACTCCGCAGCGGTGCTTCTGTCGAACCCGCCCTTCACCGAGCTCGAATCTTTGTTACCCTCGCTGGGAGAACTCGTGTCCTCGACGTTACACTCCTCCGCGGTATCTCTAGCGCGCATCGCGAACCCGACGACGAATCCTTCCTTCTTACACCGCGCGGTTCCCTCGCTGCAGACAAGCTACGCCAAACTCCAGTCCGACGCCCTGCAAGCGAAACACGCCCTCGCAAAAGAACGCGTCGCCTGCGCGGAGGCCCTCGCAAAGCTCATGGAGAAACACTCCGGTGCTTTGACGCTGCTCGTCCGCGCCTTAGAAGCAAAACACGGATTGGTCGCGCGGAGCTTGGAGTTCCGGGCCGCGGAGACGGCGTTAGAAGCACGAAAGGCGGAGGCGGATTCTGTTGCTGCGAGGGAGGGGTTTAGGGCGGAGGTGTACTCGCCCGAGGCCGTTGCTGCGCTGGAGGGATATAATGCGCACCTGAGGGACGCGAGGGTAAGGCTGGAGAGCTCTGTCGCGAGCTTGACGGAACGGTTGGAGGGGTACGGGGTCAGGGTCGAGGGGGAGGAGGCAAAAGAAAAAACGCTGAGGGAGATTGCGAAAAAGTACAGGGAGTTGCAGGGGGAGCTCGAGGATGCTAAGAGAGACCTCGAGAGGCTTGGGCGGGCGTAGGCGGGCGTAGTCACTCTGCAAACATGCATCAATTCGCGAACATACACATAAAAAAAAAGCGGCAAGACGGTCTTAAAGACGTGTCGCTATATTGTACACAGCTGGGAACGCGTGTGCGGTTCTACCTGAGGGGTCTATGAAGTGCGCCGGCATAAAGCATGTCTGACTTTTCGGTTCTGTCTGTAAAAGAGAAGGCCTCCCCTTCTTTGTCGTACAATAAACCCTTTCCCCCTATTTTGTATGTGACCACAGAACCCATGATATCTTTGAAACTTTTGCAAGCTGGCTCGACCTATTAGAGAATCGATGCTCGCCTTGAAATTGTCTGAACAGCGTCCGGGGCTTAGCCCTTGACCTTGTAGATGGCCTCGGCCAGGCGGCCAACGTTGCCGCTGGTGATGCCGGCGACGGAGATGCGGCCGTCCTTGGTGGCGTAGACGGAGTGCTCGGTGGCGAGGGCGTCCATCTGGGCGGGTGTGAGGCCGGTGTAGGCGAACATGCCGATCTGGCTGGTGATGTGGGACCAGTCGTGGGCGGAGCCGAGCTTCTCGAGGTTGTTCTTGAGCAGGGCGCGCATGGTGATGATGCGGTCGGCCATGCCCTTGACCTCGCCGAGCCACTGCTTGTTCAGGGCGGCGTCGTTGAGGATGGTGGAGGCGATGCGGGCGCCGTGGACGGGGGGGTTGGAGTAGAGGGGGCGGACGAGGATCTTGACCTGGGAGTCGAGGCGCTTGCGCTCCTCGGCGTCCTGGGCGACGATGGAGAAGGCTCCAACGCGCTGGGGGAAGGGTCAGTGTTTGGTTCGCATCAGACTAGGGGTGACTCACCTCGCCGTAGAGACCCATGTTCTTGGCAAACGACTGGGCCAGGGCGACGTTGTGGCCCTCCTTGACGAAGTGGCGGACGGCAAAGGCGTCAGTGTCGGTGTTGCCCGAGGCAAACCCCTGGTAGGCCATGTCGAAGAAGGAGTAGTGGCCCTGGGCCTTGACGACGTCGGAGATCTCGCGCCACTGCTCGGGGGTGGGGTCGACGCCCGTGGGGTTGTGGGCGCAGGCGTGGAAGAGGAAGATGGAGCCCTTGGGGGCGGCCTTGATGTCGGCGATCATGCCCTCGAAGTCGAGGCCGATGGTCTTCTGGTCGTAGTAGCGGTACTTGTTGACCTTGAGGCCCGAGTCGGTGAAGACGGCGCCGTGGTTGGCCCAGGACGGGGTGGGGATGTAAATCTCCTTGGCGCCGGGGAAGAAGCGGGAGAGGAAGGCGCCGCCGATGCGCAGGGCACCGGTGCCGGAGATGGACTGGGTGATGGCGAGGCGGTCGAGCGCGGATGAGTCCTGGCCGTAGGCGAGGACGGCGGCGGCCTTGGTGAACTCGGGGACACCGGTGATGCCGGCGTACTCCTTGTTCAGCTTGGCGGCGACGACCTTCTCCTCGGCGGCGCGGACGGAGGGGAGGACGTAGGGCTTGCCCTGGTCATCGCGGTAGGCACCGACACCTGGGCGCGAGAGTTAGTCGTCACCGTTATGTGTCATCGGTGGGAGGTGGAGAAGCTGTTCATGACAGCTTGTCCCGCACAGCTTGCTCGAGAGCTCCGAGCGGCGGCGCCGGCGGGTTCGCGACCTCGGAGCTCACGGCGCTGGAGGGGGTGTTCGCGTACCGAGGTTGATCTTCTGCTCGAACTTGTCGGCCTTGAAGGCTTCGGTGATACCTGTTTGCGTTTCTTTGTTAGCTTTCGGGTTGCCGGGAAACCACCCAAGGTGGGCGGGTGCATGTGGTGCGGTGCGTCATACCCAGAATGGCCTGTTCATCGCGCAAAGAAACGTCGGCCGGTCAGCCCAAAATTCCCTCCCGTTGTGGTTATACTTTGAAGCGGCAGAAACTTACATCCTGTCAGGAATTCGTTAGCAATCGTGGCGCACTCAATTGGGTTGTGTAAGACATACAGGAGGACCCTGGGGAACGTTGGCCCAGGTCGAACCGGCGCGCATGGCCGAGACGGGGAGGGCGGCGGCCCTGAGGGCGGATTGCCTGGTCGCGATTCTGGCGGTGGACAGCATGTTTGCGAGTGGTCTTCCGTCGAAGAAAGGGTATTGGAACAGAAAAGGAAGAAAAAAAGAGAAAACGGAAGAGGGTTGGAAGTTGAAGGAGTTGCGTTTTCTCTGGGAGGAGTTCTTGGGGGGGTGTCGAGAAAAAAAGATTCCGAGACAGCGAAGTGCCGAATGAGCTGCAACCAAGGAATGGTCTGACTTGTGACTGCCCAGAGATGGTGCGTGGTGCTTCCTAGTCGGGAGCACCTGCACATGCACCTGCTGGGGGTAGCTTCTAGGGTACCGGCTCCCGCTGCTAGGTACCTAGGTCCAGTACTAGGGCGCTACACGTGTACGAAGCCGGTCCGGTGCGAAGCCGGCCCTATGACTCTCCCTCTGACCTCACATGTTCCATCACTCTTTCGCTTTTAGATGACTTGAAAAAGAATGCGCAAGAGGCTGAAGATTATTTGCATGGTGTGTTATTCTTCTGCGCAGATTTTGGTCACAAGCTGGCATCTGCAGAGTTAAGTATCTTCATGCGTTGTTTCTTTTCCAAGAGTGACTCAAGTGACCAAGTGACTCCTCCCCTGGAGCGCTGAACAGCACTGCTGTGGGCAGTGCGTTGGAGGGCTTTCTCCAAGTTCTAGCGCCCTTCTCCACTGTCACGTCCCGCTGAAGCATTGGATGTGGGTACGAGTCATGAATCCCGACCCATAGAAACCACGCAATCGCGGGGGAAGCGGACTTTCTGTACCGCCGAGCCTCCGGCACTCCTGGTCCGTGCCTCCGGGGCAGCGATTTCCGGCCTGATCCGACCTTCCCTTCTGACTGGAGCGCATCCAATGATTCCCATCCGCTGATCGCAGCCTCGTCTCGCGTCACACCCCTCCAACCCTCCTCCCCTGCCCTTGCCCTCATCCTGGCGTTCCAGTTGAAGTTCAGTTGTTCCGGCTTCGGACGTCGCCGCCGTTCTCAGCTCACTGCTCGGCGGCTTTCGTCATGCCCCGCCTCGTCGCGACCGGGATCTCTCAGGGCGGTGTGCTCCCACTCGAACCACCAGTGTGTTCCGTCATTCGCTCGCTTCAACCTCCTGAGTGGTCTTTTTTCGGATTTACGACCCCGTCCCGAGGTTCAGGACGCCGGTTCGAACCCGCCCTTGGCCGCCGGCAGATGGTCCCGCGGCAACGGCAAAAATTCCCGATGACACCGTGTGTTTTGACGACTAACCTCCGGTCTGCAGTGACGGGAACATCGCGACGAGACGCGTCGATCATGCGTATATAAGAACAAATCAATCTGAATTTCGTCACAACACCAATTCGCCCGTGAGACCCATCTCTCCTCCGACATGTGGTCCAATGCAATCCATTTCCGAGGCATTTGAAGAACCTCGGCTTGCACTCCTTGCCAATCGCCATTGACGCTTCCGTCGTTTGCTTAACCTCGGGTTTGCCAGGGAAATGGTGCAACAAACGGTCGCTTTGTTCTCGCTGGCACCCAGTTCTGACTAATCATCACGCTTGTCGACTACAACGGGGCCTGTTCTTGCTTCAAAACATCGTTGCCAAGCGCACCCCGCTGAACCTACCGTCCTAGACAAACCGTTGCTTCTTGCTCAATCCGCTGCACCAAGCAAGTGTTGCTGACGCTGGGCAGCTTGATATCCGTGGATCGCCATCTTAGGCAGCAGTAGAAAGATGCAGCTCATTACCGGAAAGGGTCGCCATCTGTGGCGCAGTGCGGGCAGAGCTCGAAACATTCGTCCAGCGACGACGCGTTCTTGTGATCGAAATATGTGCTTCGGCGAATGGATTGATGTTTTTCAGCAGCTCATTTGAACGCTAGCGAGGCTCAGATCAGTGGATTATCCTTCGCTCGATCCATTGACATCCAGTCGAAGTCGATACTGCGGGGTACCAGGCAGCTGCTTACAGGCAGCCCATCTCGACCATCTCTTCCAGCGCTGTCGAAACACTCGAGACCAAGTGATTCTTTCTTCAGCAGGACTTTGATGATACCGCAAGAACTTGCAGAAATGACGAACACCTCCCAGGGAAACACAGGTGCAGGCACCTCCGGCAAGCCACCCACGGCACAGCAGAATGCAGTTGACGATTCCAAGTGCACGGACATCTTCAGGACCAGCATCAACTACGCTCTCCAGAAAGACCGAAACAGCGTGTGTGCGCCAGACACCGGACTGTGGTTCTTCCACCACCCCGAGTATGAAGCCTTCCAAAGGGCCAAGGGGCCACAACTACTCTTTGTCACCGCCGAAGCAGGCGGCGGCAAGTCCACCACCATGAGGACTTTGATCGACTTGCTAAAGGAGTCCGAGGAGCCCCCGTTGATTGCGTATTTCTTCTTCAAGGACGACGATGACGGGCTCCGCAGCTACGATGAAGCCATGGTCGCCTTGATCCACCAACTCTTGGCCCAGGAGCCTGGCCTCGTTCAGCATGTCAGAGAGCAATATCGAGAACACGGAGATGCCATCAAGAATCAGACGAAGGCAATGTGGACGATACTCCAAACTATGGCCTCCAAAACGATGCGAGATGTCATCTGCGTCTTCGATGCCGTGGATGAATGCACACCCACAGGTACGAGGCAACTGATAATGGACCTCGCAGACGTTTTCCAGAAACCCGCCAGTCCAACTTCTCGGCTGAGGTGCGTGGTGTCGTCCCGGCCGTATCAAGATGAGAACCATTCATACGCTGGCCTGCTTGCTTCCAGCAATGTCAGACATCTGGTGGGCGAAAACGCCCGAGTCCGGGCCGACATTCGCAAGGTCATTCGGGTCAAGGCCCGAGAACTCGCTGAAAAGAGAAAGCTGGACCAGCGAATCCAAGACATGTTGGTGGACAGACTATGCGCCCAGAACGCCCACACGAGATCATTCCTTGCGGTCCATGTGGCATTCGACCTACTGGATTCGCACCACCTGATGCAAGGAGGAGCCGAACCCGAAGAGCATGCAATCAGCGCCATCCTCGCCGAGATCCCTTACCAGCTGAGCGACCAGTTCGACGAGATGTTGAGGAGGAGCACCAATAAGGAGCATGCTTGGAAGATGTTCTGCGTCATTCTCGCAGCTCGCCGAACGCTCAAGATTTCCGAGTTCAAGGTCATCTACTCCCTGACGCAGCCAACAAGCGTTCCGGTGCAGTCTTTCGACGAACTCGAGTTTCCAAGTGACGACGAAGAGTTCAAGAAGCTGGTGCGGTTGCGATGTGGCCTGTTCATTACCTTTGGCAAGAACTCGGCCCACCTCTTTCACCAGACGGCGCGAGAACATCTCATGGCGAAAGTCGAGGGTTCGGGAATGACACCCACAGCTGAGTCTGCACAAACTTCAGAGGATGGCGGAGAGATCGCTGTTCCGAAGCTTGAATCGTCTTGGAGAGGCAGCATTTCAGCAGCAAAGGCGAATCTCGTACTGGCAACAGTTTGTCTGGACCTTATCACGACCCCGGTATCCCGAACGTGGGTGCTCGAAGTGTAAGTGCCTGAGTCCAGTCTCCTGGCTGGTTGGCAAGAGCTGATTATTAAATGCTAGGTTCGACATCCTAAACGCTGGGAACGGCATGTACGATGAGTTGGAACTCTTCTTGTCCCAGCGACCATTCTTCCCGTACGCAGCCTACAACTGGCACGAGCATGTTGTTCTCGGTGGCGACGAAGCTCTGAAGGCCCTGTGCAGCCCTCGATATGCCGCAGTTCTTGACATTAGCAACACGGCCTTTTGGGCATGGTTCCTCCCGCTCGCAGAGTACATCAACACCAGCCGACATCAACCGAAAGCAGTGATATCCAGTATTTGGGACCCCGACGAGAAGTCTCGCCGATTGCGCCACGACTATGGTTCGTTCTTACGCGATGGATGTATCAAGAAGCTCTTCCCCATGAGTGGAAAGGTTCGCGCCTTGTTTGATGACGTCTCCCCGAATGTAGCGTAAGTACTGTCGGTATCTGTTCTTCTCCGTGGGATTCTAACAGGCTGGTACAGGACTCATATCGACGGACCTCAGTGGCAGGCCAAGGAAGGCTACCGCCTGGTGGATTCATTCCATCAAGCGTATGGAGAGTACCATCAGACGAGTGCCAACAAAGCCGTCGCGGCAATGAACCGAGGAGACAAGGAACTGGCTTCGATTCTCTCCGCCGATGCACCCACCCCGGTCCTAATCTGGACATGCATCACCGATGGCGCCTCGCAGGCCCTCCGAACGACGTTGGCTTCAGTCCAGGGCCTGAACTGGCTTCAAGAGACACCCGAGCACATCATGTACGTCCGCAGAAAGTGGAATGGATGGAGTTCGCGGACCGGAAAAGACCTGAGAGAATCTCGTTCAAAGGGATGGACGAAACCATGGCCATCTACGTTCGTGACGATATCAAGGGCAAGCGCTTTGCCCGAACATGACGACTTGTTTGCAGCGTTGGCCGATTGGACAGAAGCATCACCTTTCTCCAAGGAGTATGCTCAGCAGATTTGGGAGGCGGGTGGCTTCATCGTCCCCTCACTCTGCCGCCGGCTCGTCGAGGCTGGAGCCTCCATTCACGTCAAGTTGTGGAGCGACGGCCGAACGGCCATCCAGATTGCAGCCGCGTTTTGGGAACATGATCTAATCCAGACGCTGCTGGAACTGGGAGCAGATCCTGCCGGCTGCTCTGACAACGGCTACACCGCCTTGCATTGGTTCTTCCATTCCGAGAAGCCCTTCGATGACGGATCACCAACCGGGATGCCGACCAAGTCGCAACTCAAAAGCTCGGTCAAGACTCAGCAACTATATCGAAAGTCCCGAATCACGGCATCTGCAAAGGCTCTTGCGAGCTCGATGGCTTCCCAGGGTTCTGCTCTCGACGCTCCGTGCAGGAATGGGAAGACTGCACTGATGCTCGCGGTGAAAGAATCCCCAACGGCAACGAAAGCTCTTCTTGAAGCAGGCGCAAAGCCCGACACGCGGGACGACCGCAGTCGCACTGCGGTTATGCACTTCTTTCGCGATGGTTTTAATGGCCGGCCTACATCCATCTTGGAGCAGCTCTTGCATGCCGGAGCCGACAGCTCTGCCTCAGACTCCTCGGGAAGAACGGTGCTTGGCTACTGGGCTCACCGAGTTACTGGCGTATCTCTATCCAACATCTACCCAGGCTCCAACTCTTACAACACGGCGTTCGACGTCTTGAACAGCCTCGGGGCGCTCTCGCAGCGAGACTTGATGGTCAAAGAACTGGCAAGTCTTGATGTTCCTCTGACAGCAGCGGCACGACTCGGGAATGCCAGGCTCTGCTGGGCGCTTCTGGATACGGGGGCGAACCCTGACAATCACGGAATAGGGCCAGAAAGCTCCTTGGGGATGAACAACGGAAGCGTGGCGGGCGATATGGAGGACTTGGCGTGGAAGCCGCTGATGGTAGCATTGTGGTCGAAGGCGTACAGGACTGCTGCTATCCTGCTGCACTACGGTGCCGACGTCGGCTTTCAACTTCCGGGGCGCAAGCGGACCAAATACAATAAGCACAGGCGGCAGAAGGCGGGGATCGCGCCGCTTCATCTGGCGGTCAACACCACGCCGTGGACCTGCGGAGACATCGGACTGAGCACCGGAGGACTGTCCAGCGGATGCGGGTTCCGCGCTGCGGCCCGTCCGCTGCACCCGGTTGCGAAGCGATCGCCTTGGGAGAGGCTGGCTGAGCTCGACAGGAAGCTCAAGGCTCAGCACAAGGCGAGAGAAGACAACAGTTCAGATGTGAGTGGCACCTATGCACCTTCACTCCTGTGATGGCAGTGACTAACAAGATGAAGCCGGAGTTTGAAACCAAGAGGGCCGTGTTTGCAAACGACAGCACCGGGGCAGACTCCGTCCCGTTCGACACGCTCTTTGAATCGACCTTTTCCCCCGAGAGACCATGCGATCCGCTTCTCGAAGCTGTGATCACTAGAGACCAGGGGTTGTCGGAACGACAGGAAGGCTTGGTGGAGTACATGCTCCGCAGCGGCGCGTCCGTCAACGCCAGGAGTGAGGAGGGGATCACGCCCCTGCTGGCCAGCGTAGTCGCAGGTCAGCTGAATCTAGCCAAACTCCTCCTGCAGCATGGCGCCGACCCCAACATCGCCACCACGGGAGGCTGCACGCCTCTAATGGTCGCGGCGCGAAACGACCGCCGAGACCTCGTCGAGGCTCTTCTATCTTCTGGCGCCAATCCGGACGCGCAGCTCAACTCCGTAGATCCCGAGGCCTGCGACTGCGGGGAATTCATCTCATGGTCGCACTTCACGCACAACCGCTGTTATGCACCGCTCTCGGCCCTGGCCCTGGCCGCGGAGCGCGAGAACCGCGGCGCGGTCGAGGCCTTGCTCGAGCACGGCGCGGACCCCAACCTGGGCATCTTGCACCACGCGCACGGCAGAGTCCCGTCCAGGCGCGAGAGGCGCGCCCGCGAGAAGTCCGGTCGAGAGACGGACGCACCGAGTTCGTCCGACGAGGAGCCGGAGGACGAGCGGTGGGTGGGATACGTCAGCGTTGGGACCGCGTTGACGTGGGCCAGGGGTGAGGTGCGGGAGCTGCTGCTGTGGCACGGGGCTGATCCGGAGAGGGAGGAGGCGATGCGGGAATGCGAGTGTACTGTCATTGAGAGGAAACAAAGGAAGGGTGGGATCTTTTCCGAGTCTGAAGAGGAGTACCCGGCGGACGAGGAAAGCGAGTCTGGGGAGTGGCCATGGCAGCGGTCCAGAGCCCAGAGAACGATGCGCAGGGTTAACAGCAACTCGTCGTGAGATCATGATTCCTGCGGTTGAGTGGGGGTCAACGTGGGCAACACCATCCTCGAAACTCACGTGGATGGTATCTTCTGCTGCAGGCATCCGGTTTGATGTCCATCCCGAAGATTGGAAGACAACATACGACGACGGTCTGGACCACTACCAAGAGACAGCGCACGAAATTACCAGGCACTCTCTGTTGCACACAGTTGAACAAATATGACGAGACGATCTACGACATCAAAACACAGAATGAAATCATTCTCTAGCTCTGATGTTATTAAGACCCGGCAGCTTCAATACCCTTCATTTTGACAGAACTCACCTGCACGGGATGAAGTCGCCCGAAACCGATGAGAAGGTCGAGCGTGGAGGATTTGTTCCGAAAGACCAGACCAGACTGCCGAATCACAGCAAGAGCTTCATGTCAGATTGATCGTCAGAAGCCAAATCCGGTCTTGCATCCTTTTCTCGCTTAACCCGTACGGATGGTTGGCGGAAGGCCGCCTTCCCTAGCGTCGTCCCTGGCTAGTAGACAACCCCTTCTTCGGCAAAGCCATGTATACTACAGTCTTTCAACCACGTGTGGTTGTGAGGCTCACGGCCTGCGATCCCTCGGAACGTGGAGATGGTCCTTGCGGGTGACCATTTCAAGGACTCCCCGGCCGAGCATGAAACAGAGTTCTGCCCAGTCCAGCCTCACTGTTCCCACGACAGGCACGCTGGCCGTTGCTTTCATCTCGCGGCGCTCGTTCTAGACCCTGCGAGGGAGCCGCCGCCTTATGTTTCCCCCTCCCCGTCTCGTTTTCGATTATCTTCTCCCGCCGTCGCCCAACTGTCGGTCAAAGCATCGCCACGCACGAGTCGTGTGATCCAGACTTCAGATAAGGGCAGCCAGCCGGGAGCCTTTCTCACTTCCAAGGCTAAGTATAAAGAGAAAAGGCCGTAGTCGGTGTCCCGCGAATGCCGAAATGGGACGACTCGGACTGACGGGGCGTTTTGCGAGCTGTCCGGACAGGCCTTTGAAATCCGACGATGCTGTGGCCGTCTGTTCGATACGAACTCGAGATCACGATGGTGTTGTAATTCGTCCTGATTCCGTTATTTGATATAACTTGTCGTGCTGATATGACGCATGACGAACAACCATGACGATGATCTGTTGTCATGATTGGGATCGGTTACGTTTCTTGAAAAAGAAGCCAGCGCCGACGAAGCCCCCGGCCGATAACCACCACGACCTCGGAAGGTGAGGAGATCTCCGAGCCGCATGTCTCACAGATGCAAAGCGGAGAAGAAGGGAGAGATGCGATAGGCGAGCTGAGAGTCAGCCAGAATACGGCGAGTTCTTTCGTCTGGTTTATTCCCCAGACTCAACCAGACGGCCAGCTCGGGCCCAGGGGTCCAACGAGTTGGAGTTGAGTCAGTTGCTGCAATGATTTCAACAAGCTCCCGAGCATGCGGATGAGACGGGGCTGTCGCGGACCAAAGAATGCCTTCTCTCGAGTTTGTTTTCTCCGAATGACCCCTTTTTCAAGTAAGGGCCGTGAACTACTCCGCACTTATCCGCCGGCGAGATCCTTGGCTCAGATGATCTAGACATTCGCTGGAAGCTCGATGCCCCTCTTTCGACCGATGCACGGCGAAAGCTACTCACCACCCGATGCCTTTTGTACCCCTCCTTGGTGACGTAGAAGCGAACGTCGAGGAGGAGGGGGCTCCCGGCACTTCACGAACAATCTGTCGCGAAAGCGACATCCTCAACTCATCGCAACCCATCGACCAAGCACGTTGAAAGATGAGGGACCGGACAATAGGTAAATACCCCAGCCCTCCGCTGGAGGCATCCTGGCAAATATCTGCGGCTCTTCAACAGCCAAGACATCCGCGTTATAGATGGTCCCCGGTGATAACGAGGGGGTGACGATGCCTCCCCCAGAGAGTGACGACTCGGAAAGCATAACTTGCGAAGCCCCCGGGAAGCCCCCAAGACCCTCACCGATTTATGACGAGCCAACGTCCCGGATGGTGCCCGGCCTCGCCCTCCGATAGGCGGCGTTTCGTGAGGGGGATCTCCGCACAAACCTGTTCATGGAGCTAAGCTCAACCCCATGGGGCACAGCAGTGACATGCTTGTTGTTGTATTAATCAACAATACGAGTCCAAGTATACAACAAGCATGGTCAGGGGAAGGAAAGAGAAACTTTTGGTGCCAATGGTCGACCCCGCGTGGCATCATGCTCGACCCTTGGCCCAGAGGATTGGAATCACACCGCCAAACCCCCGGCAAGCTGCCCGCGGTGGGGGAAACCAGCCGGTCTTCTTGGGTTTCGATTTCGGCTCTTTTCTTTTCTTGTCAATCGCGGATGTCGAGTCGGTTGACCTCATCCTTCCCATGGTGCCCCTGTTCGATCGGCCGTCCTGCCGCCGCCGGGCGGCAGATTCTAGATGCCTCGGCCTCACACGGCTTGTGATAGCCTTTTCGGGCTGACTATTTACGGATGGGCCATCCCACGATCTTTCCCCGGCCTTCCGGATGTAGACTATCTCCAAAGAGAATCTAGCCTGACTGCTTTTGAGCACTCATCCAGTCGCCGGCATAATTACTCTCATCTCGTTTTTCACCCACTAGTTCATTTCGCCACCTCTTGCCACCCAAAATGAGGCTCTACATCATCATCCCATTCCTCCTCTGCCTCTTCGACGTGGCGTCCGCGCAGATGGCCATGCCCCTCGGGGACGCCGCGTGGGGCCGCGGCGGCCGAGACAAGGGCGACAAGGGCGACAAGGGCAAGAAGGGCGGCTGCAAGAAGGGCTGCAAGGGCAAAGGGGACAGGGAGCCCGTCAAGGGCGGCGTCGCGGCGCTGCAGACGCGCATAGGGGACCTGCGGACCAAGATCGCCAACGCCAACGACAGCGTTGTGCCCTTCAAGGGGGGCAGCATCAAGGGCCTCGTGGGGCTGTTGAAGGTCAACGAGGCTGTGGTCGAGCTGGGGGATACGATTGATCTTGGAACCAAAACGGCTGAGGCCACGGAGCCGTTGCCGGCGAACCAATCGTAAGTCCCCGATGTGTCTACTACATGATTCTTCCGTGGAAGAGGAACGGGATATGGGCTAACCATGTCCAGGACCGTGATCGGAACGTCGTTCCTGGCCATCCAGCCCGAGATCAACAACCTCTTGACCGAGCTCCAGGGCAAGCGGAAGGAGTTTGACAAGGCCGGGTTCAAGATTCTTGATGTTCGGAGCTTGATCCGCGACAGCGTCAACATCCAGCAGGACAAGGCCGGCGACCTAGGCGGTGCCGTACGTCCCCACTTCTCGCACTCCTCTACATGATCGAGCCATGCTAATTCCCAACCAGCTGACCAAAGTCCTCGACGCCAGCCTCCAGCCCATCGCAACCCAGGTTCTGGACCAGATCAACGCCAACTTCAGCGCCACGGTTGACGACTACAAGGGCCGCGCGGGGAAGATCAAGATCCCCTCCAAGGCCGTCCCGAAACTCACCGATCTTTTGGCCGGCGTGGCCCGCGCTCTCGGCATCGGCGACCGGGACCGGGCCGTCATGGCGATGGCTGGACAAGCGCAGCCGCTGCAGGCTGACCAAGCCGTGCCCCCTACGAATTTCCCCAACGCGGATGCTGCGATTGCGGATATCGGACAAGTGGATACCGCGCAGGCGAGTGCTAATGTTGAGGCATACGTTGCTGGGATTCGCGATGAGGATTTTAGTCAGTTGGGAGAGGACGAGAATGATTTGAGGGGGATCCCGCCGCTTGTCATGGCTGTTTTGAGACGGTATGAGGTTATTTGAGCGGGAGCGAGCGAGGTTGTCCTGACGGGTTTGTACGATGTTCGATTCTGTTATAATAATTCCGGTGTGGATGTGATGAATGTAGTAATGAATCCACGAATATCTCCAGTACTTGATCAACTAAGAATACATGAACCTGTGATGCTTGGCTCAACATCGCGTTCTCGTCCTGTCATCAGTCCCAACTGGAAGACAGGTGAGGACAAAAATCCATCTAGTGCGTGCTGGGTTTACAACAACTTCACTGCTCAGATGCGCCTCCCGAGCATCGCGACGATGCTTTAGCAGGGCGGATTAACACGCCACCCCTTTCCCACTGTAACGCCTTGGCGAAGCTTGCTATTTTTGATACTCCGACCGTTCGTGGGAACTGGCTCCGTCGATACGTCACGACAGGTTTACGAACCAGGGGCAGATTCGGCTTCCACTCAGGCTCCCACTTAGGTCCCGAGAGAACCACTCCCGCGCCCGACGTTCCTCGCCTGGACCATCTCAGTTTGCGAGAGCGTAAACCTTGAGCAGGAAGACAGTGAAGCTGGGTTTTGTACGTATCAAAGTACATAAAAAAGTCTGATTGACGTTGCCCCCAACGATGGCATCGTATTAACCTAGGGTATATATCAAAGGACAGTCCCAAGCCATCAATCACGGCCACACGACCTTGGCGACCTGCGGCTCGACCCTATTGTGCCCGTTCCCGACCAGCGTGCTCAGGTCGTCCCGCCACTCCTCGTTCTCCGCCAGCAGCTCCCGGCACCCGCTCCGCCTCTTCTTCTTGTCGTCCAGCCAGCAGTCCTCCGGGTACCCGCCGATGATCCAGTTCACCGCCGCCGCGCGCCGCAGGGCCAGGTGCCACGAGAATGTCGAGTCGCGCACGCCGATGAAGTACCCCGCGTGCTCGAGGATCAGCATGTCGACGAGGGCCTGCTGGTCCCACGTCATATTCCGCAGCGACGTGCCTACGAACGTGCCCTCTGGAAGCAAATCGTACTTTGTCACGACTTTCGCGGGCTTGACGTCCGCCGTGAGGCGCGCGATGCCGGGCTTGTCGCCGGAGGCAACGTATATGACTGTTTTGTCCGTGTCGGGGAGGTCCACGTCCGGAGGGGACGTGTCGTTGCCCTTGCGGTTCTTGAGGCGGTGCGTGACGTAGCTTATCTGGTCCTCGTAGGAGAGCCAGTGGTAGTCGCTCGCGTCCTTTTCAACACGCAGGTGCACGCCCAGGAACGCGTCCTCGTGGACTCGCGGCTTGTCGCGGGAGCGGAAGTCGACGTGCGTGCCGAACTTCTCCTGCATGTGTTGCAAGGCGGAGGCGGCGAGGATCTTAACCTCCTCCCGGGGGCGGACGAGTTCGCTGAAGTGACGGACCAGCGCGGGAGGGTCGTAGGAGGTCGGCCAGGCGAACATGATGGCCCGGAGAGAAAAGGCGACGGGCGACCCCGGGCCGGGGGGTTTGCCCTCCGTCTTCTCCTCGAGCCACTTGTCCAGCGCGGGGGGCCACTGTTCGGGCGCGGTGGGGACGGAGAAGTCGGCGGGCATGCCGCCCTGGAGGTGGCTGTCGATGTGCAGGTCCAGAACGGGGGAGATCTCGGGGAGGCGGCGGATGCGGGAGTCGGCGTAGTCCGACATGTGCACCGCGAGCTCCGGGCAGTGCTTTCCCAGGGTGCGGACGAGGTTGTGCGTGTCTATCATGTAGTCGAGCTCGACCTGGTCGCTCGTTGCGAACTGGGTGATGTCGTCGGCGTTGCGGCGGCTGATGGTTGGGAGCTTTACGGAGACTGGAAGAGCAGAGGAGGTTAGAGATGTTCGTGTTGTTGAGGGAAGAAGGACTTACCCTTGGCTTCAATGACATAGCGAAGACATTGGAGGATGTTCAGGCGGACGTTGCCGAAGCCGCCGTTGAGGACGGGGCACTCGATGATGATGTTCGAGTTCCATTTCCTGTCGCCCTTGCTGCAGAGAGTCGCGAGCTCGGCGCCCGTGTCTTCGCCGGTGATCTTCTTGTTGGACAGTTCTAGATTTGTCCCGTTAGCCAGCAGATCGAATAGTATCTCATCCACGGGGAACAACAGCGTTTTACCTTGCAGGATGTCCTCCTGAGAATACGACACCGGCGGCTCGTCGGCCTCGGGCGCGTACGGCTCCGGTTCTGCCGGCGGCGCGCCTCCCCCATGTAGCTCATCTCCCGGCGCTGCGTGCGTTACGTGATGCTCCGAGTTGTAGATGCTCGATAGCCGAATCTCCTCGGTCGATAGTGCGAAAAGTGTCAACACGAACAGCAACAATACTGTTATCGAGAGCGCCTGGGAGAAGGACAAGTTGTGCCTGCGCTGGAAGATGGATGGTCCCTTGGCAGGGGCGTCTACCTCTAACACGGCCATGTTGTGTGCGAGCTCTCAATCTGAAGGTGGGCTCCGGGACCGGCGTATTCTCCCCGGTCAGTACGAACAACACGCGAAAAGGAAGAGGAAGCAAAAAGGAAGGACGGGAGCAATTCCAAACAGGTGGGATTGAGATCACTTCAACGTAAAGAAGGTAGGGGTGAGGAAGAGCCGGGTCGGAGATGTTATCCCTTGGCTGGCCCCTTGTCTGAGATGCCGGCCCCTTTACTGGGCATCGCATGCCTCTCACACCTCCTTTGGGCGCCGTGCCCCTTGATTGATATGCTAAGTGTGCTAGTCCGGGCGAAAAATGAAGGGATCAGGTTAGCTGGAATGCCATCTTCTCAAGTGTTGTGGCTAAGAAAGCCTCTCACTACTTTGGGGAATACGTAGGTGCGGCTGAACCACCACGCCCTCGCGCGGTAACATTGGGATGCAGCGATATCCATAAGACGATACTACGGTCAAGTCTGGAGGAATGCTTGAAAACCTGAGATGGTCAATAAATCCTGGAGAGGTAACCACAGGCTTGGAGGGAACAATATGTTGTGTTCGACAATTAAGATAATTCTCTTGGCCTTCTAACACAGCGCCGCCGCATGAACCGACAAGAGTTTGAATCTGCATCTTAACCAAAAATCTAGGCTTCTTGGGTAGAGTAGGAAGGCTTGCTGCTAAGCCGGTTTCAGGTGTTGAATGGGTGCTAGGAAACGCCACAAGTCGCTTTGCTGCAGGAGGCAGCTTCTACATGAAGAGAGCTGGAAAACTTCAGACCCCGACTAGAGGCCTGTCGTTCCCCCATAAAACGGCAGGGTTACCTTGATGAAGGCTCAGGGGCTCGAGGGAAGAAATCCGCCTACTTCCCTTGATGAGAGTTTTCAACCTGCTTGCCTGGAATAATCAAACGAAGACATCGATAACGATACAAATAGCTCTGTCCTAGGTAGGAGCCAGTTGGAGAACAAAGAGAATAGCCAAAATCTGCAAACGGGCAGACAGTTTGTGTAGCTGGGATAAGCCATCTTCGACGGTACGGCGCTATCAAGTCGCAGTGACGGACTTGTGTCGAGAGATATTGACTGTAGGTAAAGCCGTGTGCTATCCATAAACGCCTTTGGGATGGTTCTCTCGCATACATAACAGGGACTTATCCCTTGCGTATCTGCTATCGCGATGAGGATATGTGCCCCTATCCCAGGGGCAACTAGGTTTCACACGAGGAATGACACTCCGATAAGGTCCATTATACATAGTACACAGAGCGAAAGATGAAAATGCAATCCCCACGTGTAGACAATACGGAAAAGGGTACGTTTAGAAAGGGACGAGGGACCAGTCGTTTTAGTGTCTCACAAATCTACATGGCTAGTTGATCCAAGTCGTGGTGGGCGCTAGGAGAAAGTCTCCAGCGCGAAGAAAGAAGTGGTTGACCGACAAAATAATATCAAAAGAGCGACCAATACCATGACAGTTGACAGTGTATTACAGCATTTGGCCGCGATCGATCCGCTTGCAAAATATCCGGGTTTGCCCAACTTGGTAATGACTTCCAACAGACCTGAAAACGTGCATCGACGTTGAATCGTCAGCCCTTGTCTTCTCGCACGTTGAAATGGTATGAGACCACGGCCGTCAGCCACAAAAAAAGGCTTGAATTCCATTACTCAAGGGACAGGCGCGGGATGGCCGTCCCTTTCGTGCCTCCGCCGGCCTCGCCCGGCTGTTCAGCCATCCCCCCAATCTCTCCGACAATTAAACGCGAATGAGTCCATGAAGTTTTGGTCTCCTGCGTTTCCTGCGGTCCACTCCCCGCTCCTCCTTCCTCTCTTCCACACATGTTACCCTTCCGTCGGCTACGCACACTCGCTCAGGGACACACGATGACCCTCCAAGGCCGCAACGGCCAGCGCCAGTGGTACACGCTCCTCGCCGTCGTGCTCTTGTTATGCTGGGTCAAGGTCCTCTTCTTCGGATCGGGCCCCAGGGCTGACGACGAATCCGGCACCGATTCGGGGTCGCCGCGGTATCCCGACGTGTCCAAGGTCTACGGCGGGAGGCCGTACGGCCTCGACGGCGGCGGCAACAGCAAGCCGCCGCCGAAACCCCATCACTCGGCGCCTGATTTCAAGGACAAGCTGGTATCCTACCTGCCTGGGAAGGGGAAGACGGGCCACGTCTCTGGGAAGCTGCCCGAGTACTCGATCAAGCCGATCGCCTACATCTTCCCGCAATTCCATCGGATCCCGGAGAACGACAAGTTCTGGGGCGAGAACTTCACCGAGTGGACCAACGTGCAGAAAATCACCGTCAACAACGTGGGTGTCGAGACCCCGCGGCCTGCGAAGGAGGTCGGGTTCTACAACCTCTTGGACCTCTCGACCAGGAAGAGATACACGGAAACGATCAAGAAGAGCAGGTATGGGTCCACGTCCCCCGATGAACGCATCGAAAGATTCAAGCTTCCGCTCATACATCGTGCTACAGTATCCACGGCGTCGTCTACCACCACTACTGGTTCGGCTACCCCGTCATGGACGGCGTCATCCAGGCCATGCTCAAGGACGGCCACCCGGACGTTCCGTTCATGCTCAACTGGGCCAACGAGCCGTGGACGGTCCGCTGGGACGGCTCCGACAACCCCTCGGGAACGCTCCTCGCCCAGGTCTACGGCAGCGTCGAGGAGTGGCGGCGGCACTACGACTGGCTGGTCCCTTTCTTCAAGCACCCGAACTACATCCGCGTCAACGGCAAGGTGCAGATGATGATCTACAACCCGGCGCACATGGGCGACAAGGGCAAGCGCATGTTCGACGCGTGGCGGCTGTGGGCGTCGCAGGACCCGGCCGTCGGCGGCATGGACGTCATCGAGACGAAGCTCGAGAACGACGACCCCAACTCCCGCGGCTCGACGGACGCGATGAACGAGTTTGGGTTTAGAAGTGCGGGTTCGTGGGATGCTAACCTTTGGACCCAGAATTGGCGGGCTCATCGGATCTGGCACCGTGGCGCCATGGTGTCGTGGGATAACACGCCTCGTCACGCGACGGATGGAGGAGGCATGGCTTTGGTTTTCGCCCACCCCGAGCTCTGGAAACGTAAGTTGATGGACTCGGTGGAGAGGATTGAGTGAATTCTGACAATATCACAGGTAGTATCATCCAGATGCTCCGCCGGATCAAGGGCGACCCGAACCCCCTCGGCGAGGAGAACTTCTTCTTCATCAACGCCTTCAACGAATGGGGCGAGGGCAACACCCTCGAGTCCACGACGCGATACGGCAACGGCTACCTCGGGGCGCTGGACGAGGCCATGGCCTACGCCGACAAGCATGTAGCCTGGGCGCCGCACCTGCTCCTCGAGAGCGACGTCATTGCGAAGGAGGTCGCCAGGAACGACACCCAGGTGGACGTGTGCGTCGTCATCCGGGACTTCCACACGCTCTTCCCCTGGCAGGAGCCGTGGACGCTGCGGCAGACGATCGAGTCGCTGCGGGAGATGCGCAACACGCGCTGGAGGGCCGTCGTCGCTGGCGTGCACTCGGACGACGAGAAGCGGCGGATCGACTATACGCTGCTCGATATGAACGAGCCGCGGGTCGTCAACGCTGAGGTCCCCGCGGAGGTGCAGAAGAAGATTGAGGAGAACCCCAATGGGTCTGAGGCGACGGACTGGGCTATCAAGCACCTGGATGAGGTCAGCCCTGGCTGTGGACGGGCTAAGTACTTGCTCATCACGAACGCGACGAACGTGTACGAGCCGGATGCCTTTGACGGGCTGGACAAGGCGGAGGCGGACATTGTCGGGATGAACTTTGAGTCTCTCGAGTCCATGCGTCTCGCGGACAAGGCCCGGCCCGAGGGCTTCTCTTGGGACCAGCGCTGCGAGCGGTTCGGCAGCGGCACGACGCAGACGTGTCACTCGGCAGCGGCGGATAGCGAGCTGCAGGACCTCGGCGCGGTGTTCATCAGGATGAAGAGGTGGCGGATGGAGCGCGTCGAGCTGGCGCGGTCGGCGGCAAAGGGGCTCGGTGACGGACAGCTGCTCCGGGACCTGTCGAAGCAGGCCTCGCCGTGGAAGTGGGCGGCGCCGGCGGAAGCGGTGACCAAGTCGTGTCATTTGCTCCATGCCGAGGCCATGACGACGTGTCTCCGGTCCGGGCGGCTTTGGGCCGACTTGCCGGAGGTTGAGCCGTACAAGGGGGGTGGGTGCTATAGCGGCGCTGTGCTGCAGGGGAAGTTTCCCGGGGGCAAGATCCCTGAGCAGTGGGACTATGCGAGGTTCGATAAGGACCCTTTCTGTATGCGGCTGTCGCAGAAGCAGTATGATCAGGTCACTGGGAGGGAGTAGGCGGTTGGAATTGGGTGGAAGAGATTAGCTATGCTGATTCAATGATTGATAACGACTTGTATAGAGCGATGTTGATAATTCCGTTGAATGGGTGAAGGTGTTCCCGTTGAAGCTTCCATTAAGGCTGGTGTGTGTGGTCCCACAATGCTGAGCACCGGTTGGAAAACTGCTAATTCCTGGGTTGGTTTTATCGTCAATGTGCCTTTGCTAAAACTGTTGATCCTGTAATATATTGATATGTCTGAGTTTGAAAATGGTAACACCAGACTGGAACTATGAAACTCAGCAGCAATCCATATACAGAAAGAGTTGGAAGAATTTGAACCAGCCCTAAGAAAACCTAAAATGGCAGGACCAGACAGGCAGATAGCATCCTGCCTCAGTGTATCTAAACCGCAGTCAATTTGCGATCGTGTAGTTGACGATAAAAGCAATGTACTAGCAGACCTCGGACGAAATGAGGGGTACACAGAAGATGACGTGACTTGGAGAGCTAGTGCAAGTGAAAAAAGGCACCTTCTCCAACTGTCAATCGGGTCATCACAGACTTCTCCTTCTTTCACCGCCTTGAAGAGGTCAGTCTCATCCGCATCTCTCCACCAACCTTCGCGACAGATGTGGAAGACACAAGAGAACACACCTGTTCGGAAGAGAAGACGATAAACCCGAAGCTCCTACCTTTCTGAATCAAGAGAAGCCTCCGCTATCCAATCCGAACGATCGACCCAAGCTCAACTTCGCCAACCATCAAAATGGCATCGTCCGATATGACCACAAGCGGAATCGGTTCAGCCTGGAAGATCATCCCAGGCCTCAGCTCCCGAGACATCACAGCGACGGTGAAGTTCTACACCGAGAAACTAGGCTTCGACCTGGGCGGCGTAGAGGCCGACGAGGCAGGGCGACCCTACTTCTGCTCCGTCGCCACGGGGAATAGGGCGGCGGCCAACATCTACATATTTCGGCACGACGGTGATGAGGGGAGCTTCGCGCCTGGAAGGTGCCATATTGCGCTTGGGACGGAAGGGCTGGACGACTTTCACGCGGCGATTGTGAAGAGGGGCTCGGTCGAGGTTGTGGAAGCGATTTGGGACACGCCATGGGGATACCGGCAGTTTGCAATCAAGGATTTGGATGGGAACCTGTTGACGTTTTTCAAGTTCTTGGAAGGGGGGAATCCGGGGACGGAGTGAAGCTCTCACGGCAGAAGATGAGGCTCGAGTTGGGATCTCAATATTATGAGAGGGGAAGAGTTCGACGCCGTTTGCCGTCTTTGCCGATTTGCCTATGAAGAAGTACGCTTGCGAAAAGATGCAACAAAAATTAGAGAGAATGGTATCCCGATTATTGGCCCGGGGTAAGATGGTGATCTGGCGTCATGTGGGAATCAGGCGGTGGGAAAAGGTCAACCTGTCCCGTGAGGCCGTGGTAGAACTGTGGCTCAAAGTCGGGAACCCAACACCCAAAGAGGTTCATCACATCCGTCCCCATGACAGTGTTTGGGGGCATGGGGAGGCCTTCGATATCCATCGGCCCAGGGAAGCCAGCTTGCCCGGACTCGGCGGCAAGACTCATCTGTGGTTTACTTTGTCAGCATCAAATCGATAACAGGGGAATCCAGGAGTCCACCGTACATCTGAGAAGTCCCCAGCGACATCCATGGCCGATATGTCTTGCATGCCGTCGTGAGGCAGCGACCAATGCGGCTGCGAGAAGAAACCCTGCGACACACCCGGGGCAGACTGCGGAGTAACCGCCTCGCTGGTGCCTCCTGGGCTCCGGCCGGATACTTGGTTGACGTAGGCCCGGGCAATCTGGGTGAACTCCCCGATGAGGGAGCCTGGGATCTTGCCATTGGACATTTGCTCCAACCGGCTGGTGTGTCTGACTGCCAGGTCTAGCAGGGCGAGGTTGGAAGCGGTCTGCGGCTCGAGGGGGTAATGGATGACCAGGTCGAATATGACGAAGAAGCCTGCCATGGGAATTCCCGCGAGCATCCTGTGCGGTAGGGTGAGATTTTCTTCTCATAGATATTAAGATATACACATAGAGAGGTTACGTACCACATTGGGGTGTACGGGGCCACATCAACCAGAGAAGTCATCTCAAGCAACGCCCGGGACGTCTCCTCAACCGTCTTCAGCGCAGCCTCCCGCCGACGCCGGTTCGAGGCAGGTAGGTGCCTCAGCGCCATGCGCGAGATAGTCTGGAGGAAGCTGTTGTAGCAGAAGTGGGTGACGAGCGCAAGGACGTGGGAGCCTGGGTCGCGAATCAGGGCCTGAGGCCCGACGAGGCCGGCGGGACGGAAGCCGTTGTCCGGGATCGCGGCACGCCACTCCTCAAGCTCCTCGGCGAGTTGGTCTATGATATCGAGGAAGTACTCGTCCGGGTGCTCTGAGACGCCGACGGAGAAGAGCGAGGTGTAGGCGCGGGAGAGGAGGCGGGCGTGGCGGACGAAGGTTAGCAGCCAGTTCAGTCCGCCAAAGTTGGATTCTGGGGTGTAGGGGATTGGGCAGGAGATGTCGCAGTCAGAGAAGCCCTGCTCGGGGTTAGTGAAGAAAACGAAGCTGAGTGTTCATGGCTAGAAGTTTGGAAGATTTAAGAGAGGTCGATGTGTCAACGAAGAAGACTCACAGAACTCTTCCCGTGATGGAAGCTTGTGATCTTTTCCAACGAGTACAGCACCCAGAACGTTCTCCTATACGACTGAGTCGCGTACTCGTTGAACCTAGCATCCGCCAAGTTCTTGGCCCTCCGCACCGCCTCCGACATGATGACCTGCTCGAGGCCGATGCCGCTCATCCCGAGCGAGTAGATTGTCATCGCCGTGAGCGCCTGTAGCGTTGTAAGCGAGTCCGGGAGCAGCATCAGGTTGGTGAAGTTGGCGAGCGCGACGGAGAAGAGGCCCCACGACTCCGAGTCGTCCGGTTGGAAGCTCCCGCCACCGTAATACTGGCTGCCGAGAGCGAGGACTGTGTGGTAGAGCGAGGTCCATGATTTGCTCCTGGGAAGAACGTGGGGCTGGTCCTGGCTGGCTGCGGTGGCCTCGAAGGCGGCGCGGTCGAGGAATGGGAAGCGAGGGTGGACGTTTTCAAAGTATACTACTCAAAGTTAGAACATGGCCTGACTGAGTGAAAGTTTGGGGATGGAACTCAGTTGCCAGACATCTTATCAACTTGGTCAACCGCTCCTTGTCTTGTAGACAGGCCGGCGGCTTAGTCTTGTGTGAGGATAGGTCTGAGGTGAATCTGACCACGGTCCGGAGGTGCTGCTGAACGGTAAAGGCTATGCGATTCACGAGGTCTCTCACCCTGTCGTGGCCAAGGCAATCGGACAGGGATTTGAGTCTGTTCTCGGAGAAGAAGGTGATGCTGTTCTCGCCACCTGTCGGTACTGCCATGAGCATGAGTCGAACCCCCAACCGAATTGCTTATACCGGCTAAGGCCCGGGGATAATGGACAAGACTCACCGAATAAGCCGTGCCCCTTGTTGTTGTGACCATCATGTCAGAAACGAACGGGTTGAGGATAAGTGGAGCAGAACTTACACGAACATACTTCGAACTGTTATTTGTGTGTCTGGATGAGGCCATGGTCTCCTCGGCCCGCTCCAGAACACGGTCAACGTAGAGCTCCGGTATGCGGTACGGGCCGGTCCGTCCCACCGCCTCGGAGGAAGGACTGGGCCCCACATCCGAGGCCGAGAGTCGGGCTGGCTTCGGAGGGGACGGCGGAGTCGCGAAGTCGAGAACGGAGACGGTGCAAGCCTGCGAGCCGTCGGCCAAGGGATTCCCTGCATCGGGGCCGTTGTTGTTCATGAACTGCCTGACCACTGGAGACCACATTATGGGTTAATGCAAGGGGTCAACCAAGGGAACTGCTTGTGGCGGAGAGCTCCAGGGGGGGCCAAGATCCACGGTGAGGTACTTTCAGGGGGGCTTTATGACATACCGTTCGGTTTCCGACCCAGTTTTCTCACGCTGAAGACGCACTCGCTCCTCCGTCGCTGTGATTCGGGGTCCGTCGCGTTAGCAAGCCCGAGGCCAGAACGAGCCGAAGCGCCACACTTGGTAGGCCTTCGGTTCAGGGGGAGGGGAGGGGATAGAGCTTGGTTACCGTGCAGTTGGTACAGGGGGCAGGAGATCCTGTTCTCCCGATTCGGGGTCAGCGTATTGTGGTTCCTCTGGAGGTTGCAGGTGTGTATTCGTGTTCGTTAAGCGTTTGTGCCAGTGTAACAGTGTCTGCGAGTGTGTGCCTGTGGTCGAGGAAAAGCTTACCAGAACAGCGAACTTTGCGAGTGGTACAAGCATCGCAGGACTTGTGCGTCCTCCAGTTGGAGGACACGGAGGAGGATGTGTCGCTCGCCATCAATACCCTTGGCGTTGGCTTGTTTTCTCTCTTTCCCCACGTAACACCGATTGGGACGAACAGTTGGACCGTTTGTTATTTGAATCACAAGAAAATGCCGAGATGTCGGAGTGTAGGCAAGAGACAGGCGATGTGGCGGGATATTCATGTGGCTTCAGAAAAGGAGAGGGAGAGGGAAGAGAGGAGGAGAGGAAGCCGGGGGGGAGGGGCCGCGCACGTTCGGGCTCGGCCTCGGGTCCGATTTTCCCGATTGGGTAATTTGATGCCGAGGTCTTCGGGGCCTCCATCTCAGACTCGCCGAGAGGTCGAGACTTTGAGAGACGCTTGCCTTTGCATTCACGACGCGGAGTCAAAGATTAAGCGTATTGTTTACCAGGTAGAATTGGATTACACTCGACACGTCCCTGGTAACTCAGCCTCAGTCGCGCAACATGGCGTCATCCCGCCGGTGTTCATCGCAACCCTAACCCAGCACACAATCAACACCCACTACCCCGTCCGTCCGTCTCCCCAGCCAGCTTGAAAGTCCGTCACTCTCTACCTCGTACCGACCGCACCGGCACTTGACTACACTGGGTGGTGCGAGACGGTCCACTCAGTCTGCACCGCGATCGCCGTCCGCTTCCGCCCGAGCAGCGGGTCCGGCGTCAGCGGCACCTCGGAGCGGTCCCTTCTGCCGGGACCGCCACGCTCCGCCGCGTGCTGCCAGTTGGACGCGATCTTTCAACTGTAGTGAACCTTCTCGTCGTCCATCAGGTAGATCTCATCCGTCGCCGTCGTGCCCGAGGCACTCGGCTGCGACCTCTCGGACTGGAGGTTTGCCCCCCTTTCGCACAACTGGTCGGCGGCTTCGTCGGTGCCCAATGTTATCCGGAGGTCCTTGAAGGTACGGGGGCAATGCTGGAGGACTGGCACGCTGACCCATACTATGGCGACCATTGGTTCGAGAGACCACCAGAGCAAGGCCCAGTCCACAGTTTCGGCTGCCCTGGCGGGGTTGACGGTTGCGAGTCCCAAGATGCGGAAGATGGAAAGGAAGATGACCCTAAAGACTGTGAGGAAGGCTTCAAAGAGGGAGAGTATGTGAAGGACTTACATCAGGCTGACAATGCAGCCCATAATGATCCCGACTTTGCAAAGATGCCGCATGCGCGCCCAGGCTGGAATGATCGCAAACAGAGGCATCAACAGGATCGCCACCCACTGGAAGAGGTCATAAGCGCTTATTGTGAGGTCCGAAATGACCCTCCTGGAGCACAGACTTCCTACTGATGGGTCGTATGCCGCAATGAATGGACGGCAGACCACCGCGACGCCAAGAAGATCCACGGTCGTCATACACAAGTTGTAGATGAAGACACGCGCTATGTTTCTGATGACCCCGTTCGCGTAGTTACGGAGGTACGTGACCAAGGCGCTGATCTGGATTGTCCTGACGCAGGTAATGAACAAAAGCTCGTACGCCATGGAGACCCTGAGGACGGTGACGGTGTTGAAAAGGGACTCTCTGGTAGCCTCTGGGTCCCAGATTCCCAATCCTTTGGGATGCATTAGTCGTGCCGCTTCTGGAATCATGGTAGGATCGACCCACAAAAGCATTCAAGCGCGAGCAATCCGACAAGCTGAACCATCGCAAAAAGGACGAGATAGTCGTCCCACCACAATCCAGTCTTCGAAGCGGAGCGAACGTGGAGGCGGAGGCCCACCACAAACAGAAGGAGCAATGCGATGATGGGGTTCTCGATGAGAAGGAGTATGGTGCCGCTGTCCATCGGAAAGCCGACGTCCTGATCATGGTTGGCCATGCTGCCGCTTACGTTTCCCACTTCCATTTTGACGAGTTGCTGTTCGAGAAGACGAGCCCCAAGAGTCCTCGAGAAATAGTCAAGTTGATAGTCAGAGACTGACAAGGAGCTACTGAAGTTGAAGAATCTCACACCAAAATGGCCTTTCCCCCCTCTATTGTCACGGTCTACGGACCGATATGAGGCTTCGGTTGTACCCTCAGCCATGGAAAGCTATGGAAAGCTATGGAAGGTCATGGAAGGTCATGGAAGCTTGCTTACGTCCATGCAACAGAAGGTTCTGGAATGAAGCACAACGTCTATATAAGGAAGACAGCACACCAGCGTGCAACCTGTATATAGTTCTCTCTTCAGCTTGGAATGCTCGTAGCAGTAGGCTAGATCAATGGCATCGACCTTGTCCTAGACCCTTACATCTATGTCCATTGTGTTGGGCACGGAAGGCGTTGTTGATTCTCGGTTTCTTATTTTGTTGGCCCGGCATAGTTTGTGTTTGCATACAAATCAGGTAGACTCCGCATCGGTCGCTGCAAGGCTTACTCGACGGGTCGGGAAAGGTTCCACGGCTGAGGCCATCCAAATCGTCCGTATGCGGGAATGCGGTGCAGTGGCTGAGTTATGGTTAGACGCGGGCTCCGCGATCTGTCGGGCCGATGCAGTCGGGAAGACTACCAGGTGTTGTTCGGAGGGTTTTGGTGATCGCAGACCTGGGCGAGATGCGATGCTACTTTGTCCCAACTGATGGACTTGATGCACGATGCTATAGCTTACCCGGCCTAGATGGAGCGGGGTTGCCGTCATAGGGAATCCTGACTCTCGCTGCGTGATATTGAAGTGTTGATGGACGTCGAATGTGCCTGAATTTGAGTTGCGGAGAGACTCAATTATGGCTGCGCTAGGCATGTGTAGTCAGTCCCCCACAAACTCAACTCAAACATTTTCATTTTTCAGAGCACGAATATTTTACAAGGGGTTACAAAGTAGTAGATCTTTTCCTTGAGTTTGTCAAAAAGAAACATGCAGGTGGCTCAAATGGGACGTTTGTAAATAGGTCTGTTCCGGGGCGACCGACCCGGTGATTGCCCCTTTGCGATGCAGACAAGACTTCGCGTTCGAGAAGAGCTTCTCGTTGGACTGGGGCTATCACGTTAGTATAGCATCGCCGGAATACCACGACCCGTTGCCAGAGAAGACATGGGGTTGGGCAAGGAACAAACTTTCCAGTCGTGGCAAAGCATTTGTCGCAAGCCTTCCCGCGGCAAATTTCACAGCTCAGGCACCGCCTCGTCGTTAGCCTAAGGTTATTTATCCGAATACGCCCCGTTATACTGTCCTATATTCAAATCATCAGGTATCGGCCTGATAGCCGTGTCGTTGAACTGGGACCCAAGCCCGAGGACTTCAGTATCTGTGTTCTCATCCTGTGATGCACTGCCGGTAGGTGACAGCCTGGAAGGCTCTTCAGAATTGCTGGCGTTCGAGACGAATGTTGTCTCTGTCGATAGTCCAGGGTTCTTTCCCAATACAATCTTAGGCAAAAGGGTTACCAAGTCACCCGCCGCGGGCGTCTGACACGCCAAGGTTAGAGGTCATTTGATACAGAGCAGCAAATCCTAGAACGAGAATGGAAGCGTACCGTCGGTGGTGCCGTATCAGAGGATAAGAATCTCTGCGGGTTACGCGCACCGAGAACGCCCGTTGTGGCGCAAAGCGTAGAATCGACGCATTTCTGGAAGAGACTGTTGACCTCTGTGCTGACCTGCTCGCATGTCCACCGGTCACTGGGTTTCGTGACCAGCATCTTGAACAGAATGAGATCCAAGAATACATGCAATGGCTCTGTGCAGTGCTTTTGGCTGTGAAGTTTGTCGATCCACTGCCCATCGATTAGCATTCAGTTGGACGAGCAGAACAGTCAAAAGTGACAACATGTGAATAATAACTCATAGGACGCACCTTGACAACAGAATCTTTAACCTTTGCATCAGGGACCCGTTCGGTCCCTGTGTGACGTTGGTAGACGATATAAAATGTGTCTTCCGGGGCTCGTTTCCCCTGCTGTCTTTCCTCATTCAAACGATGACCGGTGAAGGTGTGGTGTGTTTCCGCGTAGCCAAGTAGAAACCAGGAGACGAACTCCAAGTAAACACAGCCCAATGACCATATGTCGTAACGTGGTGATATCTCGGATTTGAGGTCCATTTCTGGCGGCCTGTGAGTTCCACTACAGCCGGTGACGGCGTCGTTTGCCACCTTTGACCGAGAATGTGCCGTGTTGAAGCTGGTGAGCCCGAAATCGGCAATGACTAAGTAGTTATCGTTGCCGTCATGTTTCTCGAACCACAAAATGTTCTCAGGCTTGATGTCCCCGTGCCTCCCGTAATCCTTCTGGCCAAGAATCGAATTAAGGTCGCCGAGGTCCGGAATGTTATTTCCAGGGCCCGACATACTGCTGAAGTGATGAATCTTCCGGAGCGCTCTCAGAAGCCCTCGGCACTGGGTGAAAAACCACTTCGTGTCGTTGCTCCTACTTGGATTGAATACGCCTGTGTTTTTCTTCCAAAACTTTTGTAGGTTTCCATCTGCCCAAGGGAAGACGAGGAAGTAGCGATCGCCGTGTCGGTAGGTAAGCTGCAACTGGATCAAATGATCCGGAGAACGGCCATTTCTGCCCACCCCAATTTTTTCGAACAGTTCGACTTCCCGACGATATGCCGCTTCGTTGTTCGGGTGGAGCTCCTTGACTGCAAAATACTTCCCGGCTCCCCGCTGGGCCTGATATACACTGTCAGCATTTATCGGAGTTTGTCCGTTGAGAATACTCACCTGTTGTCTTTTGCCATGGCTGTAATGAGAGCCGTGAATCTCCACCTGCGTAACGCTGCTGTAGCCACCCACGTAAGTCTGACGGTGTACTAGGTAAGGCAATATTGCGCCTCTTTCCAGCTGATAGAAACAAACCCTGTCACCTGGTAGCTCGAAGAACGGAGCGCAAAAGCTCTCTTGCCGGTGGGCAAAGTCTTCCTTGTTCTTGCTAGTCCAAGTATTCAACTTGGAAAGAGGTTTAGCATCCCTGTTGTAAAACTCAAGAACGTGTCTGGGGCGTTCGACTCTTCTGACGCCTAACGGGAGGTCGCTATCCTCGACGTTGTCGCCGATGAAGTCCTCGATCAAAACAATCTTTTCCATCATGATGAGGGTGGCAAATATTCTGCGCCTTAGAGGCCCCTGTTTCTCGCGCGTTTCGCTGTCGTTCGACTTTCCCATGATTTGCTCGACAAGATATGGAATATTTCGGTGTTTCCGGAGAGGAAAGGCTTTTCGTAGAAGGCTCGTAACGTCACGGCGATTTATGAGAATTTTGAGCTCATCGTGTGGAAGGAAATCTTTCTCGAACATTGCGGATGTGACAGACTTTCGTCTGATCAAGTCGGCGATTTCCTCTACGTCCATCGGCTTTTCGGGCGTGTTGGACGAGCGGGCCTTCGAGTCACGGGTCGTAGTTGCCCGCTGATCTTGAGAAGTGCCACGAACACTGAGCGGGCGAACCGCCTTTGAAGTCGAGGCAGCCAGACGGTCGATCTGGTCTCCAGCGACGACTCCATCATCTGAGTCAATAGCTTCCTGTGTGATCAACGCTGAGTGGCCCCTGTCCTCCACAGTGAAAATGCTGACACGACTTTCGGAGTACACACTCTCCGAATGTTTGTGACGCAATGGAATATCGGCTTTGTAGAACGAATCGGCAAGGATACCGCTGCGGGACGGGGCATCCGTTGACTACGGAGTTTCGACTTCGTCAGCTGCATCGATGGCTTTGACAGAATGGTAATTGCCTTCTTCGGGTAAACATACTCGATGGATCTGATTCGTCGGGCCTGCCATGTCAACGGCTTGGATGTGGAATTTGCTTTCAGATCCGGACGGCGAGGCAAACAAAGAATTTCCGACGAAAGGCAGAATGGCGGTTTTCCTCGAGGGGTTTCTTTCACTGAGAGTGGAGTTTCGGTCTGCGCAGACCACATCATCGAAAGCGTCGTGAAAGAGAAATATACAAACTCGGCCGACCAAATCCAAGGTTACACCTACACCGTATTTTGTCCTGCGAAGGGAGTGCTAGGTATCCCGCAGCCTGCTTTTGCATCACGAAATTCGCTGCCATGATTGGCGGTATGTTGCTGTCGATCCACCACCAACACAGTTTCGTGCAGGACATCGTGGCTGAGCTTCGGTGTCACCCCCTGCCAGCCGAACGCGCTCACGATGACACAGCCTGAGTGGTGTATTGGGGTCTAGATGTCGCTTGGCATGCATTGAAATGGTTCCAAATGGAGGCACAGGCTGCAGCCTGATTGCCAGATGACCAGGATAGAAATATCCACTCGCGGAATTAGGGTGGTCAGCTCTCCCTGAAGGCGGCGGACTGGATTTGGCCGCCTTTGTGTAACAACTGACTGTCTTGCATGCCAACAGGTAGGCTACATCACTTTTTTCCATTTGGCGCCACTCAGGCTACCCCTTCGTCAGTCATGCAGTCAGCTGGGCATACTAAGGTCGACATATCAATGTGGGCGTGGCCTGTCGCGGGTTCCGCGACCTTCACCTCGCTCCCGTATCTGTCCATTTCACGCAGCAAGATTATCTCCCACAGTCCTTCCCATCGTACGCACCTGAAAGCAACATCATGGCCGTAATCAGCCAAGAATCAGATCACAGTTCGGTCGAAAGTTTCGAGAACAGTCAGGATATCCTAGAATACAAAGTGCACTCTAATCTCGTGAGCTCCTCGCACCTGGTGCGAGTTCTCGAAAACCGGTTGCCAGCAAACAGCTTTACCTTGGAAATGCGACATAGCGTTTACATCATCCGGGTCAAGAAGTCCTGCGTAACAAGAAGCCGGAAAACTTGAGATGGCCTGTCGAATGGTACGTGAGCTCTCATGCCATGGCCTGAGAAGAGTCGAAAGTCGGTATCTTCGTGCCTAACCACGCGGATACAGCTTGGAATTGGTATACATCAATGTTGGGAGTCTTACTGTCAGTTGAATCACACGCAAGGAGGGTAGGATGGGACATTTGCAGCGAAGGGAATCCATCACGCCAAATTGCCAAACATCTCATTCGCAACCCACCAAGAAGCAGTGCACACGCTCACCGCTACCTCGAGAAACGGCTCTTCGGAATCGCACCAATGGGAAGGTGGAACTGGATTGTGCGGGTTCAGTCACTTACATCTTGGCTACTTTGTTTTGTTTTTTTAGAGCTGGTGGGAATGCAAACTGTTCTTGGTAAATAGACTAAAGATTTCAAATCCCCCTACTGTATGACAACGTCGACCGCATCATCGTAAGCTATATGACCGAAAAGAACCGTGCCCACACCTGCTCTGGTGTATCTTCCGGGCTCCCCGGATTTCGCGGGAGAAATGGCAAGGACGTAATGTTCTGCTTGTCTCGAAGAGTCCTCGGGCTTTTCCACCCCAACAACAACACACCGCAGGTCGTCTGAAAAGCCCATTCCCTCTCGGTCGAATTTCACCCTTTTCATCAGCTCCACGCGATTCATTGTGAACTTTCTTGCGATGGCATGTATCACTTGGTCACCACCCTGTTGGCCAACTTTCCAGTGCTGCTTGTGCCCACTTTCGCTGATGAATGGAGATACGATGTCGTTTGTCCAGTCGACGCGATCGAACGGTGCTTCGACGTAAGAGATGCGGCCACTGTATGTCATCCAAGACCAAGAGGGAACTTGTCTATCCTTCTGGTATGGAATTGGTTCAAACGCTGCGTCATCTCGCTGCCAAAGAAGGCTTCGCTGCAGGTATGCATTGAAGACTCCGAACCCGCCCTTTGTGCCAAAGGTTTTGACTAGTCTCTCTTCGAGACCCTTGATCGCGACGGATCGATCAGTCTTCTTGGTAAAGCCGAGGCCCGAGTATTTCTTGTACAGGCTCTGAAACAGAACTATTCTGGCGCCTTTGAAATAGTGAAGAGCCGAGTTGGGGAAGTTAGAGTCGCCCAGGAAGGCGGCCTTCGGGCTGTGAAAAACCCCGGTCAATGGTTGATCAAATGTAAACAATGGGTACTTCGAACATACTTAGCAAGCTTCATCAAGCTTTCACAGTGAATACCGTGACCACACTCCCAGTAAACTTGAGATGAGGTAAAGTGAAGAGTCCGACGCGACAGTGCGCGTTCTTGCAGGACCCATCCTCGTTTGTTCAGGACCGCCTCTTCGACATCCGCATGGAACTTGTCGATTGATTTGCAGATAAAGGCAGTATCGCTCGACGGGGCTGTGATGGCGACGTATGGGCGCAACTCCCTTTCGGGAAACAAGAACCCCTCATCGGATGACGATGCGGAGGTGGCTGCGATGGTGCAGGCGGCATGGCTGAATACTTGCTCCATGCGGACGGCTTCACGTTCCCAGTCAGCCAAATCGTCCTGGATAATACACAGTGAGTCAATCCAGAGATAACGAAATCCAAGCGCTCTTGTAACTGTGATTGCGTGCTGAAAACTTGCGGGGAGACTGTCGAAGTCAATGTCTTGCTTGAACGCCGCGATGTTGCGCGTCAAAGTTCGGAACCCAGCACCGTTGCCCCAACAGTGACTCAGAGCAATGTATTGCTCTTTTGGAACATCTTCTCCTTCTCGGAGGCAAACAGAAGGATCCTTGTTGGTGCCGACGTCGAGAACTCGAGTAGGCAACTCGACTCTGGTGTTGGAGAAGTGATTGTGTTGTTCGTCGCATTGACGCAGCCATGCCCTGAATAGGGCGAACTGAAACTCCTTGCCTGGTTCTGGAAGCTGGGGGTATCCGAGCTGGGCAAATGAGGGCGTTGAGTTACGGGCTGGATGGCGAGTCAGAGAAGGCAAATTTGACCGATTGCCTGGGTTTTGAAAGGTCGGCTGGCTTACCTGCACGTGGGTCCACGTATATAGATAGGACAGTTGGTCCGTCCGGTTCTATTCTGAAGGTTGAGTCGACCCGTCGGATCTTGAACTCCTCGTCGCGTTCGAGACCGGCGGCATTTGCGGCATCGCACATTAGTTGGCAAAACGAGCAGCCGCCGGAACCGGCCATAAGATCGCCAACCTTTCGACAGATTATGCATGCTGCAGTCCAGATGTCAATGCTACGGCAGTCATTGCATAGCTCTGGTTCTGGTCTCAAAGTTGGACCAAGATGGCCAGGAACCATGTCGAATAGTTTCCGCGCGAAATCGTTGTCGCTGCAGGATTCCCATCGATCATTCAGTTTCTGGGCTTGTATCACCTAGAAAGCCTGGTCAGTCGGCGGGTGGGGGAAGACGATGTATTTGATAGTTATTAGTTATTGATCTTGGGGCTCATACATTGTACTCATCCGGAGATATTCTGATCGTCGTTTCCTCTATACTCTGTGGCGCTGACGCAGAAGGTTCTTCAGTGGCCCTTGGAATTCGTGAAGGACCAGCTGGGGCGCGGATTCCAGGAACTTGAAGATGGGTGTTCGCCTGCGTGGCAGGTCTGGGATTTGACTCGGGGAGAGGAGGGACAGGTATCGGTGACCCGGCGATTCGGCTGGGCAGATCAGGGTCCCTGAGAAACTCTCTCTCCGTGTCGCCTCTTGTGCAGATTTCCTGAAACTTCCTTTCGATGTCAACAACCTGGGAGCGTTTGTCCACCTCTGGTACGAGCATCTCCTTGTCGACCAGCTTCAGACAAGCTGTTAAAGCCGTGTCTTCTTTGAGAAGCTCGAACATCTTTGAGATCCAAAATCTCACCTCCGAATGCTGATGATAGTCACCGTCCTTTTTCTCCCAAAACTGCTGCTCGACGCTGGTTCTGATGAACGTGTCCAGCACATTTGGGCCGTACGTAGCCCAGATCAGGAACTCGAGGAAGACGCATCCGAGGGACCAAACATCGTACACACGAGATAATCGCTCGTCTCTTCCCATCTCTGGAGGCTCATAACGTACGGTTCCCGTGTTGGCGTTCGTTGCCGACTTCCGCTGCTGGGTCGTGTCGACGTGGAACCTGGCGAGACCGACATCTGCAATGCGAAGAATCCCCCATGACTCGCTCTCTTCGAAAAGAAGGATGTTTTCTGGCTTGAGGTCAGTGTGTCGGCAATTCTTATCGTGTAGAGCCCTGGTTGCGCTGCAGATACCACAGAGCTGTTTCAAGACCCATCTCATGAGTTCGGGATCCTCGGTCGGACGTAAGTCTGGTCGTCTCCAGAACTCCTTCAGATTTCCCCCTCCTGCCCACGGGAACAAAAACCCACGAAGTTGGTCATTCCTCTTGTATGCTGCCAAGGGAGTGATCAGATGATCGTGCCTCAGTTCGCGTATAATGCGGAGAGAATCGGCTTCTTTCTGGTAATAATCATCCATACCAGGTCGCATCTCTTTTAAGGCTATCCGCTTCGTATTCCCCTGGAATTGAGTCTTGTTAAAAAGCCTTCGGATTGTCTGCAGATGAATGAAAATACCTCATCGAGTACCCTTTGATGCGCATCGTGTAATATAACCTCGAACACAGTGCTGAAGTGACCACCTTTTTCGTGCCCAATCCGGCGCAGTATAGGTAGCGGACAATGATGGCCCAGAGTGTAATCGAATTTCTTCGGAGTGAACACTGGAGCAAGAAAGCGCCATTGTTTACCGTCGAAGTCTTCCAGGTTCTTTGCCTTCCACGCACTGAAGACGTCCCAAAATTGGTTTGAGTCCTGTGATCTGACATTGTAGCGATACTTCTCTGTTATAGCCGTGTTCTTCTCGATTGCAATGGGCAAATGCTTGTCTCGAAACCCGGCATCTCGAAACGTCCTCAATTCTTCAAGCTCCTCGCAAAAAGAAAGAAGCAGGAACAATTTCTTCGCCGGTTCGGCCGGATTGGTGACGTATTCCACGAGAGATTCCAATGAGGCATCGTCTGGTGTTACCTTCAGACCAGCCTTGAGATGGATCCTAACGATTTGCGGTGACGCGAGCTCGTCGATTGCGCTTTCTGGAAGGAATTCCTTGCCGTCGTAACTCGTTTCCAAGTTGTCTCTGATTCTGTCCTCGAGAGGCTGTCTCGTGACATCCGGATCCTGGATGCTTTGTTGCCGCACTCGACTAACTTCCTCCATAATTGGTGAAGCCAATGTCTCAGCGACTAGACTTCCGACTGACGTTCTTGAAGAGGCGGTATCGTCAATGATCTCCTGCGGAACAACGCCGGATTGGACTTCTACATTAGTATGAGCTTTGACTGGATAGCAACATAAAATCAGTCTTCGAAACCAACGCAAGCCTGTGAAATCAAAGTCATATGTAGGGATGCAAAATGATTCTTGCTGACTCACTGGCCTCATGTGGCTCTGATATCTCGTTCTGATGCCCGCCAGAGTGAGGTTGAGCCGCAGGTTTCTGTCAATGCGGAAGAATGAGGGTTAGCGGAGACTGCAGGGCCTAGATTTCGGGGTCATAACAAACCCTGGACAAGGCTGGAACGCAACAAGAAAACAACATTGCGCAAGAATAGCTCTGCTTTCTGTCGAATAGCTGTCTGCATGAAAGAGAAGGGAAACGAGGTGAACAGTCGTCGGGGGGCGAGGGAAACCCCCAAAACTCGGCAATCTCAAGAACAAGTACCCAGTGACCATGCAGGGCTGAGCTCATTGCCTACCAGTTTCGGGATATTTGGCGAGTCACTGCGCATACATGAGAGGCACTTGATGATAACATGTCTCAGCCCGCGGGCTTGCACCATGCATTGTGAGTGGCTCAGGACGAGGGGGTATGCCCAGGTACAATTAACTTCTCGCGGAGCCTGGTAAACCACACCAACCTAGAGCCTGGAAACCGCTGAGGGATGTGTGTGATGCTGTGGAACATGGACGCAATTCTTGGTGGTGGGGAGGACGTCTTGAAGTGGTTGGCCAGCCTTGCCATGACTTGCTTCGCCAAGAGCGATATGCATGCGCAAATGCAGTGATAGCTGGGGTCTGGAATGATGTGGAGGCCGAAGGTGAGGAGTCTGAACCAAGAATAGGCCGGAAGCCGAAGAGGCAAGCTCCTTTGGCCATGTTCCACTTTGGCGATCAGTCAATTTCACACACAAGTTACCACACAGCCAACCAGGTGTGATGCACGTTTTTCGGCGCCATTTCAGCCCTCACTTCCATCCAGATGCTGCGACGTCTAAGGATAAATCTTCGGGTGGCTCAGACAAGAAAGATACTTGGGCTCTCGACGGCCATGCTCCATCATTACTTCCGCAAGTTCGGTATCGGCTGGCCGATTCCCCACTCTGGGTAGAATACTTTCGGGCTGGTTACCACAAAGGTCTGCTGATTGGAATTGATTCTCTGCAGGTGCCTTCAGCGCACCGCGTAGATGCAAAGTCTCGCCAAGCTTGGTGTCGGTGTGACGGGAAATACTCGAAGCGGTCAGGCTCTTGAGCGCTTTGCAGAATCCTTGCGAGACTCTGAGGGCCACTCCTTTACTAGCCAAGAAAAAATGGCATTCTTCCAGTGACAAACCCAGCTGCTTCCATGATGTGAAATTGTGGCGAAATGTCTCGATACGGCGTCCAAATATCGCGGACGCTCCGTACATGCGGTGTATACACTTGGAAAGGGCCAAGTGTTTCCAAAGTGCTGTTCTCCGGCCTGGGAATGAGCTAAATTCCTGAATCTTTAGAATCTTGTTAGAAAAAGAATGCCTGAGAGTGTTGATCAGAAACTTCAGCATGAAAACGACAACATGTAGCAACAAGCTTTTACGCGGAGGAAAAGAGCTGCTCTCGTAAAGGCCTCGTCGATGTAGCTTGTCGAATTTTTGTGGAATTTCCATCACTTCGCTGTGAATGCAGTCAACGTACGGGAGTAGGTCAACTCCTCGGTGAAGACCTAGCATGTCCCACGTCTAGAGTTCATCACCCAAGACCAGGAACTCAAAAGGAACAGTTTCACCCCTTGAACTTGCGGTATTCCAGTCCGTTCTTGACCTGAGACTTGCAGGCTGGCTTCGTGGGTTTGAGATCTTGAAATAGAGCGTCTCGTTTCATACTGTCGGAATATTAGGTAGAAGGAATGCCCATGGCTAACTCCTATGGCCTACAGTAGCCGTGGGCTACTGTGGCTCATGGCACCATGGCGCCCGAGATGGGGAGCCCTCATTGTCAATCCATGGAGGATGGCGTAAGGTCTTATCGATAACGCGATACGACCGATAACAGCTCGGATATTATCCTCCTCCACGGATCGGGCTCCGCCTCCCAACCTTCCTACCTACAAGCAACCCTCGAGATCTAATACGAAACTACGTGTTTTGCTTCACTTACAAACCTCTCGTGCGAGATGTGTTTACCCCTGGTAAACCAACACATACTTTATGAACGAACCTAGACGTATCAACGCAGCTATCGTCGACTTCTAATCCAGGTGGAAAAGCTGGACTTGACCTGAAGACTGCATCAAGCACATCATGCAGGACGATGGTCTTTCCGTATGCTGACAGAGTTGACTTAATCTTCCACGGTACGCTCTTAAGACTTTCCTCCTCCACGGAAATAGCTGTCCGTGATGCTGAGACGCCCGCGTGAGTTGAATCTGATATTATTGGGTCGCCAAGATCTCATGCCTCTGCAAGATGTCAGCCATCGGACATGACCTCCGACGAAGGGCGGCAAATTACACTAGCAACCTCCCCACCTCTACCATCTTCAACCTCATAATCGCACCGATGCTTAAGGCGCAACTGATAGTGGAGACCTCATAGTTGGGCATTTGCCTACGTTTCATAGGGCCGCGTCAACACCGGCTTCGCAGGATTCTCAAAATGGAAAGCAATCGTTACTGGACCAGCGTCTTAGTTGATGAGTAAGACGTCAGGTTGGAGGAGCCGGAGCATACGGGGGGCCCATGGATCGACGCAACGAACCCCTGAATAGACTGCCCCTCTGTCGTTCGACGCTAGCTAACAGAACAGGCTGCGCACCAATGAATCCAACAGCTCGTGGACTGTAAACCCCAAGTGGCTAGCTCCATGCAAGTCGTTCAAGATATGTGGCCTAGACGCGCCGGACTACTGCAGAACTCCGATGTCGTGGTAAGCAACATGTGGGGTTCGCAGAGACCTGCCCCATCCAGCTCTCCTCGAGATTGAGTAAATCAACTATTTATTCAGTTGAAGTCCCTTCCCTGCTCTATCAAAGTCAGCATGGTGTCAGAACTACTGATGGTCAATATGGTAGCTTCAGTGGACCTTGACACAACTTTTGACTATATCATTGTCGGTGGTGGAACAGCCGGCCTAGTTGTCGCGAACCGGCTGAGTGAGGATGCCGAGGTGCGCGTACTTGTCGTGGAGGCCGGCGGCGACCGGAGGGCCGACCCCCTGGTATTGACACCGGGGCTGGTAGCCGGCGTTTACGGCAAAGACGAGTATGACTGGAACTTCACCTCTGTTCCTCAGGTATGTTAATGTCTTCCAAAGGCGACCCAATACCCAGAGGTGCTAATATCTCATAGCCCGGCCTCAACAATCGCCGCATCAACCAGCCGCGAGGCAAGATGCTTGGCGGCAGTTCTGGCCTTAACTTCATGCTGATGTTATACCCGTCAAGGGGTGTCCTGGATGCCTGGGGCGAGCTTGGCAACGAAGGATGGACCTTCGACGACCTGGCGCCGTACTTCCGCAAGTTCGGCACCGACCATCCGCCTCCACAGTCTGCGAAGGACGTGGTCGGGCTGGACTACCACGACGACACGCTGGGTGGAGATGGGCCCTTGCAGGTTTCCTTCGGTGAGGGCTACAACCCATCGAACACTGCGTGGATGCGGACTTTCGCAAATCTCGGTCTCAGCGTGACTGGAGATCCTCGCAGTGGCAAGGCTTTTGGCGCTTTTCAGAACCCTTGCAGCATCGATCCCGAGACCAAGACGCGAAGCTACTCGGCCACCGCGTATTACGGGCCTGATGTCGCAAAGAGGTCCAATCTTGTCGTCTTGACCGAGTCCCTGGTCAAGAAGATCAACTTCGATACCGTCGACGGCGACGTCTCTGCGACAGGTGTACAGATCGTGACCCAGGATGGACAAGAGAAAACGATCAGCGCCAGAACGGAGGTGATACTGGCAGCAGGTGCTCTTCAGACACCTCAGCTTCTAGAGCTCTCCGGTGTAGGCGACAAGAACCTGCTCGAGAGCCTCGGCATTCCGGTCCTTGTTGACAACCCCAATGTTGGGGAGAACCTCCAAGATCACCCAATCGTTTGCCAAAGCTTTGAAGTCAACGATGGAGTCCCTTCCGCCGACGTCTTGCGAGACGGAAACATCCTGAATGCTGTCGTAGGCCAGTACCAAGCAACTCGCGAGGGTCCGTTGGGGCAGAGCACGATCAGCGCGGCTTACACGCCGTTGGCCGACATCAATGGCATCGTATCCGTGGATGAGAAGAAGGCCCTCTTCTCAGGCTTTGAGTCTTGTATAGACTCACCGTCCAGAAAACTCGTCAAGACTCTCGTGGAACGCCCCGATGAGCCCAGCAGCCAGTATCTCCTCCTCCCATCCCAAGTCACCATCAACGACCACCCGGCGAACATGGCCGAACACATTCTCCCCTCGCTGCCGGAGAACTACATCACAGTCATGACGCTTCTGAACCACCCGTTCTCGCTGGGAAAGGTGCACATCACCAGCCCGGACTACAAGGTCCTGCCGAGCTGGGACCCGCAGTACAACTCGAACGCCTTCGACCTCGAGCTCCTGGCCCGCAACGTGCAATTTGTCGAGCGGATCGTGGGGACGGAGCCGTTCAGCGGACTGCTCAAGCCCGGGGGCAAGCGGCTGCCGTCGATCCGGGGAGACGACTTGGAAAGCGCCAAGGAGATTGTGCGGCAGCGGCAGATTTCGGTCTTTCATGTCTCGGGCAGCTGCTCGATGCAACCTCGGGAGCAAGGCGGTGTTGTTGACTCGCGCCTGCGCGTCTACGGGACGAGGAAGCTGCGCGTCGTTGATGCGAGCGTCTTCCCGATCGAGCCTCTGGGGAATATCCAGAGCACGGTGTATGTAGTTGCGGAGAAGGCAGCAGATCTGATCAAGGACGATAGAAAGGGGGTTAAGACGTAAAGCGATTCGGGGTAGCAGTTCAGAGGTGGAATATGTGTGTTCTCCTGATTGTTGCATCCGTCTCATTCTCGAAATAGGGGTCGGGTTCGTACTGAATATGAACTTCTGGTGCATGGAGTAGTACAACTAGAAGCGTAATGCAATGACTTTGGCAACGACAACTAAGGCTGAAAGACGTTTATTGTCCTACTTGACACAATAATATGCAAAGGGACGAAAAGATTCAACACTTGAAAAAGCAAGTTAACAAAACCGGCTACCAGTCCCGCTACTCCCTCGCTGGCTGACACCTTCCTCAATTGCATGCGCCAACTCCATAACTATCCGTTTCGCTGAAACCTGAATCCGAATACGACTCGACCATGGGCCAAAGTCAGATATTGCCAATCTTCCCCACAAGGAATTCGACTGCCTCCGGAACACGTTTCTGGTAATCGAGATGGGCGGGGGTTATCTCGAGCGTGCCCGTACAAACCTTGTCTGCTCATGCCGTCAGCGAAAGCACGTCTACAACATGCTGCACTCCGGGACTCACCACCATCATTGCAGATGATCTTGAGTTTGTCCTTAGGGAAGTTGGGAATCTGCGCCTTGTCCTGGGTGGTTTGGGTGTCTCCGTAAGTGATGACGCCGAGAATCCTGCTCTTGGCTTGGTCGGGCAAGCTCTCGATGGAACGATGAGCAATTGCTGCTCCTTGGCTGTAGCACGTCAGCATTTGCATGAAGTTTACAGCACCTTGGAGCTACAATGTTTACCTATAGCCCCCGGCTACGATCTTCGCGTTCGGGCACTTCCCGGTAGCATCGGTCAGGAGCTTCTTCATCTCTATGACGCCGGCCGGATCGGCCCCGCCAGGGAGGAAGTTGGGCGTCAGCGCCGCGGCGTAGTCGACGCCCTCCGTCGCGACCTTGTTCTCGCCGTAGCGCTTCTTGAGTCCGTCCGAAGTCGGGGGTCCAACGGTTGCGCCCTGGAGTTGCGCATTGACGTCAGCCACCACGCTTCGTCTGATGTCCGTCGCGAATACGGACGCGCCCTACTCGAGCGAAACACGGGGGCGGGGACTCACCATATTCCCGACTTCCGTGGAACCCCGGGCGAAGATGAAAATGACATCACGGCAGCCGCCCATCGTGAACTCCTTGGAGACGGGTCCCGTTGCGCGGGTGCTTAGTCGTGCTATCTCGTTGGCATCTGTGTGGTCGATGTGCACGGGACTGGCGATTGCCAGAGCGGCTAGAGTGAGAATTGTAAGAGACTTCATGTTGATATGCGAAGAAAGGATCACTAAGGTGCGTGATGGGCACTTGCGTATTGAGCAAGGCGCTAAGTGCGGGCAGGGCAAATGAGATTATGGGCAAGGCACTTCTGTTGGCTATGAGTCTGTAATGCCAACCCTCCTTTCGCAGCCGAAAGGCCCCCAATTTATATATGAATATGTCTTATAATTATCTTGAACTACCTATGAGCTCAGAGATGCGGTCATGATGGCGAACTTTCGGGGTCAGGGGTGGGCTTGATACCAGCGGCCTTCCGAGCATGACTATGCGGTCGAATCTCAAGGGTACAGTCACATGGAAACAACATAACGAACATTCCAGCCATGTCCATTCCCCCTTTTCCATCGTAACTGTAATGAAATGACGGAAGTAAAAGATGGGACGGAGTCCTCCGTCATCGAGGATATCTTCAAGGGACCCTTGGAGACCAATCTTGGGGAGATTCGGTTGTCCGGAATGAAGAAGAGGGTGTCATTGTTTCCATCGCAAGTTTTGCTGCTTAGGGGCGATATTTCATGGGAAAAGTTCGGGGTTGCCTAGAACACTGGATAGGTACAGAGTCACCTCGACCTTGTCAAAGCCGTCAGATGACGACGTCACCGCTCCTGCTTGAATGTTCGAGACTCTATCAAGCTTTGTCGCAATATAACCCATTTGCAGGTCTTGCACCTGAAGACCGAATACGTTATTGTATCACTTTCAGGGCCTTATATTGCCCATACAAAGCTTACGTCAGTCACTGAGCAGAAACCCGGTGCTAAGTGCGACACCGGAAGGTTTGTTGTAAGATACATGCAGTTGAGATCTTTAGTTTGCCCCAATTTAGAGGTTAGGGACGTTGTGACGCGTTTTCCGGGCACCACAGCCTGAAGTCCCAGCGCTTTGGATTCTGCGATTTGTTCTACAACTGTTCTTCAGTTCTTGGTTATGATGAATCTGTCAACAACTAACACCGTTTAAAGCATGCTCTACGCATGGCGGTAGTGGCGAGCCGGATCACAATGTAAGAACAATAACAATAATAGAAATTAATAATAACAAAAAGCAACAGTGACAGCAACGTCGACGACAACAGCGACGACAACGGCGACGACAACAGCGACGACAACGGCGACGACAACAGCGACGACAACGGCGACGACAACAGCGACGACAACGGCGACG